>BJKM01000634.1:240000-309560 GCA_015082035.1 Chaenogobius annularis
TGGCAGCTTGAGGCAGCGGTTGGCAGAGAACAATAGGGTAGAAACACCTGAAACTAGTCCAGCAAGTAAACAAATTTCCTGAGTAAATTTCCAGGCTAAACTCCAGTCACATTCAAACAGGTCTGAATATAACACGATTTAGACGTCCAGAGACAGTTTACTTACACGACTGCGCACACGGAGCCCAGTAGCAATGAAAAGGCGCAGAAGAGGCACCGAATAAGTGGCTGAAACTAAGAATAACGCACAAACATCAGCTTCATAATATAGAAAGAGCACACGCACTACTTTTACACTTGAAACTAGAGCTGAAGCGTGATAAACAAACCATTTTGCTCACTGTGTTGTTCACCCGTTCATCTCTTCCTCTCGGCTCAGCATAAATGATCCAAATGAAAATCCACAGGAACAATGGTCTAACTTCTTCTGCTCCGTCACCACTTTTAATGTCCAATGAGTTTTTGTTGATTAATGATTGACAACAACTGAAGACCCTTTTACCTACAAAAATGCGAGTTGTGCAGTGTGTCTCCCTCAAGACAGCGGTTAACCCTCGGATTCCATCGTGTAGCGTGAACCCTCCACAAGAGTCTATAAACTCTCACAACTGGGAAAGTTCTGTAGTGTGTCCCCAGCTTTAGGCTCATATAATTCTAGCTCCCTTGATCTCTCTCAGTATCAGAGTTGGAACGATGCTTTGCTCCTGAGAGCACTTTTATGTCAAAAAGAGGGAATTTTTAGTTATCTTCCAGGTCGTTTCATAATATTGACCCAGCAAGTCTGAAGTACAGGTTTTTTCACAAAATGATTAAATGAACATTATATAAATAATTATTATGTTACACCGATTAAATTATGGCATCTATTAGCGGCAACACACAATTTAAGTTAATTTTTGTAACTTATTTTTGTGGGTCTGAGTTTGTTGTTTTGGGCTTTTTTCAAAGGCTTGGTCCCTTACTTCTAAAACTATACTTTTAAACCAGTAACATAATTTGTCATTTTGATAGCAAAAATATTTTGTGTGATCTTCTGAAGAATGTGTTACCTTGGTTCATATTACTTTGACCACAATTGAACATGAAAATGATTTATTTTGATGAACCAAACTGCAATGATAGCTTGAATTATTGCAGTTGCTGTCGTAATTTGCCTTGAACTTAGTGCAATGTTTTCCCAGCGCTTTTGAAAACACAGTTACCTTTCCAGCTAGTATCCCTTATTTCATCATATGATTGTAAATAAGTGCTCCATAAATGCAATACTAGAGACAAGATGACAAGCCGTCGAGCAAAAACCAATAAGCTGTGTAAATTCCTTTTGTTGTTTTAAAAGGCCATCTCGGTTGGAAGGGCCAGATGCCGTCCTTCCTGCCCGGCTTCGTTTATGAGGCATATAAACAAGCAGCCGTTCGCGAACCATTGATTGATTTGAAGTCTTCCCTCCGCCACGCCCACTGGGCTTGTTGTTTTCTGTCACATCGCGTTCGCACAAAGATGTCGGCGATGAGAGATGAGGTTGACGACCCCGCGGATGATCATTCCACCCCAGCTGTGGCGCGCTAACTGTTTACGACAAACTCCCGAATCTGGCTGTAGCGGTACACTGCCAAAAAAAGAAACCCCAGAAGAAAAGTCATCATGGTGATCATGTGGTTTTTATTCAATCCTTTCTCACTTTTGCTCATTTGAAGAACACTATTTCACTCACAAGAAGGTGAGGCGCATGATTTATGTTCTCTAATCAGAAGAGAATTCTATGTATAAACTGAGTGTTGGAATCAACTAATAGATTACTGGTATGGGGGTAGACAAACAGCTGCGTCATTGATTATTTCAAATAATATAAAAATTGTATAGAGTTAATATAACAGAAAATGTTAGTAGAATACAATGTTGTCATCATTTGAGGGATTTATATTATAACTTATGTAATGTATGACTACTATTTTCAAGCATTTGTTGCTCTGCCTGTCCAAAAAAAAGTTAGGTTATTTATGGCAGGACCCCCTTTAGCTTTGATTACTATCACACCATTTCGTGGTAAAGATGTTATTTCCATCCGGGCTGTGTCATTTATTTTCCCCAGTTGATCTTGTATTGATGATGGACAGAGTGACCACTGCACAAAGCCTTCTCCAGCTCGTCCCAAACACTCTCACTGGGGTTCAGATCCGCAGTAGATTCGTTTCTGCTTCTCCTTAGAGGTTTTCTCTGCTTGACGCCAATGATTTGACCCTTCTTAAACACACTGACAGCTTTTCCATGACAAAGGGATTCGTCTTTCCACATGGTTGTTTCAGAAATGAGAAGCCACTTTCTGCATCAGTTTGGTTTAAATACCGTGTTGCAGCTGAAAGATCATCACCTGCAGCAGTTACCCAGTTGGAGAAGAGGACCTACTGTATTTGCTTAGTTGAATCCAAGTGGCGACTTCTTTTTGGACAGGCAGTGTATTTCAAATGTGCCCATTTATCCTAACATTCATACAAAACCTTTATATTATGAAAACTATTCAACCAGCCATTAACTTTGCTTAACTGTATCTGGGGGGAAGCAGTCTGAGCAGAGGCCCAGACTTTTTCTCCACACACACTTGCACCAGCTCTTCCAGGGGGATCCTGATGTGTTCCCAAGCCAGCTTTGAGACAGTCCCTCCAACATGTCCTGGGTCTTCCGTGGGACATGCCCAGGGGGCATCAAGAACAGATGGCCGAGCCACCTCAGCTGGCTACTCCACATGGAGGAGCAGCAGCTCAACTCCAAGCTCTTCCCCTGTGACTGAGCTCCTCAACCTATCTCTAAGGGGGCGCCCAGCCACCCTGTGGAGGAAACTCACTTCCACCACTAATGACCATAGGTGAGTTTAGGAAAAGGAGAGTATGAATGACCGGAAAATGGAGACCTTTGCCTCAGCTCCTCCTTCACCTCAAGTCAAAACTACTCATATCAACATTAATATTTGATGTCAAAATATTCCATTTTGCAGTATAGTTTGTAACCTCTGGCTGTATTAGTTCATGTTCCACCGTGGAACAAGGTGTCATCCGTGTGGATAAATCGGTTTTGCCAATACGCCATCGTCTGCTTCTCAACTTCACTTTTGATCAAGTAAACAGCGTTGATGGGGGCAAAGATGCCCTCCCCCTTCCCCCACTGGCACTGTAATATCTGTCAAAACTGTGAAATGATTTGTTATGCAAACCATTATTCATGACAACTGACAACATGCACAGTGGCTACTTCAATATTAACGAGCCCCTCACTTGGAAGGGTCTTTATGGATGTTGACAGCCACACCTTACGAATGTGGTCTTCAACGTGACTAGAATCAACTACTAAAATCAACGACCATAAGAATCCAAGGTTATTTAGGAGCCTGTTACGTTACTTGTGCATGTGTAAAATTTGTCGTTTCCCTGTGTTTGTGTTGCAGTGTTTTACCTTGATTCCATTTCTCACGCTTGTGTACGGCGAGCCATGGTAGATTCGTCCGACAGGCAGCTCTGTCAGATGCAGTTGTTTACTAGTTGATGCTTTTTCTAAGTTTAGATGGTGAGATAATAAGATGTGACATCCTCCTGTCTCCTTCATAACAACACGGACACACTCGTCTAGTTAGATTGCTGAAGTATAATCAGGAGGCTCAACCTGTTTAGGCTTCACATAATCATATGTTTATGCCCTGTTGCCCTCGTGTAACCCTTTGACAAGCAAAATGTGGATGAGTGGGTTTTTCCTGTGGTTGCATATCGAGTCAAACGATAACAACAGTTCTTTGAAGTGAGTGTTATGTTGCTAATTCTATGTACTGTAATATAGCATATGCCACAGGCTAGATTTGAAGGGAGACAAATTATGCTTTTTTTTCAGATGCTTTGTATTGAACTTTAACACAACTTCATTTTAAACTGGTCTAAAACAACATAATAACAGAAATGGGTTCTTTTACTAACTGTTAAAAACTGCAGAACTGATAACTGTAGCAAGCAGCAGATTGTCATTTGGAAAAGTGGCTACATGACATTTTAGAACACTACATTTATCACTCGGGGTCTTCATTTTTCAAATAAGAACAACTAAGTACAGGGATGTGGGCGGGGATCGGGGACAGGTGGAAACAGGACTTTTCTGAGCCTCAGCTGCAGAACAATACAGGATTAACTCAAACATGCAGGAAATCAATCAAAATACAACTTTGAGGAAACTAATGATGAGCAAACACCATCGTGACAAAGTTGAAAGCTCATTTAAGTAGATTTTGCATGATATGTCCCCTTTAATGTAGTTCTTTACTGTAAATGAGGGTCAGATTGTGTAATATTTGGGAAATGTTTTCTTTGCTTGAATGGACAGAGAAGTACTCGGGCATGTCTGGGAAGAGCACAGGCCACCTTTAGAATCTGATTGGCCACCCCAGACAAACATTTATAATAATCATGATATTGTGCATTTCCAAAACGCTGAGATGTAAATGATGAATTCTGACAGAAAATGTTGCTTAAAAACTTAAAGACTTGGGCCGTGGTTCCACCCTTGGACAGCCAAAGTGAAAGAACCCTGAACCTGCCACAATAAATGGATACATTTTAGAGCAGGCATGTTCAAACTACGGCCCGGGGGCCAAATGCGGCCCTCAGACCAATTTTTGTTGGCCCTCCGGCTTCCTTCTAAGTTGTTCCAAACAACAAAAAGTGGTACTTTTTACTGTAAAATTGGACAAATTCAAGCATTTTGATGATATACCAACCTATGCCAAATGCTAAATTTTGAATGATTCACTTCATTGTCAGGTTGTCTGTGGCCCTCTGCTCAGTATAAATTTCAAAATGCGACCCTCAGTGAAAAAAGTTTGGACACCCCGCTTTAGAGCATGCTTCTGTCAGCAGGAAAGTTGTGCTGTGTTCAATTATATTAAAAAAAAGTAGTCTGAATGCTTTACTAATAGTGAATCAGTTAAAAAAAGACCACATTTTGCTAGCGTGAATAGGGAAAGATGGGATTGTGGCCTCATCAGTTCTGAAGCGAAGCGCACAAGTTCACATTGACCAGATATAGCTATTGGCTAATAATGTATCTTGCCTGAAGACAATATGACACAATACTTTGCCAGTAGCAGAAATTGAACCTTTAGTCAGAGAGCATTTTACTCTTAAAAAAATAAAAAATAAAAAAATAAAAAAATCTTGCTAATCTATCTTGGCCTCAGCGAAATTTGCAAAACAATAATTTGGCGGAAAATCAAAAGAAAACTACTTTTCATTTCCATGTTAGAATGACACGACGAGGTCATCATGTCCCAACAACTCTCTGTTTTCGATCTCATGTTGCCTCTGTTACGTTTTGACGTCCCTCGCCCTCTCTGCCAATATAAAGCCGTCTAGCGTATTTCTCTTAATCTGCTCTCCCCCCGGGCGAGTGCAGAGGAGAGAAATATTCTTTCCCTCTGCCGAACCAAGGTCACTGAAGGCAGCATACAAAGCTTTAACCAAATTAATCCCCTACCTCTGGGGTTGGCTTCCATCTATCTGCGCTGTAATGTGATAAGACGACAGGACGGAGAACAGCAAACCGGCAGCACACAAGTCGAAAAAGCACATTCATTTCATCCGCTGACATCAGAATTACACCTGTTCCTCCAAAGGCAGCAAGGTGACGGCGCAGCGCTATAAAAAAATAAAAAAATCACAAAAATGCTTAAACTCCAGCGTTATCAGGGGCACTGCGATATAAGCCGATATGAGGTAAATCCGTGTCGATGACTTGAGTATGAGCAACAGTTGGGATTGATACACCAAGAGAGAGAAAGTCACTGTGTCAGAGAGAGATTTGTCAACTCGTGTGCGACTGTGTTAAAGCGAGGATCATTTTGTCAAAATATTAAAGCTATCTGTGGCTACATTTCAATAAATGCAGTACTATGCGCATGCGAGGAACAAGTCAATTCCACACAGAAAGTTCCCATACTGTCCAGAAATCGAAGACTGGACCTTCTTGTTGTGAGGTGAGTGTTAACCAATTTGACAACTGCCACTACAAATCTGTATGTATCATATGTGTGGTTAGGCCAGATCAGAAGTTTCGTATCGGAGGTGTGTGTCAGTGTGTAATACAACAGAGACAGATATTTTGAGTTTGCTGGCGGGTGCTGTATATTAACCGTGACAAGACAACCATAAAACCCAATATCTACAATCTGCAGATATAATTTAAGTTTGATATTGTTTAGATAAAGAAGTGAATTTAGTTTCAATCAATAGTTTACAATTTCAACAATCAACAACAATAGTACGGATGAATAAATATAGTCCAGTGTAAATTCACCCACATAAGGGCGGGGCTAGCACTGCACGCCAAAGTTCACGGAAAGTGACACTAACATATGAATACATGGTTAAACAACAAGCAACAAGTGCAAAATGCTACGAGCTTTTGCGACAAATGTTTCCAATGCTTAGAGAACAAATAGGCAAAGAAACTCCCCTAATCCCACATTTTACCTTAGCTCAGCAAAGCAAGGCAAGTTTATTTGTAGAGCACAATTCGTACACAAGGCAATTCAAAGTGCTTCACAAAACAGGAATAAAATGCGTTAAAATCACAAGACATGGCAGAAATCACAAAACCTTAATTTAAAGAAATTTGAAGGTGCCATTTTTAGGCTATCCGTCAAATAGTTCAAGACTTAAAAGAGAAGAGTGCAAAGAAAAGCATTTCAGTCATATGCACAGCCAAACAAAACAGTTTTTAGTTCAGATTTGAACATTGCCAGAGTAGCGGCCTGTTCCTCATCCTCAGGAAGACTGTTCCAGATTTTAGCTGCATAAAACTGAAACGCACATTCCCCATGTAGTTACCTGACTCTGGCACCAGCAGGAGGTCGGTCCCCAAGAACCCAGCATCGCAGAGATAAGTTAGTTGTCTTCTACAAGAGTTAACATTATAGAAACTCAGTCTTAAGGCACGTTTACTTATAAAGCATCAAAACATGCCAGACGGCAGGCGTCGGACGGCAGAACATTTTCGCTAATTTGCTTGTCAAGAGCTTTTTTGATGCTTGAATGGTCAGGCGTTGGACACTTCTGAGCGTTTGACTGCACACAAATCTGCGGCACACACTTAGTTTTGTCCCTCTGACTAAAGCTATGTCTGTGGTGCGGAGGTAAACTCGTAATGCTGAGTTTACCCTCCGCACCATCACTGGTATAAAAACAGCTTGTCTGCCATAAATGCAGGACAATCTCCACTTTTATGGATGAAATGGGCTTCTGTGGGCTTCTGTATGGATAATATCCTGGGCGGAATCTAAACTTTATGGAGCTGATGGAATTACGAGGACGGTGTGACTTCTCAGCGCACTGGACATGGAGACAAGTGGATGTGATATACGATGATGTTTTCTTCTCTGCTGGCTCTAAAAGTGTTCTTTCATGTTCTTTATTATTCTATGTGAATTGAATATAATGTATTATGTGTACCGGTAAATGGTATAATAAAATATTTACTAAAGACGTGGCGAATAGTGAATCTCGTGTTTCTTTAAAAAAGGCCACTACTCAAATTCCAGTCTGGCAAATACTCACGTAACTACATCATAGAATTAACGCAAACTGTGTTGTGTCCTAAAGGTAAATATTGTGTTTGTTTTCCAGTGAAACTCATGGATGGTATTGTGTCTCAGGGCTTTGGGTCAGTGAAATCAATCTCAGACACCTATGCCAATTAGTTTGCCAGTGGTCCAATAATAAGAAAATCTACTTAAGGAGGACGTTCCACATTATTAAGCATACCACCACTGTCAAGCAATATGGGAAAGAAAGAATCTCTCTAGTGCTGAAAAGCGTGAAAGAGTTGAATGCCTTGGACAAAGTATGAAAACCTTAGATATTTCACAAAAACGTAAGCGTGACCCTGGTTCCTCTGGAGTCCTGCGAGCATTAAGGTGTAGGATCCTCCAGAGGCTTACAGTTATGCGTGAACCTTCATTCAGCCACCCTTAACCAATGCTCATGAGCAGAAACAGCTTCAGTGGGCCAGAAATACACGAAGACTTATTTTCAAACAGTCATCAGTTGTCCCAACAAGGCTGCCACATCAGCAAGGAGGTGGCGGAGTCGGTGTTATTTTTGCAGGCCTTGGGCCGGTATCATGGGGAGAGAGTTGGCCAGCCACTTTCGGGTCCCTGAAGGTGTGGAAATGACCTCTGTAAAGTATGTGGAGTTTCTGACTGACCACTATCTTCTATGGTAAAAAAAGAACCGTGCTTTTCGTAACAAAATCATCTTCATGCATGACAATGTATGATCCAGCTCATGCTGCAAGGAATGCCTCTGCATCATTGGTTGCTATGGGCATAAAAGAGAACCTCATGGTGTGGCCCCATCCTCCCCTGACCTCGACCCTATTGAGAACCTTTGAAGCATCCTCAAGCGAAAACTATAGTTACGAACGTAACTACGGTTCTATAACAGCAGCTCTGGGAGGCTATTCTGACATCCTATAAATAAATTCAAGCAGAAACTCTCCACAATCTCACAAGTTCAATCGATGCAAGAATTTTGAAGCTCCTATCAAATACCGGTATGTTATAATGTAACTTGACCTGTTAAGATGTTTTGATTGAACTAGCTTTTGAGTGCATTTTAAGTTTTTATTAAAAAAAAAAAATGCTGTTATCATTGGACCTGAATGACCTGAATATTATTATGATATATTGACTATTTGGCAAACATTTGCATAATAATTTAGAATGCAGTGTAGTAAGAATGTGGTCTGTGCATGAGTGATTTGTGGTGGGCAGATGGCGCAGATTGGCAGCGTAGATAATCTTCATCCGATTCTTTGCATTACTTTCGGGATCCTGCATCAAAGTTGCTGTTGTTGTGTTGCTTTTAACTATGTCTTCAAAGTATGCGTTTTACACTATGTTGCAAAAAAAAAAAAAGGAGAAAGAGACAAAAGAAGAGAGCGAAGTGAGAGAAAGAGAGAGATACGCTGGGGTTTTAGAGCAGTTAACATTACCGCCATTCTTCAGACTTTATTCTTCAGACTTTATTCTTTAGACTTTATCTTTAGACTTTATTATTTATTCTTTAGACTTTATTCTTCAGACTTCTTTATTCTTTAGACTTTATTCTTTATTCTTTAGACTTTATTCTTTATTCTTTGGACTTTATCTTTAGACTTTATTCTTTCCGACTGTGCGGACTCCCAGCCAAGGGCCGAGCTCCAGCCCTGAGAGCAAAGAGAGCTAAGGATTTTTCCCTCTCTCTTAGAGTTCGGAATGTTGGTGGTCGGTGACATCAACGTCAAAGGCATGACATCATCTTCACGGCTGTACAGGCCATATGGCCATGCATTATACAGTCACTCGTATTGGCTTGTTGCCTTTGCATGGCGTTGTTATTGAGTGACTGTGTAATGTTTTATTCTTATATAAATATAAGAATAAAAATGTTTATTTTTATTCTTATATTTTATTATTTATCTTATTATACCGACCTGTTTTTTGGCACGTTTCACAGGTCGCATCTATCTGTAGTTGTACGTCTTCAAAGTATGTGTTTTACGCTATACCGTTAAAAAAAAGAACGAAAAAAGAGATAGAAAGAAAGATGTTCTCTCTATCTTTCTTTCTTCTTTCTCCCTCTTTCTCTCTCTCTGTCTCCTCTCTTTCTCCATTAAAAGTACAACATCTAATTCTTTGAGTTACGTTCGGTATCCCTTGGTCTTGTAATTTTTTCGGGAGCCGTCGTCAAAGTTGTTGTTGATTTTTTTTTTTAGGAGATCAACCGAGCCCATAATACCAAAAAGGAGATTGTAGTGTAACACTACAAAGACACTCTTAACTCTATAATACTTGCGATTTTTCTCTTGGAGTGGCAGAATGTTGGTGATTGGTGACATCATCGTCAAGGCAACTGTACAGGTTATGGCCAAGCATTATGCAGTTAGTCGCAATGGCTTTTTGCCATTGCACGGTGTCTAGTTATTATTATTATCATTATTATTATTAGGTAGTGTTTCCCAAGCATAACATGCAAAAAAATTATTATCAAAAAGGATTGGGTTTATTGTGAGAAAACCAATACCTTTGTCGGCCTGCGGTTCATGAGTCAGCTGCAATTTTGCAATTGAAGATGATCACTGCAACAGAATGTCCATATGCCAATAATAAAGACATCATTAGAGATAATACATGTTGGCTTGTATTCAATTGTCGATACACTTTTTCCATGTGAAGATCCTGGGAAGAAAACCACCAACACATTCAAACAAACAAGCAGACATTTTATGAGAGTAGCAGACAGTAATCTGGCAGTGAATTGACAGAATGGGGAAGACAGCGCAAAGAAAGTGTTGGCTCAGCACAAGGCGAAACTGAATGGGGCTGATGTATGGCCATCGCAGTGCCCTTATGACATTTCCATCAGCCCATAAAGACTTAATGGACGGGGTATTGTCACACGTGAAAAGGGAAAGCGAGCCAAGAAACCACTTGAAATTCACAAAATGGAGGTCTGATGAAAAAGAGAAGGGGTCAGAAGGTTTTTTCCAGACGTCGTATTGTCAAGTGAATGAAGGAGTGTGCGAGATGTAAAGTGAGCATGAACTTGATGAGCTCCTCTTTGATACCCAAGACAGACTTTTGAATTAATGAAAATAATTAGTGAAATAGATGTTTTAGAGTCATTACTTTGTATGGTGAACTGAGTTATTTTAACAAAGGGATATTTGGTTAACCCTGTATAGGTGTCAACTTATGCTATATTAAAGGACATATTATGCTAAATTGACTCTTTTGAGCTTTTAACCATGTTCTAACATCAAAAGTATTCCTGGAGTTGCATTAGCTTCATTCACGCTTGTTTGATGAATCCTGCTTAGAAGGTCCTCTCGCCTCCGACCGTCAAAAACGTTTCTCCAATGTGTGACGTTTTCTCGATCCGTGACGTGGCTCTGAGAATATTCTGTGCTGTTTTTAAGTCGATAAAGCATCGCCAGACTCGTTCTGTAAATTTAGCTCTCAATTCTGAGTTACAATTTACGTTGTTTTTTTTAAGTGGAAAGTTTTATTGAAAAAAAATCTTAAATTCCTAGAGTACATATATACAAAGAGTATGACTGTGCCTCCAAAAACATCAGGGTTTTACGTTTTACAAGGAAATATTCTCACACGACTTCCAAATAAAAAACAAATTTATAGAAAAAAATAAGATCTCATCTGTGTACAGTACTGGGGACAGAGCTCATTCATACAAAACTATTCTTCTCCAATAACAGGTCGTAAAAAATATATCATGTTTTGTAATTGAGAATAAATAAATCTGTGTTCATTGGAAGACATTTTCAAAAATTCTGTGTTTTGGCTACTGCATGTTCATCATTATCAAAACTTTATTACAGACTAGTTCAGAGTTAATGACATAATGACATCATAATACAGCACACCTCCAAACACAATAGAGCCATTCATACAGCCTGTACTGCGCCACATTTAAATAGTGACAAATCATCTACATACATCCTGCCTCTGTTGCACTGAACAGTGGCCATGCCTGAAAACTTGCCCCATCTGAAGAATTTCTCAATATATGTGGTGAGGTACCTCCAAATCATTTTGGGAAAGTTTGCAGTGATTGACAAATGCTTTAGATGTATCAACAAATCGTATATAATTTATTTTAATGTCAAATCAAAAGTTTTCTGAATAGTTGATTAAATCTCAACTCAATTAACATTCTTTCCACGACTTTGGAAAAGAGGACAGGGATAACCTGTCCCTTTAACATATTTCATGTATGTACTGATTTCATGTATTGTGTTTTTTTGGCTTTAGATATGGGCTCTTATCACTGTAAATCTGAGCGACCAACAATCTATGCTTCAGGGCAGTAACATTTTAAGCATCAGAACAGGCTGTGTTTTACCAGAAGATCTCACACCAAACAACCAAAGTAGTCTGATCTGTCCCTTGAAGCTTTGAATTTTTGAGTTAGACTTACAATAAATAAAACTCAAAGGCTACACTGAGAAAAGATTCAACTTTTGAAGATCAATTTACCGCAACTTGGGTTAAATTGATCTTCAAAAGTCAACATATATAGGACATCATTAAACATTAAAATATATAGGAGTCATTAAACACACACTGACAGATCATTTCTGTACTAAAAAATAGTTTACAAATTGAGTGACTGCATTATGCAGTCACTATTAGTTCTGCTGTTTCTTTATTAAGTGACAGTCACTATTAGTTCTTGTAGTTATCGCAACATATTTGGCAAATCGGCATCTTTTGTCCGATTTTTGTCATTCAAAGTTAGTTCTGTAGATAATTTTCATCTCAAGGGCGGCATTGCTTTTGGTATCCCTCGGTCTTGTCGTTTATTCCGAATCTGTGGTCAAATTTGCTTTCCAAAACCCTTGAGGAAATATGCAGCACACGAGTGGATTTTAAAGATTATACATCATTATTTAGAGACACGTGGTGATGTAAGTAAAAATCAGATGACAATAATGGGACTGTCACAGCCGTTTGGAGACCATAGATACAGTAGCTAAAAAAACATACAGCCAGGCAAGTGGGTGCTTAATGTTTGTTTCGTTCTGATATCAGCATGCATTTGATAAATGTGCTGCTTGGCCTGTGTTTGCGGCATAGGTAACCGTTGTTTTTTCTGCGTTGTTGTTGCTGACTGAACAGTTAATGTTCGTTTTGGTGGGGAAGAATATAGCCTATAGCTAATGCTGGGTCTGTGTCCATTTCGTGATGTGTGTGACAAATAAGGCAGAATTTTACTATTTAACAATTTAGATTTATATGTATATTAAAAGGTGTTTTAAATAGTTACTTTATATGATAATTAGTTACATTCATTCAATAATACAGTAACTAACTAGATGCTGTGCAATGGCAAACAGCCATTGCGAGTGACTGCGTAATGACATCACCAACATTCGGCCACTCTAAGAGATAGGGAAAAGTTGCAAATGAATCCCGAAAAAACTACGGACGCCGTACCGAAAGCAATAGCAAGCATTAAACAACAATTATCGACAAAAAGAACTTCGAATGACGGAAATTGGCCAAGAAATGTGACCTGCGTTACGGGGGGAAAAAGAACATGCATTACAGTCACTCAACTAATAGTGACCGCGTAATGCAGTGCGCTGTTATTTGAGATCTGGGTCAGCAATCGGCATATCTTGTAATGGAGTCACACACCAAGTCCAATTTCTCTTCTGTGCTTTCAGTTCTTTTCTCCTCTGATAGGTCTTGCTCAGCTGCTTTTGCATTGTGACTCAATGGGGAGGATGGTTGAGGTGTTTCAGATCTGTCGCTGAGCACCTCCTCTGCCTCTTCCTCTGTCTGCTGAAGTGAGGACAAATACTGTTCCAAGAGGCTGCAGTCTGGGCTGTCAGCTCCTCCATTTGTACAAACTAAATCAGGACTCAAAGCTTGAGCCGTTTCCAGAGAGTCTGTGGTGCCACTGCTCAAGAAGCTGTCCTCCAGAGCAACATTTGGTGAATCTGTTGACTGAAACCCAGAGTCGGGGAAGGACACATCGGTGCTGGGAGGGTTCTTAGTGCTGAAAGCGACATGTATAGCAGATTCACACGGTATCAAGAGTGGGTTCTGGTTCGTCTGCGTAATGGAAGCAAGAGAAACATGTTACAGAAGCACGTTCATTTTACTATGTACATTCATTACAAGTGAACAATTTAGGGATGCAAACCTCTCTCCACAAAAACTTAATAATTTCTTCCTGTACCATTCTTTGTAGTCTTTCATCTTCATACTGCTGTTGAACTCTATAAAAAGTATGAACATTTTATTGTATGGTCATTTTATAGTTCACCTCTAAATATTATTATGTCAACAAAAAAATCAAATCAGAGGAAAATGCTTACCTGTCTAATTTCTGTGAAAAAAACAGGATGTGGACTTGTATTGGCTTCAGTGGAATTTCATTTAGCACTTCTTTGGCTTTTGGGTTTAAAATCCGTGTGTACTGTCCCCTCAACCAAGATTGTATTTTAATAGCAGCCTTGTCAGCACCCACTGAATTTGAGTGAAGGTTGTGCTTTTCTGTCTGTTCAACGGCATCAATTCTTTGACATATGCAATAAGAAGGTTTTGCCACAATTTGTGGCAAGCCACTGCTATTAGCATTGCTCTTTAGAAGATCTGCACTTTCACTGGCCTCTGATAGGTCTTGCAAAGCTGCTTTTGCATTGTGACACAATGGGGAGGATGGTGGAGATGTTTCAGATCTGTCGCTGAGCACCTCCTCTGCCTCTTCCTCTGTCTGCTGAAGTGAGGACAAATACTGCTCCAAGAGGCTGCAGTCTGGGCTGTCAGCTCCTCCATTTGTACAAACTAAACCAGGACTCAAAGCTCGAACCGTTTCCAGAGAGTCTGTGGTGCCACTGCTCAAGAAGCTGTCCTCCAGAGCAACATTTGGTGAATCTGTTGACTGAAAGCCAGAGTCGGGGAAGGACACATCGGTGCTGGGACGGTTTTTAGTGCTGAAAGCGACATTTGCAGCAGATTCACACGGTATCAAGAGTGGGTTCTGGTTTGTCTGAGTAATGGAAGCAAGCTGATCCTCCACAGACCGCTTCCACTCCTGCATGGACTGGAGCTACAAGAGAAACATGTTACAAAAGCGAGTTAATTTGACTTTGTACATTAATTTACAAGTGAACAATTTAGCAATGCAAACCTCTGTCCACAAAAACTTCACAGTTTCTTCCTGTACCATTCTTTGTAGTCTTTCATCTTCATATTGCTGTTGCACTCTGCAAAAAGTAAAATGTATTAACATTTTATTGTATGGTCATTTTGTATTATGTCTTTGACAAAACAAAATTAAATCAGAGGTTACCTGTCTAATTTATCTGACATAAACACGATGTGGTCTTGCATTCGCCTCAGTCGAATTTCATTTCGTACTTCTTTGGCTTTTGGGTTTAAAATCCGTGTGTACTGACCCCTCCACCAAGATTGTATTTTAATAGCAGCCACTGAACTTAAGTGAAGTTGGTGCTCTTCTGTCTGTTCAACGGCATCAATGTGGAAAGAAGGTTTTGCCACAATTTGTGGCAAGCCACTGCTATTAGCACTGCTGTTTAGAAGAGCTGCACTTGCACCGGCCTCTTGCTTTGTTTCGTCTTCAAGAGTATATTCTTTCCAATTTTTCGACATTGTTCAATGATCTCAGTTGCTGAAAAGTAAGTTGAAATGACCCCGTCTTAGATTTTAGGATGAAAATAGAATCTGTCCAAAAAGAATGCAATGTCATTAAGGCAAAAAGTATAATGATGTCATTAAGACAAAAAGAATGCTGATGGCGCTATGGATACACAGTATTGAAGTGTTCTGTGTATGTAGTCTAAAGAAGAACTTTTTGTGGATCATATTTCTTTCAAAATCAACTTTTAAAGAAGGAGAACAGACTCTTTGAGGTGTTTCGAGCTGACTGCTAACGGCTTGGAGACACTAACGGTTCGAGAGGCGGGAATGTTGGCATGGGGCGGAGAGGGCATGGACGGGAGATGGCGGGGGGAGTGAATCGATGGTCGGTAGCGATTTAGAGAGAGGGGAGGAGGAGGAACCTTTTGTTACTTTGGAATCTAAAAGTACTAGCCGGAAACGTAGAAAGTCCTTAAGCCCATCCGTGTCGGAAGGTTCTGGCAGTGAGAAGCAGGAGGAAACTTCTAATGCCGGGACTGAGAGCACAGAGTGTAAGGTGATCATACAACTTGTGAAGGGAAATGCATCCTTTAAGGAGTGCGAGTCCAGTGGCATTGACGTCGAGCCTAAGTAAGGCAGTGGGAGAGATCAAAGATGCAAGAGCACTTAGAAATGGCTCGCTGCTGGTTGTGTGCAAAGACATGGCTCAGCAAAGGAAGGAGATCAAGATTAAAAGTCTGGATGGAAAGAAGGTTGTCGTTTCAGATGCTGAAAGAAACATGGTCAGAGGAGTCATCACAGGCATCCCTACGATGGTGACTGTGGATGAGGTAAAGAAGAATTTAACTGGAGCTAAGGTTGAGGATGCCAGGCGATTGAACAACCTGGTTTGGAGAAAGATGTGACAGTCTTTCAGTAATGTTAAGGCTTGAGGGAAAATTCCTGCCTAGTAAAGTGTTCATTGGAAACTAAGGCCATATGTTCCACCACCCCTACGTTGCTTCAAGTGCCAGCGCTTTGGTCATATAGCAGCAGTTTGAATCGGGAAGCAAAGATGTGGTAAATGTCCAGGGGATCACGAGTACGGGAATGTGACGAAGGAGCAAAACTAAAATGCTGTAGCTGTGGGGAAGAACATAGCTCTGCCTACAGGGGATGCAAATTTAGCAAAAGGGCTGCTGAGGTGCAAAAAATTTAAGTCTCTCAAGGTATATCCTATGCGGATGCAGTCAAGAAAGTGTCAAGTAAAGAGGTGAAAGTGGATACAGTGAGGGGTGCCAGCACTGCTCACTGCCAGAGCGAAGTGAGAGAAGCCAGTGTAAGTGTGAAGCCTCCAAAGCTGAGAGTGCTGAAGATATCTTGGTTATGAAAAAGAAGGATTTTTTCGTCTTTATGGTGGATGTTATTAACTGTACTAATCAAACGCAAAAGAGATCTGAAAATATCAGGATTATCGCTAAAGCTGCAGGAAGATACCTTGGAACAAAAGATCCTGAGTGGGCAGGAGTAGAAAACGCATTACATAGGAGTCAGAGTAAAGAAATTCCCCATCTGTAGAATCAGAGTAAAGAAATTCCCCGTTTGCAGGCATGTTCTGGTGGGTCTTAATGGTAGTTGTGTTGCAATGGAATGCACAAAGTCTTTTTGCTAATGGCCAAGAATTTAAGCATTTTGTTTCTACGTTACAGGACAAACCTCATGTTATTAGTCTACAGGAGACTTGGTTACAACCTAGGTGGGATTTTATAATACAAGGATATACAAGCGTAAGGAATGACAGGGAGCAGGGTAGAGGTGGAGGTGTAGCTATGCCTATTCGAAATGGCCTTAATTACACTGTTGTCAAAGTGAGTAAAGTGCTAGAAGCTATGGCTTTTAGAATTTGGTTTTGTAATGATACTGTCACTTTAGTTAACTTTTATAACCCGTGCGATGAGCTAACTCTTGATTCTTTAAGTCGTATTGGCAAGGATGTTCAAGGAAAAACCATTCGGTGTGGAGATTTTAATGCACACAGCACTTTGTGGGGCGGTAGAAGGTCTTACGCTTGTGTCCAAGGAGATAGCGGGCATTAGTAGTTCTTGTAGTTTGCAGACTGGGAGGCTTTCCAAAGGAAAACTAATGGCTGACGGTTGCGTGAAGGAGAATTGACTCAGGTGGATGAACTAAATAATGCAATAGTCTTACTGATCACACAGGCAGCGGAAGACACGATTCCGAAGAGTAAAGGCGATGGTCATAAGAAACAGGTGCCATGGTGGAATTAAGCATATGGTAAAGCTATTAGGGCAAGAAATAAGGCATTTAAGAAGGTAAAGGGTCTTCTCACTATGGATGACCTCATTGAATACAAGAAGGCTAATGAAGTTGTGCGAAGAACTATAAGGGCGGCCAAAGGAACCTATTGGAGGCAGTATTGTTCCAAAGTGGAACAGAAACGCGACTTGGTGATGTTTGGGGGATGATTAAGCGTATGAGTGGAGTTAAGCGCAGTTATGAGATGCCAATTCTAATAAAGAACAATGTTGAAGCAGTCAGCAAAGCTAATAAAGCTGAACTGTTGGCTAGTACTTTTGTGTCTGCACAGCTCTGACGATCTCTTACTTGCGACAAAGCAATGCAGAGATAATACTCTGGCACAGAATGTTAAATTGATTAAACCTGCCTTCAACTCAAGATGATCTTGACCTCCCGTTCAGTCTATTTGAACTAAGAAATGCGTTTTCTAAGGCAAGACAAACGACTCCAGGTAAAGATGAGGTGTGCTATGATATGCTCTCTCATTTAACTGATAACACACTTGGTCTAATTTCAAGTCTATTCGATCTCATCTGGAATACAGGATATATTTCGTTAGTATGGAAACAATCTATTGTAGTACTGATCCTAAAACCAGGTAAACTTCCGTCTGACCCATCAAGCTATAGGCCGATCGCCTTGACGTCGCAACTAGGGACCATGGAGCGTATCGTTACCGAGCGGTTGAATTACCATCTGTAAATATTGTAATCTGTCGAATGTGGCAATATTGTAATATGTGTCGAATGTGGCAGTGCCTAAAATGTTGAACTCCACTGTACAAGTTTAAAGAGTGTGTTTTTGACATATTCATGTTTTGGGAAAAAGCCCCATCAGGGACAAGAGTTGAGAATTAGCACTAGCATCAGTAACAGCTCTGCGTGTACCTTTGTATGACTGCATTGTCCCTGTCAAATAAAAAAATACAGTTTTTGAAACTGCAGACGGCAGCATATAATATTAACAGTTACTAATACATCAGTCACATTCCCATAAACTATATATCCTATTTATATGTACACTACATTAATATTAAAAATCATTACCTACAATCTGTAAACCATAAACCTTCCAAATACAAACACTTTAAGTTCATGCTTTAAATTACATTCTAAAAAACAAAACAATAAAAACGCAATGCAATGCAGATTTCTTTACTTTCACAGGTGTCTTACACTTTGTTTGACCACTGGGGGGCAGTGGATGCTGTACGGGTGCTGTGGGTGCTCCTGTGGGTGCTGATTTTTTTTTTATTTTAAAGCAGAACTAAGTAACTTTAAAGATACAGCTCCCCCTGCAGCTCCCTTGTGAAATTACACAGTCAGAAAACAGACCCAAATTTAATTCAAATTTTGAATAGAGGTAATATGTGCCACTCCGTAGATAGCGCATATTGTATGCCAGGCTCCGTGTGCAGCAGGCCAGAGGGTCCTGAGTTTGAAGTTTTTCCTGAATGACCAACCCTCTCTCACCCCCATTTCACTCTACACTGTCCTGTACAATAAAGCCTACGCACCAAAACCAAAAAAACAAAAAAAGGAAGTAGAAATAAATACTAAAACCTTTAATATTGCCAAATATAAATGAGAGCCAGGGTTTCTCAGGAGAGTTGTCTTTGGGTCGATGTCCACAAATGTTACAAGGCTTGATTTCCGCTCAGAGACAGCAGGGGGCCACAATTGAGTTCTTCAAATGCCCCAAAAATGCATATTTAACCATCACAGGGACTTACAAAGATAACAACAGACAAGGATTAAAACGGTTTATTATACGTAAGGAAAGGCATATACTGAAGTAAAAATCCATAAATGTAAAAAGTGAAAACAAGAGAGCAGAAGTAGTCAATAGAAAAGTAAAATTTTTCCTCATATTGATCAATCACACTTACCACAAACACCTGATATTAAATTTCAGAAATGCTTTTATTAAAATTATTCTGACCATCAGAAACAATAGAGAAATAAATAAACTAAAAGTAAATATTAAATACCAATATCACAGTCAGAATAAAATACAATAACTAAGTAGGCTATCTCTAAGTAGGCTATTTTTTTTAATCAGCTAAACCCCCAACCGTCTGAGTCCAGAGCTCACATGGCTCTGAACAGGTCTAACTCCAGCTCCACTTCAGTCGTCTCTATAGCGCCCCTTCTGGCCTTGACCTGAAAAAACAGGATACAGCACATTCAGGTCTAAAAACCAGGACTATCAGAATCAGAACCAGAAGGGTTTTATTGCCATTGTCAATGAACAAAATTCACAAACTTGTCTCGGCATTAAGGTGCAACATAAAACACTGATCAATAATAAAAACAACATACCGTATTTTGCGGACCATTAGCCGCTACTTTTGTCAGATGTTTTGAGCCATGCGGCTTATTTAGAGGCTGCGGCTTTTCTGTGTTTTTTTTCTTTCACCGCTAGGGGCGAACTAAACCGAATTAGAATCAAAACTACAGAAAAGTTAAGCAAAGAAGCAGATGTTGCTTTTTTATTCAGCTAGCAAATAGAACACGGACGACAAATTACCACTATAAATTATTTCAAATTCTTGCCCCATCATTATGGAACCCAAACGAAGAAGTTCGTATGAAGCAAGTTTTAAGCTGAAGGCATCGATCTTGCTAGGAAACCGCCGGCTGCACGCAAGCTTAACATCAATGAATGTACGGTGAGACGCTGGAGGGGACAGCGGAAGAGCTCATGCGATGCCAAAAGTCAAGGAAAGAGTTCTGCGGCTTATACAAAAGGTGCGGCTATGTATTGTTTTATTATCGTTTTTTTAAAAATAGAGCAAATGCGCTTATATAGGGGAGCGGCTAAAAGTCCGGAAAATACGGTATATTCAATCAAAAGGGCATGTATTTAGAAACAATTTAAAATTACTATAGTATAAAATAAAAAAAATAGGCATTACTATGTACAGAGAATTACAGTTAAATTTACAGATGTAGTGCAGAAAGTGACAGTGCAGTGAGGTGATGAATAGTTGCAGTTAATGGCAGGTGTTTAGAAGTTTCATGAGTCCAACGGCAGAGGGAAAGAAACTTATCTTGTGAAGGGAGGTTCTGGTCCGGAGGACCGTAGCCTCCTGCCTGAAGGGAGTGGTTCAAATAGACCATGTCTCAGGCTAAGAAGGGTCAACGGTGATCCGCCTGCTCGTCCAGAGCCCTGGAGACGTACAGGTCCTGCAGAGATGGAAGTCTGCAGCGATCACCTTCTCAGCAGAGCGCACAATGCGCTGTAGTCTCTGTTTGTCCCTGGCTGTGGCTCCAGCGTACCACACGTGATGGAGGAGGTGAGGATGGACTCCATGATGGCCGTGTAGAACTGCACCTTCATCTGCACTGGCAGTTTGGCTTTCCTCAGCTGCTGCAGGAAGTACATCCTGCTGGCCTTCTTGATGAGGAGCTGATGGAGGGCCCACTTGAGGTCCTGGGTGATGATGGTTCAGAGGAAGCGGAGCAGTCCATGGTGGTGATGGGGGAGTCTGTCATGGTAAGAGGGGGCTGGGCGCTGTGACTTTCCTGAAGTCCATGATCATCTCCACTGTCTTCTGGGCGTTGAACTCCAGGTTGTTACCGCTGCACCAGGACACCAGCCGGTCCACCTCCCTCCTGTAGACAGACTCATCCCCGTCCGAGATGAGCCCGATGAGGGTGGTGTCGTCCGCAAACTTGATCAGTTTTATGGAGTTGTGGTTGGAGGTGTAGCAGTTTGTGTACAAACAGAGACTAAAACAGGCCTGAACCAGATCAAAAACGTGACTGAACCGGTCTGGTCGATGAAAATGTCCTGTTTTTGACATATTTTTATCTCTTCATTGTTTGTGGCTTTTCTCGTTTAAACCCAGAGTCTCGGCCATAATCTGATGTTTTACACAATATAAGTTTTTATTGAACCTAATGCATGTATGTATGCATATGTAGTATGCAGGTATTTATGTATGTATGTATTTATTTATTTAACCTGGAAACAACATTGTCCAATCTGCTCCTGTTTTATTTTATATAATCAGCCTAAGTCCATAGATTTCTGTTGGACATTGTTTGATCCAAATATTTTACTTGGGAACACAAGGACACAACTTCATACACAAATGTACAGAGATGTCTGACCTATATTTATAGTTTACCCCCACTTTCTTAAGCTGCACAGTTGATCAGAATAGCACAAGAATGTGTCCTTTTGTCATACGTGAAACACACTTACTGCACGGTGTAAGCTGAACCCAGTTACAGAGTACAATCTATTTTCAGAGTACAACATTTTTAACGAATAACCAAACAAGGATATTTTTTCTAACACCAAATGAGCTAATGCTAAGCTTTAGCATCAAGCTGTTCATCATCTGTTGAGCCAATAACATTTCATAATGGCTGACTCCAGCCACAGAGAGGAGCAGTCTGTGAGGAATGTCTGAGTGAGTCAACCTGAGGATATAAGACCAGACTTTTACCTGAACTCTTCACCTCTACACCAAAGGAAGAGGTGGTTGTTGTTGTTGTTGTTGCAGTACTACGTTGTAGTACATTTTTGTTCTTTTAGAATCTTGCAATTGTAAGTATTTTTCAGGTTTTCTTTCTAGGTTTGTGGTTTTGTAGATATTTTTTCATACTTTTAGAGTTCTAGTAGTTCTAGTCCATCACGGAAACTGTATAGGGCATGGCCATGCATCACGCAGTCACAATGGCTTGTTGCCATTTTTAAAACAAAGAGATAAAAAAAAAAGCATGGCTAAATATCTAATATTACCTTAATATTTTAATAAAAAAGTAGTTATTTTCAGTACATTGCAATTTCTGTTGTATTTGTCTTATAATTCTCAAACGGAGCATAAATATGTACAAAACAATAAACCTGAACAAGAAAACTACAAAATACTAAAGATCTTTTCGCAGTCACTCAATAATAAAGAAACACAGGAACAAATAGTGTAAAGCAGTACACAGTCACTCAATAGATACTGTGCCATTGCTGTGTAATGTGTACAAAATATTTTGTGGAAGTGTGAAATCTGTGTAAAAGTACTGCACTTGTGAAAATTACTGAACTGTGTAACTGTAGTAAATCTGTTTAACAGTACTGAAGAGTTTAAGGTTCCAAATTGTGTAAATGTACTTTTCTGTGGAATTGTGAATGCCACCCACTGTAGTTGTACGTCTTCAAAGTATGTGTTTTACACTAAACCTTTAAAAAAAGAGAGAAAGAGAGAGATAAAAAGAGAAAGAAAGCGAAAAACCCCAAAACATTGTTTTAAAGTGTTTTTTTAATGAAAAATCTAAAACTTTGTTTACAGTGTTTTTATGTTGAAACAAATAATGTCGTTTTACAGCACTTTCATTGTGAAATTATCCAAACCCCAAAACACTGTTTTACAATGCTGTTTTTGTGAAAAACCAAGACATTTTGTTTTACTGTGCTTTTATTATGAAAATCCCCAAAAACAAAAACTAAAAAACGAAATGTTGTTTTACAGTACTTTCATGGTGTAAAACACTTAAATGTTGTTGTACAGTGCTTTTATTTTTGATTCCTAATGTGCTTTTATTTTGAAGGAAGCACTATTGGTATACAAAATATTTCAATTACTGCCCTATTTAAAAACTGTCAAAGTATTGAACTGTTTCAAATTACTTTTACTGTTTCAAACTGTTGAAAAAGTTCTATGTTCTATTTAAATGAATGGGTTCTACATAATACAAATACTGCAAATACTGCCCATACCACAAGAGGTAGAAGTACCACAAATAATGTGAGGAGTCACAATATCACAATGAATATAACAAAAGCACAAATATACAATTTCATTAAAAATTTTTACATGTGAAGGCAAAAGAATTATCTATCAAAATGAATGGGAATTGTACTCATGTACTCTTGTAAAGTAAAAGTACATGCATGCAAGAGTACAAGAGGACATGAGTACAAGAGTGATTTACTTTTTTAAATTTATTTTTGTTACAAATATTTTGAACATAAGAAAGAACACCATGAAACAAAACGGGAGCAGAGAGAGAATGGAGGACAAAAATCAAAATAAGCAGAAAAGAAAAATCAAGGCACACGTAAACCCAACCAAACGTCCCACTTAGACCTTAGTCCTTCGAATTTGTCCATTTTCTGATCAAGGCCGAATGTGATTTACTTTTCCCCCATTTTGTGAGTGTCCAAAGTAATATCTGTACAGTCCTTGATTGTCGGCGCAATTTGTGTCATCCATTTGTTTGTGATGGCCTTTTTGCGCCATTGGATTTCACAGTGTGTATAATAAGTGCTGAGAGACAATTTGACAATTCGTCTCTCCCAACTCTTCATCCCAATTCACATTTTACTGTCTTATCTCCCAAAATATATGGCCCATGTTTGACTCTGTCCCTGATCCTTGGGCTTTCTACTGTCTCAGCCTCTCGCGGACGTCACGGCGCTCTGATGGATGGCCGACAGCTTGCTCACTCATTGTCTGCTGAGTCTGCTCCCACATCTCCGGGAGCTTCATCATTTTTAGTGAGCAAGCGCCATGTGGGCCCGAGCTCTTGCGCAGACAATTTACAGATCGAGGGAGACGCCGGTTTGTGTTGTATGAAATGAAAGAGAAATGAAATCCACTTTCCCTCTGTGCGGCAGATGGAGCGATTCATCTTTTTGTGGGTTTGAAGTGACAAAATCAAATCTAATGAGGAAACTAGAGCCGCATGCACAAATTGAATCAAAAGGCTTTTAAATCCCACTGGCGGTTTTGTCTTGCAGTGTGGATGTGTTTTGCGGATGATCGGAAAGCTCTTGTTTGTCATTGTCGGTGCATGTGTGAGGTGCTTGCTGACACGTGAAGCTTAGTCACAATAAACAGTTTTTCGAAAGGTTGGTGGTACGATACCTGTTATTGGCATATTGTTCTTGTGTTCTTGAGTTAGACACTGCAGCTGTGGCTCGGCCATTGTAGGTGCTGATTTTTACTGTCTTCATGTGTAAATAAAAGAACGAGGGCTATCTTAGGGCCACAAGTGAAGGTGATTACAGCAGTAGAAACACAAACACACAAACACATTCATTTAAAACCAAACTGAAATACCAGAAACTTGTGGTTCTGCCCTAGTGTAGAGGTGAAGAGAAAAAACTCAAATTAAATTAGCTATATTGAAGATAATCCATTTACAGTGATGATGCATTCTTTCAATAGGATATATAAATAGGTATATAAAAATGGAATTCAAATGTATGTTGACCCCAAGGGTCAATCCTGGGACCCCTTCTGTTCAACCTCTACATGCTGCCGTAGGTCAGTTGATACGCAGCGAAAATGTGTCCTATCACAATATGTTTCACTGACGGCAGGTGAATATGGACCAGTGGATTCACTCTGTCACTGCATCCAACAGATCAGTGTGTGGATGCAAAACAACTTTCTCCAGCTGAACTCAGACAAGACTGCATTCGTCTTTGCCCACAGAAACAAAGAGAAAGTGTTAGCAGTCACCTCCAGAGTCTCGCTCTAAAACCTACAAATCAAGTTAGAAATCTGGGGGTAAATATGGACTCAGACTTGAATTTTAAGAGCCACGTCAAATCAATAACATCAGCAGCTTTTTACCATCTAAAAAACATTGCCAAATCAAAAGTTTAGTGTCTAAACCAGACCTGAGAGACTTATCCATGCGTTTGTCTCTAGTAGATTAGACTACTGTAACGGCCTGCTCACTGGCCTCTCCAAACGATTTCGAGCTGTAAAACAGCTGCAGTACATCCAGAACGCTGCTGCTCGGGTCCTGACTAGAACCAGGAAGTACGATCACATTAGTCCTGTGCTCAGGTCTCTGCACTGGCTCCCTGCGGCTCAGGGAATAGACTTCAAAGCAGCTCTGCCTGTATACAAGTCTCCATGGCCTAGCACCAAAGTACATCTCGGACATGTTAGTGCCATATGAACCATCTAGGACTCTGAGGACCTCAGGGACCGGCCTCCTGCTGGTGCCCAGAGTCAGGACTCAATGGGAAATCTGCTTTTCAGTTTTGTGCAGCTAAAATCTGGAACAGTCTTCCTGAGGATGTGAGATCTAAGCTAAAAACAGTTTTGTTTAGCTGTACATATGACTGAAATGATTTTCTTTGCAATCTTAAACTGTTTTTTGATTTTTGTCATGTCTTTGTGATTTTAATGATTTTTTTTCCTGTTGTGTGAAGCATTTGGAATTGCCTTGTTGCCTTGCCTACGAATAAACTTGCCTTGCCATGTTTAAATTAATTATTTGCAATAAGTGAGGTTCTGATCCAAAGATTTGAGTAAGAGTTTCTCACATGACACTGTGCTCACAGCGGATTGGTCCATGTTGGTGTCTCTAACTCTAAACCAGATCTGAGCCTGGTCCAGAGCAGCAGCCGCGTGGAGCCTGTTACTGTGGTGATTTACACTGAATTAAACGCTAAGAGAAAACTCTGAGTTGGGACAAAGTTCAGGTTTAGTTTGCACAAACTCAAACTAAATCCTAACATCCTAAATACTCAATGATTGACAAGCTCTTTTCACAAATCTTTGAACCCAGTGCCATCACTGTAAAGCTAACAAACATTAGCATGCTAACGGCACACTTCCTGCTTTGCGGAGAATAAAACGCTTTATAATGCGATGCAGAGAAAACACTGTGGTTTCATTTTCACCCAATTACTTTTACAATACATCAGTACTTGGACAGAGCAGATTTTATTTTATACTACATGAAAAAAAATGGTTTACAGCCCTTTTAAGTGTTCATCCACCAATAAGGCTACAAGTGTGGTTTAAAGCGACTTCAGTCAGATTAATCAAATTTTGTATAGAAGATTCCTCTACAATGCCACGATATATATATTTTTTTAATCCATGCGTACTTGTTACTTTTATTTTATATCTTTAGCCATTAAACTGTAATTTTCAATTTACAATCTCTGTCCACCACTGCTAATTTTTCAATTGCAAATGTAACGTGGTCGTTTAGTTTTCTGTACTTTCTGTAATAACTTGTAAAAACCCAATCATTACATGCACGTTACTTCACTGCATGTCGAAACAATACAGACGACAGGACCAGTTCTTTCCCCTTTTCTGTCTTTGCATTTACGAGAGTCTGTTGCTGACACATGTACGGAGCGAGTGATAATGAGAATAGTGAGACTCAAGAGGAATGGAGATGTCGTTGGCGTCGCAGGGGTGACATATTGAACATAAGGAGCGATGGGATGTTCAGGGCCCGAGCACTCGTAAAACAAGCCGGCAGAAGCCATCATTGTCCGCTCTGGAGCTGGTGTGGGCATAAATCTGTAGCCTCGGGGGTGCGTAGGACACGTCACCGGGAAAAATGCAATGTCAAAACAATGTCATCGCAGCGATTTCCGGCCAAAGTCGGAGTGCGTGTGAACACATAAGGCGCGCATGTAAGGGTTGTAAACATGAGAGACAGGATGCGTTTCATGAGGCGTTCAACCTTTGTGATTGAAATTCTATTGAGCAAGCATGTTGTGGCAGATTATACAATAACATAAGATACATGTATAGAATGTATCCTGACGTGTTACGTTATTGGACCGTTTGAAACTAAAGGATACATATTATGCCAAATACCTGAAGTTGAATTTGGCTTCATTCATGCTTGTTTGATGAATCCTGTTTAGTAATTCCTCTCTCTCCCTCCCTCCCCCCCATCATAGGTCGAGCTCCAGGACATTTTATTTTTTTATACTTTATTTTTAAGTTTTGAAACAATACAACAAAACAGTACTAAACAGAGGTCATTCAACTGACCAGTCAACAAAGCCACAACAGTAAATTAAAAGGAAAGAACAAAACAAAACAAAACAAAAAACAGATAAGCCCAATTTTTTTTATAAATAAATAAAGCCATTATGATATTGAATTAATCTAAATATGTCATATTACTATATATTGGTAAATAGCCTTAATTTATAAAGGAGAGTAACCTATAGCAGACCTTTAGCCTATATTAAAAATAATATAATAGAAGAACAGATAGAGAAACAGATCGCAACGAAACTGTTTTGTTTTCAAGTCAACCGCAAACCCGAACAAGGCAGGTAAGGTAAGTATAATCAATCTGTCCACCCCAACCTCAGTTCAGTTCAGTTCAGTTCAAATAGTTTCCCTTTTGTGCAGGCACCGCTCTCCAATGAGTTCTCTGCAAAGTAAACCTTGTGGCCAAATTGTAAGAAAGTCATATGGCCCTTCCTTGGGTAATTAGAGGGAAATTTAGAAGGAAAGTTAGAAGGTGAGGACAGTTTTATTAAAATTTTCAATCTGTATAATTATCTCCATTGTCCACCCCAATCTCATCTGCTTCAAACCACCTTTTATCAAAGACCTGTTTAGTGTTCCTTATTTTGTGAGTAATTGTTTCGTCCATTTTCATTGCTTGTATTGCATTGATCCACTTCTTAACATTGGATGGGTTACTTTTTTTCCGCTCTTTAGTTATCTTTTTCAAGGCTGTTATTCTAAAGATTCAGGATAGGTAATTCAAGACATTTTAAGTCTACAAAACATCACCAAACGTTTTGATAATTTCTGTTGTCAAATCGTGTCCATTACAGCTGGAAGCCTGCATTAGCAAGTCGGGGTGAGCTAGCTTTTGTTTATTTCCCCATGGAATCTATACAGTGTGAATTGGACATCGACCTAAGGACCAACTTGCTGCGAGGCCATAGTGCTAGTCACTTAATGGTGAACTAGGTAACTTTTTTGGTGGAGGGTCCACCAGGATGGAGATTGTATTGCATTGAATTGAAGGAGGGTCTAAGGACAGGGGAGCTTGGGACATCTGTCTAAGGACACACATGGGAAGGACATTTCCAAGTCCCTATGAACACTGTTTATTTTGTTTTCCACTGTCGCCCCTCGAGGCAACTACTGTTGTGAGTTTGGGCGTTACAGAAATAAATTGAATTGAATTGAATTGAATTGCTTAGCCAGGAATGCTCCAAAGAATGGCATCTCCATAGAGACCACCAGACCAAAGTATTCATGGGCTTCAGCTTTTTTTTCGAGGACTTTTTTACCATTCAAGATATAGGCTTTGCTTAGTTTCATAGTTTAATAGCTTTGGACACATTTTTCACCATTCTGAAACACATGAATAGGTCAGATCTGTTTTCAGTGATGCAATGCATGTATAACTATGTAATTCTATTGCAAAAAACAAAAGAAAAAACACATGCTTTTGAATTAATGCAAGATTGACATGTTTCATGCTATACTGTGGAATCTTGACGATGAACAGGTGGTGGACCATCCACCAGAAAAGTTGCATAGTGCACCTTTAAACTGTGCAATTTTTATGCATGCCGTATAAAGTCATAGATACTAAAAATGTGTTTTTGTTATTTAGTAAAAAAACAACCAAGTTTTACATAAATAGGATCATGTTGGACCATTCCTGAATAGTTTTAGCATGGTCTGGATATACAGTATACGGACTGGTATAGGACAGTAAGAACACACAGTAAGAAACCATTATTATTTTGTGGTAAAAAATGTATTCAAATGTCTTTTGTTCACTATGTTTGTTTGCTTGTCTTTTACCCCGAATATGGTATAGAAACTAGTATTCATAATATCTACAATAACTTTTAAAGGATATTGTGACAACCCTTTTCTGTATAGATCGTAGATACTGCAAATGCCACACATGAATTATATACAGACATTTTAAGATTTTTGGCCCATGTGCTTTAATAATCAGGAAAGACAGTGTGAAATGGGGGGATGAGAGGGAGGGAAGGACATGCAGTAAATGGACACTGCGGCCGGCTGCACTAGGAGCCTTAACCACTCGGCCACCTGGCAGCACTTGTGAATATGTCTAACACAGGATTATTTTACAACAAATCTTACAAGTCTAAAGAATCCTGCTCAGCCTACAATATTTAAAAAAGGAGCTCTAATCACCACGCTGTGGGAGACGATACACTCTGCTCTTTCCATACCCAAAGTGTATTTGCCATTTCTCTATGCAATAAACTTGACTACTCTGAGAAAGTATATTACTGTGGATTAGAACGTATTCCCTCAACAGTTACAGCCCTGAGACCAGGCTGGGTTAAAATAAAGTTTGCGAAGTTCTCACAGTGGGCAGGGTCCTTGGAGACGTTCTCAGTACACACAGTAAATCATGGCCTTCAACTCCACAGAGCTCTGCATTACTGTATGTCTGTTCACAAGTGCTAATATAAAATAAATGATAATGTTTGCCCTACACTGAAAGACATACAGTGTGTACGATACATGGTTTTATCTGCTGACTTCATTGACAAGGGTTATTCATTTGTACACGCCCAGGTATAGTTATGATTGGTCAAATGTACCGGTAAGAAATAATAATAATGTAATAAATATTTAATGCATACAAAACGTTTTGTTACATTGTATCCTATAATGACACACGCAATTACAAAGGACCTAAAACTGAACCTTGTGGAACGTCTCAAATTTCAGAGAGAATGATGTTTAGGTGTCTTAAAGAACAGCTCTCCAATGTCCAAACTATAAAATCTGAAAAAATATATTACACCTTCCTCAGCCTTATGAATTGTCACAAGGTTTGAGTTTTCAAGCTGAATAATCCATTTTGTATTGTTCTATCTGATCTATTCGAGTCCCACAAACTTTTGGTGGGAAACAGAAAGTGTAGAGTTCCTGATAGTTTATTAATAAGTGCTATCAAGTTAGTTGAAGTACAATATGGTGTTACTCATTTACTTCTCCAAAAATAATTTGGTTTTACTCTTTACATTTTGTGGAGCTCATTGGTTGCTGGAATTGTCTAAAACTCCCCAAAAAGTCCCTCCTCTTCCTGAACAATTTGAATACCAACGGGTTTCATTAGCTATACCAGAGCTTGTTGATGTTGCGTTTTGAATGATATATACGGAATACATTGTCGATTTTATGTCTTGATGATGTTATGCAATATTTTCAGTCGTCATGTGCATTTTCATAAAACAGTTTTGCAAGAATTTATATAAAATAACTTATTCCAACAAAACCCATTACATTTGTATGCTTGAGTTGTGTTCAGAAATTGCCTTTGCCATTGGAAAGAACATCCATTAAACATGCATGAATCTTCTGTTTTCACACATGTGTCTCTTTTAAGGTCAGCTTCTCTGATCGAATTTGAAGTATTTTAACTTAATATTGCCCAAGCGCGCTGGAATATAATCAGCCAGATTAATTCATACATAAAAGAATATGCATGGCACTCATGGCCATCGTCCTGTCTGCCTTGTATGTGCCACAAAAAAGATGGAGAAAATATTGTAGGGGTAAAATTGCCCAAGTTGCTGATCCAAAGGAAACCGTGACATTTGCAAAGCTCAATTCTTGCCCTTTCCTTCATTACAGTTGTATTTTGCATGCATGGCCAGCTGTATGTGATATGAATATATGATTGGATATATACTGTATGTTATGATATATTGGCCTATGATAAAGCATGCCTTCTTGCTGCTTGCCCACAAAGAAATTCTGGCCAAGTTGAAGGCTAAATATAAAAATGAATGAAGGCAATTTAAACTAAAGTTGACAAGGAAGGCATATTGGATATTTATTATATTTTTAGCAGCGAAAACAGAAAATATAACTCACTAATTAACACTACATTAAAAATTACAGTACAGTACAGTTTTCTCTGCAGAAAGAAAAGAAGATCTAAAGAAGATGCATGCTTTATTCTGACTTTTTAAATAGAAAAAAGGCACATTTATATTTGCATGTTTTATAAATTTCAATATCGGCAATTTGTCTATCACTATCCTTTGGAATGTTTAGATTAGGTGTGAAGAAGTTATGTATTCTAAAGGCTGGCACTTTACATGGGCTCTAATGCATTGTCATTGAGAGAGTTAGCTTTAGCCTTCAAACACCACAAACGCTGGAAATCCAGGGCTGTTTTAGTGACCACTCGACCACACCACATCAGAGCCTCATTCCAAAACCTTACCATGGTGTAACCCAGGGTAAAATCAACTAGTTTTATTCCCAGTTTGCATGATTCCCACCCTGTTACCAGGCCTCACTAAGTCGCATGACCTGCCACATGTCCCTACCGCATGTTCACCCCCAGCCAATCACACTGTAGAGCAGTACAACACTTCCTCCCAGTCGGTAGTGTGGGAGAGGAGCTTGGACCAACGCCGGCTCAGGTCAGCTCTCTCAAACCAAACATTTTCAGCGTTCTAATTCTAGTCACAATACTCAACCACTCTTACCTACTTGTAGTTAGATCAATGAGATTTAGAAATGATGCAAAACGAACATAAAGTACAGTAACGGAATAAAAAAACAATGGTTCCTTTACAAGTCAAGTAATATTGCAGCAAATTCCCTATCTATTTGGAAACCCTTGTGGTCTCAAATTTGTCTCCAACCAACAGTTTACTCTGGTTTTGTCCCTCATTCGGCCCAAGTCAGTGATTCCTCAAAACAACAAAATTGTTTAGGGTGTTTTCAAGGTATTTGCCATCGTCTCGACTCGCAATCAGTTGTTCACCAAACACATGAAACCGCTGTAAACTGCCTTCAGAAATGGTCATTGGAACGGTTGCAAACCTGTGGCACCAGCATTGCTTGGGACGCAGTGGGAAGGTCACGGGACGCAACCAACAAAGTTGCAAATTAGGTTTTCACGTTTTGCAGCACGTTTTGGTCCTGCTTTCTTCTAACTAAGTCCTCCTGTATTGCTTTAACTTCAGGCTGGATGAACATGAAAAGAAGAAATGAAGACCCTTTGTGTACTTTGGGGAAGTTAAGTTACAGTTAAATAGATGCTAAGAAGTAAAATAAACGAATATGTCTGGACTGAGTTGTGTTCACTACAGATTTCTGGAGTTTAGAATGTGAAGGAAAGCACAGGACATGGACACAGCAGGATAAAAACACAACATTGATGTGAGTAAAATTCTCATACTGGTGATGTGAGTGGGCCACTTTTTACGGGTTATATTTGCCTTGTCTGGGGTTCTGGAGGTTTCATTGACTGCATCTTGAAGTGGAAACTCAGCATTGGTATGCAAACTACAGATTACTGCAATGTTTTATATTTACAAGTCACATTTGAACGTTAATGTTTAAAAACTCACAAAAAGCGTAATAATAATGATAATAAAAATCGTACATAACATAACTCCGGAAACTGAGGGAGGTTGGCTTTGTATATATTAATACATAACTCTCTAATTGCTAGCACAACATTGAAAAAGCATTTAGTTTCTTGAGTGAATATCAATGTAGATTTAAAAAACTCCCCAAAGTCTTGTCTGCACTCTGCTCTTCCACTTTTATGCTCATGAATTCTAACCAAAGTCATTATCCTTCACCTGGGTGCTACAGCTACCGGCTGTTCCCGTGTAGCTCTCATCCAAATTAAATTCAATTTCAAACCCTGTTTCAGTGAAATGACTTTTATACAAGGAAAATTACATATTAGGATTTTCTGTTACAGTTGAGAAAGACGGCGCTAGTCAACCTTAAAAGGCAAAACGGATACCTTTGCTTCACCCTCGCTTTCGTAGCCTGGAAACATTATGCTTTTTTAATTCATTCTGTGCAAAGAATTGGTGCAGCTCTTGTTGTTTCAAGATGGATTTGAAATGACAGACTCCATTTATGTATTTTCTTCTTTTCTTTACCAAACAAATCAGTTCCTGGATCAACAACTCAATTTCCGCAGCTATGATCAATTTGGAATTAGGGACGTTCTGCTTATTGTCAGAGGAAACCTCGCGATCATTGATACCTTAACAACATCGACATATTTAATTTTCTACCATTGTTTAATAAGATCACCATTCCTCAAGTGTGTGATCAGTTTTATAAATTCATTCATCAAATGAATTTCTTATTGATGAAGTAAAGTTAAAAGGTGCAAGTTTTGCCATCGCGGTAAAGCCAACAACCAGCATGCCAAATACGCTATAATTAGACACGGACAGCGGTCTCATTTTCGCCCTAAAAGCTGTTTTTACAATATATCTGTGCTGGGGCAAGACAGACTTGACAATATTACGTGAAGGAAACAACAGTGGTTACAGCCTTTAATATGACATAAATATATAAAACAGCACTTTGCCTTTAGGTTGACACTTTTGGAGTGTAGATTCCAATGAAATGACTGACTTCTGCTCCTTAAAGAGCCTTGATTCTTATTTATTTCATGATTAAATTGTTACTTCAATAATCACAACTATCAATTAACCGAACAATCGTTCTATCAAATATTGTATTATACTGGTAATCGATTTAAAGCTGAATTATTAGCTGGTCAGAGTAACTTATTGCTATTCATATCATTCTACACTCAAAGAAGAACATTACAATTGACTGAGTAGTATGATACTCTCCAGTGAAAATCCTGGATTGTGTAGATTTGTTTCATTTCTCGGCGCAGTTTGCGTGGCTAATCCAGGTTCCTGACCACGATCCTGGTTCAAAATCTGCACAAGGAAAGTTCCCCCATGAGGTTGAAGGATCAAATTCCCATTACAAGAACAGAAGGGGTAAGTGGGGTTAAAATAACAGATGATTTAAGTTTTATATTGTATGGTAAATTCATTTTTGGGTTTATGGCTTTGTGGAAAGTGTATGATGACAAAATCCAGAGGCCTCACTTTGCTGGACTCAGATGTTCCCGTTGGTTTATAAGCCGACGTGGGACGTTGATGCTTGGACAGATCAAAGAAACGCGCTCCCCTCTGGGTCCAGCCTGAGGGGGACAGTGGGACAGCTCTCAGCAGGAGGCCTGGACCCCGACATCTGCTCTGAACACACTTGCGTCTGAAAGCTCAAAGCTGCGGGACAATAATGCTGTTCGGTCTTGACTCGTTTAGTTTTGCCTCTATGGCTGGGGTTCAGAAGACATTCAAGACTGAAGTGACTTACTCTCCCCTCACACATCCTCTTCAGTGGCTCAGATGAGTGTTTAACATTTCATAAATATCAGACAATGGAACTCAACAGTCCCGCCCTCTTCAAAGTTCGCCATGGTTCCAGAAGTAAATTGCTCATTTTTTGACTAAGCAGCAATATCCATAACACAGTTAGTTTTATTATTATTGTCCATGCTAAATATTTCAGGGTATATGTTTATGTTACGGATGACAGCTATTGTGTATTATGTAATAATATGAAATATCAACAACCATGTCCAAGACTGATATTATTCTACTCTGAGGTTGGCCCTGACCACCGGGCGGGACCACAGTGGGCAGGGCCTAATCGGAGTAGAATAAATCTAAATTCCCAGGCTCGATCCGCGGTGACAATGACAATTTGATGAGAGTCGAAACGTCTTGTTTTTCTAAAACAGAGTCCAGATGACTACAATGGACTCACTGTTGCCCCTCGAGGCAACTGCTGTTGGAATTTTGGGTGTTACAAAAATGAATTGAATTGAATTGAAATTGAACTGAATCTTTTTCAGCTCACTCCTGGACGGATGAGGGATTACGCCCACAAGTTTAATGTGGATAGAAATCAAAGACAATTTGTTGAGTATTGGCCCAGTTATGACAGAGCAGACCACTTTGTGTGGGGTTTTATATGTTTGATAACTATGGCTTATACCTGCAGTTCCTCCTGTTTATCCATGTATATCTCTTTGCAGTGAAGCTTATTATAGTGGTTATATAATAGAGTAAAGCCGGGTACTTGTTATTCAAATGGATAGACAATATTATCCTGTAAAGAATGTGTGTCATGTCTATATTGTGCCCTGTATAAAATGAGATATGTGGGCAAATGCAGAAATATGAGTTGGCTTGGAGTTCTATAGCTGCAGGAGAAATATCAGACAACTGCTTTAAAATTTAAATCAATTTGTCTGGTTTTACATCAAAAAGGCTTTTTTATAGTTCTAAATACAATATCTTAATTGTTTTCACCAGAATGTTCGGAAGTACCCACTTTTACTGAAATGGTTTGATAAAAGTGCATTTATTTCAGCCTTCTGTCTCAAAATGGCCATTTAACAACTACCTTTGTTCGCCAAAAGTACGGATGAACGTAGAACAAAACTCCTATTTAAAATAAAAGCACAGACGTGGCTCCATCCTTTGGCCTCCACACTTATATTTCACTGGAGCACAAACCGTTTCTGTCGGATTGCAAAGTTGTTGAAAATAAGCAAAAACGGCGGGCAGTGAACGAGTTATAATCAAAATGTAATTGTGACAGCAGATTAATTTATTCAGTTTCATGGAGTAACATTTTACCTTTGTCTGTCTGCTGCTTTGAAGAAGCTCTTGAGGAATATTAATTATGCCTCAATTTCATAAAAATGATTTTTTTTGGGATTACACTCCCACCCGTGACATGATTTTATTAGTTTTACTGCATTAAAACATTAAGATTTTGACCCGCACGTTTCCTGAAATGAAGAAGTTGATTACACTACTCACGAAAACACGCTCCAGGCCTTAGGAGACGAGCCGTTTCCATGGGAACAAATGGGTATTTTTGTCTTTTTAAAATAATTTGGATGAAATTGCTTTGCTGCAGCTTCCCAAATCTTCGCTGGTTCTAAAAGACCATAAAATTGACATGTTTAGTGCCGATGGTTTCACCTGGAGATGATTACGGCCTTTGTTACCAGGATGAGAAGTGTTTATTCAGGGGAAGTGTTTTCAACTGAACAGTGAATGCAGATCTACAGTATAAATGATTGGATATGGCCTAATATTGCTATTTATGTACAACTTTAGTATATAACTGTCTTTTTAATTTGGTGACAGTGGTGTCGTGTGTGTCTGTGTGAGTCTTGTTGGCGTAAAGAAGACATATTATGCTTTTGTCTGCTTCATAGTTATAATCTATAATCACCCCTAGATCTCTATTTTTCACGTTTGACATTTAGATCGTAGTATTGATCTAAAGCTGGGCTCACACTTTGCGATTTTGTGAAAAAGACTCCCAAAACGGAGGTGTGTTCACAGCTCTGCGGACAACGTTTGCGCTCCCACTATCTTCTCATACAGCACGTTTGAACTCTCAAAACGTCATGGAAACCGTTCACAAACCGTTGGCCCAATGCCTGTAATGTTCCGTAGTGTAGTAAAATACCTCAAACCATGCATTCTTATTATGAACGAAGTTGCCTCTCCAGCGATATGACCTGTAAAGTTATGTACCATTCTGCGGAACATTCAGTGTGAAGTAATATCTCCATGGAGACAAGCGGATAGCTCCACCAGAAGTTGCACACCTTTTTCAAGCTTTACATCCATTATCAGAAGAACATCCCCGCTGTTAAGCTTCATTGCTAATGACGCGAAAGCTATATAATTAACTAACATACTGGAATATCTACGAACAATATTAGCCTGTGTTAAAATAGCAACAAACAATCATACCATGACACTTTCACGATATCAGAACAATAATTGCATATTTTAACCTTGCGACCAACATTCATTTCATACTATCTCCTATTATTTAAAATGACTCCCGACCACCATAAGTCCTTGTAATTGCCTGTACATGTTACCTTTGTTCTGGCACAATAACCAGCCGTCGCAATGGCGCGCCCGTCCAAGTGTGAACGGCAGTGACAGAGATGGATGGTGCGCGGCTGTGATAAATATGTTTTCTGCGGCATTAGCCTACTTGGCCCCGCACCTAATTTATGATCCATTAGCTCCGTGTGAAGAATACAGGGCGCATTCATGGGCATCGACCCATCACTCACCGAACACTATTGAACTACGTGACGCATTGACGGATGTGTTGCGCCGCATTAGCCGGACTAAGCTAAAAGGGGGAGAGTTGTATATGTATTAGCTCTCTTGTACTTCGGAACGAGCTTGAAAAAAAATCTGTAGTTGCGTTCTTGTCCGACAAATGGATTGATTGTGAATAGATTTGCAATATTGAAATACATGTCAAAGAGTCTTAAAGGAGACACTTTGTATCAAATTTAAGCTTCCATCATCAAAAACATACCTGGAGTTGTATTTAGCTTCATTCACGCTTATTTCATTACTCCGTTTAAATTTTCCCAGATATTTCACATCACAGGTCTTCTGTACTTTTTTTTTTTTTTGGTCAAAAATCGTTGGCACACTCGTTCTGAGCATTGGCATTTTGGGGAAAGCTAGCTTTTGAGAGTAATTTTCTCTGCTTCCAAAATTAGAGCAAATATAATTTATGTGAGTATTTATCCAATAATTAAGGTTGACCAGTATATTATTTTACAGACAAACTTGTATCAGCATTTTAAGAATGAAGAAAAACTTCAAATTGTATAACAGATGTCATTTACATGAATTAAGTAAACAATTGGTCATTTCTACGTCAAAAAAGCCCTAAAATCACTTGTCTCTTTAATATAAAGCACCTTTGGTATCTTGAAAAGAGGTATACAAATGTTTGTATATGTCCTGTATGTATGTAAGTAATTGATTTTTTTTATTAGCACAGTGTCCTACACACATGGTGTGGTATGGACTTGCAGGATACTACAGTTTCATAGATGTGCTTAATTAATGTCAACCCAATATTTATGAACAATCGGACAATCCCAAGTAGCCACAATTTCTCCAGCAACAACTATTTCCTCGTGAAATGATTCCGGACCTTTTTAAGCAAGTGAACTGGTCTGGTTGTAGGTCTGGAGTACACCAAACACTCCGGGGACAGCACAGCGTGTAAGTGTGCAAACAGTGTGAACTGAATTGGCTTCATCAGTTTAAACCGGACATTTCAGTGCGAGGTCTTCAATAAACTGCCATTTACTTGCGCTTGAGCCTTTGCAGAGTCAATAGAGCGATGTGTATATCTCTTTTTTATAGATTAAAACATTCTGCTGGGACAAGCGGTTCTGATCTCGAACCGCTTTTCAAACATCACTGACAGGCCCAGCTCAACCACGTTTACTCTCTCAGCATGGACCTCCAAACTGCCGTAATCTCAAGGGGACTCTCCCGGGGACTATTCAAACAACTACAATAGCGTCGGTATAAATCTCCTTACAGAGACCCCGCGCTTTCGTAGCTCGACCTGACAGGGCTTATTTAGCTTAACTGTTGCTTTGCTGACACCGCTGGCCCCCTTATAGTCAAATACGGGCGTTTGCACAGTAGGAAGTGGTGTGACTGGCTCGCTTGGAATCATTGATTTTTCTCCCGTCAAAATGGCTGTCGTCCAGAAAAAAGAGAAGCTAGATCAGAGACGAAACAATGCACGCTCGCCAGATGGGGAACCCTTGTTTGCTCTGCCGATTCATCTGTTAGTGGCTTTGGGTCATTGGAGATGTATATTTTTGTGCTGGGGTGTAGATCAAAGTGTTTTTTTTGTTTTTTTTCTTAAGTTGGAAACGGTAGAAGTAGTGGAAGGGACTTGCGTGGGTGGTCAAAAGAAATGCCAGATTTTTGCAATGTCTGGCTAAAGCGTTTGTTTTATTTTTTTGAATGGTTAACGCTCATAAGATTAGGACCTAACTCAAAAAATAACTACACTTTAATTAGCCTTTAATAGCGCATTAACAAAGACTTATTTCATATTGAACAATTTATTATTCAGTAACTAACTGCATTTCATTTTTAGTAAAGAAAAATATATGTAGTAATAAATAATATCAAAACAAATATTTCTAGAAACTCAAAACTGTTTAACAATTCACATTTCTGCATGGACAATGGGGGTGAAATGTCTTGGCCAAGGATGCAGCAGGAATCGAACCGTAAAACGTATGGTATGTTGGCGATAACTATCATCTGCTACTGAGCCAAAGCCAAACGTAAATGTTTATATGTGAAAGAATTCATATTTCAATTGGAACACTGGCTGTAAATGTTATCAAATGTATAATATCGTTAATTGTTGTTTTGGAGATGTGCAAAATGAGAATAATCACAATCTTTCCTGTCGTTAAAACTATTGCAAAGATGGGAAAAGGAGCTGATAAAAAATTAATTATACTGAAAAATCTAGCCTATGAAGTGGTTAACTTTATGCTCCATTCATGCTTTGTCCAAGACTTGAACCTCATTTACAGGCACATTCCTGATTCGCTGTGAAAATATCTTCTTCATATCGTTATCGAGGTAACGCTAAAACGTATCTAAATATAATTTTTTTGTCAATATCGCCCGCCCTAATTCATTAGTCTTACATACTTCGGACTGTCAATCCACCAGTTGGGAACCGCCTCGCTAACGCATCCCCGTTTGTGATTTCACTTCCATCCATCTTCATTTTGATGAACTCTAATGGCTCCTTGGATTGTCCTCTTTAACCACCATTATGATCTTTATGTGGTTTGTGGTTTTGGCTCAAAATGTCAGAGCTGCTTCTATTAACTGGAATATTATCATTTCCCCCCCACAGGAGCTATTGTTTTCATCAAGGGCCCCTGGATTTTCCATTCACCGTTTCTTTCAATTGTAATCGCACATTTGCATTTGCTAATAGCTGTGTGTGATAGCGTGTGTTGTTCGCGTTGGTTAGCTTTTGCCTGATAGGGCTAAAGGCGCTTTCCTTTGGGGTCATCGGGAGAACCAATCGGGAAAGGTGCACCATATAACTTTTTCGGGGCGTCCATAGAAATATTTAACATGACCATCCAAATGAATTCTCGCGATATTTCTGTCACAAGCTCTTGAGAATCCATCCAGGCAGGGTCATGCTGTTCAGCCATGAAACATCTCTATTTCCACGCCATTGGATTTGATATTGCACCACTTGCACCTTATTTTTTCTGATTGTTTTTATTCATGTTAACAAATGGAACTGTAGACTCATCACGGACGATTCCTGCATGGGACCACTGACTAACTCTTTTCAATCTCAGCATTTCCCCCCAATTTTTAGCAATCCACAAATGCTAAGACTTTGAACATAGCAAGCTAACTTTTCTATGGGGAATAGAGTTAATCATGGCATAATACTCTGTCATCGTGTTCAGTTTTCTGACAGAGACACGATACGCTAATAGACTGCGTTCATCCAGCTCAATACGACCGGAACATGAAGTACTTCTCTGTGCGTCATTCAAATGTTCTGTTCTTTTTTTAAAAAGCGAGAGGAAAAATGTGGCGGCTAATGGTGTGCTAATATAAAGCAAAGCAGTTTAGAGTACTTGGAAAAAATTAGATTAACGAGAGTGTGTACCTAATTTTGAAGCATGAGTGAAGAACATGTTTCAAAATGAACTGTCAGCCCTGTGTACTTCGTCCTTTCTCCCTCACAGGACTCGGTAAACGTTTGGCATTTCATCCGAGTGAGAAGTTTAGTGTTCTATTTTTGAATGTTTATTTTTGGTAAGTTTGAGGACAAATCATTTGGGACATAGAATGCTAGTCCCACCAGTGGATCTATAATCTGAAATGGATAAAACAGTGAAGCCAGTTTGATTAGCCACAGCACTTCCAGGCCCAGAAAGAATTCTCTCGTACAGTCCCAGTCCCAATGTCGCTTGTGTGTTGTAAAATCAAACTGCTGGTGTTCGGCTGACAGGGGCCGACTGCTTTGACAAAGATTTTGAAGGGATTCTGCTCTATTTTTCACAATATTTAAATCCTCAAAGCGCCTAAAAGTTAGCTCTTTAAGATTTAGCCAAGCCTCACTCTCAGCCCGCCCTAGTCCCGCTCTCAGTCCCGCTCTCAGTCCCGCTCTCAGTCCCGCTCTCAGTCCCGCTCTCGCCCCGCTCTCGCCCCGCTCTCGCCCCGCTCTCGCCCCGCTCTCGCCCCGCACTTAGCTTGCTTTGCTCTGATCCCCGCTCTCGCCCCGCTCTCGCCCCGCTCTCGCCCCGCTCTCATCCCCCTCTCGCCCCGCTCTCGCCCCGCACTTAGCCCGCTCTGATCCCCGCTCTCGCCCCGCTCTCGCCCCGCTCTGATCCCCCTAGAACTGAACTGCTGTCTGCTGCTAGCTGTGGCGTGTGATGTGAAAGTAATTGTAGAAAAAAACCATATATTTTTTTATCACGAGCCAGTGAGCACAAGCCATTGAAACCAATATGATCAACCTATCTTTGATTCATCTTCCAGATCTTCTTATACATCCATTGTCCCGAAAAATAAATGTCAAATATTTACTGGGTCCCTTCTGTCACACTGATGTCAAACCATGACAGAGGCAGGTGTCTAGGAAATGATCTGTCCCTAGCAGTGGACTTAAAAGGCTCAATGGAGGCAAACCAGCTATATAGCAACTAATGTTCCTAGTCCAGTTGTTTTCAGTTAAAAAAACACATTTAAACATAACATTTGGCTAAATGTGCTTGGAGGATAACCGATTTCAATAGTTAAAAGCTATCATTTTAGCCTCATTTGCACTGCTTCAATCCCAAGTGCACAGACAGGGGGTACCTTATATGTTCCATCCACCCATCCAAAAAAAAATAAGAAACCTCTACTTGTATTCCGTATTTACACAGTAGTTCATAGTTCAGTTTGAATGTAAAAAGTGAAGCCAAGTACAAAGTAGATTCCAATTAAAGTAGATTTAACAAGAACCAAACACAGCTAAGAAAATATCATTTTCTCAGGCAGGACTATCACCAGCAGAGATAAAACAAATGTGAAGGTGGATTCTATTGCCCCAACAAACCAAACGTTATTCATAATGTACATTCATTTTATTTCCACTCACACTTTTGTCCACCTTTTATCTTCTTTTGACTTTTCGTACCCCCCTTATCACATTAATGCGTCGATGCCATGCTGCTCTGGTTACAAAGTGAATTCTTCTCTCTCAGTCTTCCTTATAAAGAAGACCTCCTACTTGTGCATCCCCCCGCTGGGAAAAATAACCAAAATATTCCAAATGCATTATTCATTTGGGGTTCGAATGTATTTTCAATGATGTGTCAGGTTTCCATTTCCTATTCTTCAGGCTGGGGAGAAATTATCACGCTGATCGAATTTAAGACTGGAAGATGCACTAGCTAACTTATTACGAAGATGTTTATTTTTTACATGGTTTTTATTATTTTTTTCTTATTTCAATCCGACTCTCGAGCAGACGCGACTCCTTGAGGCTTCCATTGTTCTCTGCAGCCCATACACGTAATTAGATGCCTTTGATACCATATGAACAGAAGAGTGGGACCCAGTTGGCAATGGATCCCTTAATGCACCCTCTGCTAGCTCTCAATATTGATGTTCTTTGCTTCTTTTTTTTTCCTGTGTGAAGGCTGTGGATGGGCTCAGCATGGTCCATCATAAAAGTGGAAAGCAAACTCCACAAGAAACTGAGCATTTTATTGGACCACACGCCGCTGCCAAGGTCTCCCAAGCACCTGATGTCGGTACGTTAGGGCATGCTAATGCGGTGTAACGGTAATTGCAAGCAGAACATATTGTGACATTTGTGGTGTGGTTAAATAAAAGCTCTGTCGGGGGGAGAGAATTACAAGTGCTAAAAACCGGGGGGGGGGGTTGGGCTGTGGTGGCTGTCTTTCACCCACATTTATCCAATTTTGTGTAGAGTTCAGTAAACTGTACAGATCTGTGGTGTCTATATATAGGATTTATAGGTGGTTACTGGTTCACGTGGTACACTGAATATACCTGGGATGTTTTAAATGTACTTCAAGCTGTGAGAAAGGTAGCTACTCAGCTGGAAATCTCACAGCCAGAAGGTTGTGTCAGTGTTTCCCAAACTGAAGCACTGGTGGGACACGGGCTCCTTCAGGTGGTACGCGGATACCTCTACAGTTCAAAGAGAGTCATTTGAATGCACACGTACAACCAGCTAACCTGTAGTTTAAATCCAAGGGAAGGCTTTTTGGTGTGACTTTTGTAAGGTCTAAACAGCTTTTATTGGTCTGTTTGCGTTCTCAATTTGTACATTTTCATGAGAAACAAAACAATCTGCAACTTCTTTGTTTTGTTTCTACATGAAAACTTACAAATTGAGAATTGTTTTCTTTTGTAAATATCATATAATCAACTTTAATAGCATTAATAGATTAACTCTATGGGACTTTAACCTCAAAGGTCATTGTAGAAAAAGATTCAGTTGTAGGCAAAAAAGTATTTTTTTAAATCTATTTTTTAAAGTTTCAAATTTCCTTTCATTAAATTCTTCTCATTTGGACATTTTTTTGAATTTTTAAAAAAGTTTTATGTCTTGAAAAATAGATTGTAAAATAACTTGTTTTACATCTTTTTGTGTTATATTTATTTCAGTAAACTGCATAAGACATTTCAAATTGATATCTCTAAACGTAAGAATGTTCCTATTTACTTGCTGTGTCACACCTTTAATTTGATCTAACCATACTAAAAAGTAGCACAGAAACATTCCGTGCTAAGCTATAAAAGCAGCTAGCCTCACCACAAAGCTCCCTCCAAGTTATTTAAATGTACTTAACCCCGCCACATATGGGACACAGGTCTAGGGAGGCACGCAAATCACACATTCTCAGCGTCATTCGTAGCCTGTGAGGTAACGATCCTGACAATGTTTTATTTGTTTTTCATCAACCACTGTTTGAATTGGCCTCCGCGTTTTCTACGTGCAAAAGCAAGCTTGTCACTTTCAGTGGGGGGTCATTTCAAACGGGCAGGATTTTCATTATTTTTTTTTTTGGTAGTACAAGCCAGCTGCCGGCCCCCCCCCCTTCCTGGGTAGATCGTGATTGGGACGGCCATAGTAGCCCCTAGAGGAAGAAAGTGCCAAGAGCTTGTCCATTATAACTGGTTCTGTACTCACTCAAGACCGCCAACCCGACAATTTCGCTCGCCCCCTGGATTTCGTATAGTTCTGAGTGTGGCGGCGGAGAAACGGCACTAGCAAGAGTGTTGTTGACATTTTCTGAAATTGCCTGAAAGCGTTTCGGTCAGCACAAGCTTTGGCAGGAGGAGTTGTACCAGCCCAAGATGAGCCAACAACAAAAAAAGTGCTTCCATCGAGAGTAGAAAGGTATAATTCAGGATTTTGGCACTTTTCTTTGCTCCGGGCAGATTGAAACAGATGGGGAGATGTACCCTATTCTTGCTAGTGCATTGCTTTTGCAAATAGACTTGGGGTGTAGTGGAAACTGCAAACATAGCACAGTACAAACTTCTTAAAGACAAATATAGAGTTTACACTTCCTGCATGTTCGGTTGGAATAACTGGTCTGCCGTCTGACAAAAAGGCATTGCAGTTGTTAATTTTCATTCATCAATTTGTTTAGTTTGGGAAATGAATGACACAAACAAGCCTTTCTTAGCTTGTTTCCAAAAACGCGTAGCTTAAATATTTATTTTCATCTGGTGGCCTGACAGTTTCGTAGCATAATTTAGGCTGCCGTCAGAAGTTGGTCTGTGATGTTAGTTTTTGTGTCATTTTTCCTCACTGTTGATTCCACAAGCGTACAGCACTCAACATTTTAAAAGTTGACTCCACGTAGATAGATTATGTTATATTTTACCATTTAATGTTTATGTTCAAGGTACACTGGGAGTGGCCTGGCACTTTTGACAATATGAATAGAATAAAAGCACATTTTAATTAGATTTAAACTACACTTATATTAATAAAGCATGGACAAAGATGAATTAAGAATGACACATAACCTCTTTTATTAAAGGGTCTACCATATTTATTTTTCATGTAATAAAGTCAAATCAGTTTTGCTCTTAGTGCAGATGTATTGTAAAAGCATTCAGTCGGATGAAAATGAGCCCATTGTGCACTTTCTGCAGGAAGTGTTCTGTTAGCATGGTCGTTGCTGTTAGCTTTACCGTGATGGCAAAACTTGAAATGAACTTATAAACTCACCGAGCAGAATATTTAGGATGCTCTGAAGGCATTAGGTAAGTGAGCGCCGAGCAGTTAACAATCCTGAGCATTCTTAATCCATAATGAGCAAATGGCGTATTAAGTGTTTGTTCATGCTTTTATTAAGGTTAATCAATGTGCAGTTTTTATTATCTGGTTAAATTATGTCTGAAGAAAAAAGCTGCAGTTTGTTCAGCCTTCTTACAAACAACATATGGAGTTCTTGTAAACTGTGATCTGAAATTATATTTTATGACTGTTACTTTTGTGAGTATGTGGCATCTTTGTTTGGAGCCACTGGATCGTAGTCTCCCGTACAATTTCTTAGACCTTAATCAGTTGCAATTGGTTGATTTAACACAATAAATTTGCTTGGTAATGGCTTAAATAAACACATTTTCATTTATTGTTTAAAAAATAATAATATTACATAAAGATGTCCTGATTACCTTCGATATACTTCCACTTCCAATCACACATACCTCTCTGAATATCTTCTAAATATCGTAATGGTGCTTTTTCTACAACACAAATGAGATTTGCATAATTGGTCGTCACGTGACACCGTCTCTCCTCCTCCTGTTATCAAACGTAAACTGCCCACAGATGGGTGAACGCGATCGTCCTCTTAATTAACACTAACAAATCATCATTGCGCGCCGCTAATGGGACCCTTTTCCACACGTATTTATGCAAATGCTGTTGCTACCCCCTAGTCGCATCGCACGCGGGTAGACCTCTCCTTGCCCTCGCTTTCCCATTCTCCTCTGAGCGCACGCGTTCTATATATCCCGGCGCCTTCCGAGTATATCCACAACAGCTTTATGTTCCGAGGTCGGCATTAGCGATAAGCCTGCAAATGAAAGAGTGTTTATTCTATTTAGTAAGGCATACAGGGGAGATAAACGGCGTATAAAGAACCTCCGGGCAAGCAACGCCTAGCATCAATTAGCATCCGAAGATACGCGCAAGACACCGCTGCCAAAAGATGCAGTGTCAGTGCGGTCAAAATAAAGAATGATATCACATAAATATGGAGATGAGACGCGAAGGAAGGAGAGCTATAGAACCCGACGCCAACAACAAGATGTAAGAGGTGATAAGACGAGGCGGAAGCTAAAATGTGCAAATCGCAGTGCTTGTAGTGCTAATAATGCACATTCAAATGAGTATGCTAGGATGTATGTGTACTAACAAGCAACATCACTGCAGGGACATGTTGTTTTTATGTGTTACCAGTCATATTTGCTTACGCCTTTTAATCCTTTGTAAAGTGTCCTTGAGTGTCAAGGAAAGCGCTGATAAATAAACGATCCTTTCTACAACCAGAAAAACAAACATGAGGTACTATATGACCTTGACCTATTTTATGATTGCTCCCTTTCCAATGTACTATTATCCTACAACTCTTACCACAGTCCTTTTTTTTTGGGCCGGTTGGGTCGCATCGCAATACTTTTTGATAATATGACTTCATCTCTCAACTTTTACGGAACCTTCCAAAGCTGGGGCGTACAGCTGAACCCAGAACGAACACCAGACTGGGCTACAACCAAGGTGCAACTGGGACACTGATCAGGGCCCGCTCACACCAAATGGAACTTTCCTTTTGAGACCAAAATATCGGTCCTTAATCCACTTTCGCTGCCATGTGTCTTCACTCATTTTGTAAAAGGAAAAATTAGGACATGGGAGGAAAAAAATAGCAGATTGCGAATAAGGTCACAATCATTACAAGACAAACACACGAAATATGTGCACACAATGAGTCATGGGATGAATTGAGAGGCTTTATTAGACGCAGCACAGATGGAGAGAGTGTAGCCCGTCCAACTCCACACTGTCACTCACGCTGATGGCACAGTGGATCAGGAGGAGGCAGATTGTTCATGGCACACTCAGGATACTCGCAGGATGTCTCATTTACTACGAGTGCTAAGAGCCTCATTACAGCACGGTGACTCACGGCGGCAGGGATGAAATGAAGCTTTGTCATCGTGTTGTGGTGTTATGCATTTCTCAGATGGTACACCAAGTTTTCTGGGGGAGAGTTCGTCACCTGGTTGTCTCCATGGAATGTTCAGCAGTTGGTATTAAACTTTCCTATCGCCACAAAAAATTAAAAGTCCCGGTTTGAAGTTTTAATAAGGTTTTTTTTTTTACATACACCTGTAATCCAGTTAATGCTCAATGAATAAAGCAACATCTAACATCTAAATAAGCAACATCTTCAACATAGTCTTTATTATCCCTCTTTCGTCTATGGTAGAAAAGGTTTCAAAGATTATCATCTGGACAAGGATTCTTATGGGTTGTTATACCCTATTGTTCCCTTTTGCTCGTTGGTTATCAGCGAGGAAGAGGCTGCCGGAGAACAATGGGATAGAACGACCCTATTGTCATTTTAATCCTGTCATATAATGCGTTTCCCTTCATCATAAGCTAACGCGGAGTAGTTTTTTTTTAATTGAGTCATGCATTTTTGAGTTAGAGGTGGGCGCGCTTGCCAAAAACGAACATCTCGGTATTTGTTTGCATCATCCTGATAACGATAGTCACATTATTTTTTGACAATGTGTTAGGAAATGTGCTAAAACGTGCCTGTAAATGTCCTCGCTGAGGTTGAAGCATCACACAAAACGTAAATGGACCATAAGATCAACTACTAAAGGCCGGAAATATTTCTGGAAACTAGTTTGGGAGATTTGCCAAGATTGGGAGATTTTTTTAACATTTCGAATCGTATTTATGGACAATATATAATTTACCATGTATCCAGATCCGTTACTTGTAGATGAAAACCACCAACCTTGGTTAAGTATGAATGCAAGGTAAGTGAATTGTGGGGGCCGGAGGGCTACGGTTTGGCTACAGACATGGGTATGATGAAAACTAAGATATACATGAATATTTTACCTAAAAACCAAACTACATTTTTTTTCTCCACTGCTAAAGATGTCAGAGTTCAATGTAAAATGCATTTGTCCCTCTGGTGCATATGGTTATGTCCTTGTGCATGACACTTAACCCACCTTAAATCTGGGCGCACTAGTGTACGAGTGTGCGTGTAGACTGGTGGTCTTCCAGTGCCTAATGAAGGTACAAATGCGCCATGTATACCATTGATTTATCTCGCACTGTTAAGTTAAAAACGGCGGTCACCAATACCTGAAATACAATGTATAAAGTGTCCTTTCCGCACATCATTAGTGTACGCAACATTACTCTTTATTCTCCAGTGTGGATAGAAATGAAGATGATGAAACACTCACTTTGCCATCATCCTAATGTGTAAAGCTCTCTGGAGATCTCTAATGGAACATAAACATCTTGAATTGGATCTCATTTATTCAGGCTGCATCTTAGTGCGACCCCTTTGAACCTGAAAACACAAAAACATCTATTAGCACTTATGCCTAATAGCGGAAGAAATACCATGAAGTAGAGTTCCATTGTTCGTCTTTAAAATATGAGGTGAGTAGTGTTTTTATCATTATTTCACAGTGTAAATGGCACACTTAAGATAGCACCATCTTAAGTCCAAATAGAATGGGGGCTTATATTAGAATTGTATTACTAAAGAAATAAAGCCACCATTTTCAGCATCATTTTCAACCATTAGCTGCCTCTCAGCACATCTACAAACCATTAAAGCTGCTGTTCCTGTTTCCAACCTGGGAAAGGAGGTAGTTGGTATTTAAATCTGCCTCACTACTTATTAGCGCTCACAAACCCTTTGGCACATCCGTAGTATTCACATGCCTGTATTTTCGGGTACATGTATAGCTTTAGAATAACTCTTTGGGACGGGGAAGTGAAGCAGGGTGGGCCGCCAAGTCATAGCCAGTCAGCTGTCATTGAGAAAAGGGCCAAATAGGCACGCACAGGGCTCTTCGTGTAATCTGTCGTTCCTCCAGGAGCTGTCCATGGTTGAAAAGGTTTCTAAGGTAGTCATCTGGACAGTGTTTTTGGGTGCATTTAAAAGAAATTAATACCCAAAAAGATCGACAGTCACCGTATACTTACATTTTCCCTTTACAATACTTTAGAATTAAGTGGATATTTCCAACAATACATACATTACACGTTACAAATGCACTAAAGCTTAAAATAAAGTTAGTAGCCCTAACTACAGATATCCTCGCCAGCCGGATGAATTCTCGAGATATTTGTGAGTTAATAAGTTCTTGAGATCCATCTGGCCCATCTCCTGTTGCTAGGTTTGAGTCTGTGTGGGCCTGTCCAATCACAGCACAGCGTTGCAGTTTGGGCGGAAGTCAAAAGGGGAAGAGGTCTGTGCTTTTCTCCGACCGGATTTAACAACCGTTTGATTTCTCTTGTTCCTGTTGTTGTGACGCTTCGACCAATCAGATTTAAATATTCATGATGACGTTACACTTTCTCCCAGCGTCTTTGGGTGACAGACTTTACAGATTTATACATTTGTAAATTTGTCAATTCGAAGTGATGCACATATCAATCTGGCGTGAACCAGGTTAAACTAATTATATCGAAAGTGAATTTAAATCGTAGTATCCGTTTGTTTTGTCATGTTTTTTTATTTCTTTATTTATTTTTCATCTTAAAAATCAATTCCCTAACCCTTTTGCAACACTTTTAAGATTATTTAAAGGTTAAAATTTAAATGTGCACTATATCACTTTGTGTCATGGTTTGTCTCCATGGAATTCTTGAATTCTTGCTTGCCCTTCCACAGATCTGACCTGTCACCTGCTTGTAGATAAGTGTGATGCAATTGTGTGGAACATTCCAGGCAAAGCAATAACATTTCCATAGTTTTTCTTTTTTTTTCTTATTAAACAAAAGCTGATTATGTCCACATATTCTATGCCATATTTATCAATACAAAAAATAATAAGATGTTTTTATTGGGTCACATCTGGGTTTGCTAATGACCGTAATTAATTTACCTTGTTAGTAATGACACTGGACCACTGCTGCTCTTTCTTCTGCGCTGTAGGCCTGCGGTTCCCCAACTCTCAACTCTCCTGACCCCCTTTTGTAAAACCCTTCCTTATTTGCATGGTCCTTTGCCAATCAAAATCATTTGGCTGATTATTTTCCAGGGATTAGGGCGATTTTTCCTGTAGAATGTAATAAGTCTGGTGTAGTTTAACCTTGTTTTAATCAGCAGGGGAAAGGGAATAATCACTTAGAATGGAGGAGCCGGTTTGCCCTCCAGCCAAACTGTAGTCGAACGCTTATTTGTACAGCATCTAAGCCCGAGATGGTTTATTTTATCAAACTGAGTGGAATTTCAGTATCAGCCCATAGTCGGTGGCTAGGCTTGGCTTGGTTTTGTCATTGCAGATGTGGATTGGATCTGCAGTTTCTGTTATGATAAGAGAGCAAAGGTGGGTGAACTTACCTACCCAAGGTCCAAGTGTGGAAACGTGTCAGTAACAAGATCATTTAATAAGTCCGGCAAACGCGTGGGTTAAAGTACGTTTATTCATAACCCAGTTGAAAGTGAAATAGGTCCAATGGGTGAGGGAATAATATATTGTGTTGTGTCTAAATTAGTTCTGCAGTTATCGTTTTCATTTTTATGTGTTGAAGGTTATAATGTAAAAGAAAGGTTCACTATGTTGCTTTTCTAGTTCAGGGTTCACCGCCTGCTTGTCGCCATGGTGATGCTATTGCTTCTTCAGACCCGCTTCCAAACCTCTTCTTTGACCCACTGTCTCCCGTCTCCCTTCACCCGTTCTCCTAACGTCCCTCCAAGCATCCTTGGGGAGTTTAAGGCACGTTTACACCGGCTCCCCTCTTCACTTAACAGACTGTAGTTTGTGGAGCGGACAAAGTGCTGGTTCTGTCACACGGCAGGGCCCAACATTGGACTGTACCAGGGCCCCACCTACTGCATGGACCAGCGCAACCACAACCTCTGGTAGGGCATCTGACTTAAGTGACCTGGGGACATTCTGGGCTGCGGTTTTGTGTTTTAACACAGTAAAACATGTCAAATGGGTCGGCTGTTTTGAAGGTGTGAATGCGTGAATGAGAAGGTAGTCTACTGAATTTTAGGAGTTTTTCCATATCTGAGACTCCTGGTCCACTCAATCTCTAATCTGCGCTAGCCTTTTACCTGTGTAAGTGTCCCTGGCACCGATTTAATCCAGGGTGGCGTTGTTGGAAAACTAAAGTGAATTATTATTTTTTTTGACCCATGAATTGGAGCCTGTGGGTAAAATAATAATCTAAACATGTTGCCCCCAGTGTCGCCACGACATCTTCAGAGGATGGGAGTGGTCTGGCGTGGGAGAAAACACTGTTCAAAGGAAAATGCTATTTTTCTGTTCTTTTTAAACTGTTTCTTGGCGGATTATGTGAATTTTACTAATTCACAATTAAGTCTTAAGGAACACTGTTGATACAGAGTTAAGCTGCAACAATTAATTGACCATTTGTGACTGGTCCAATTAAAAAAAATAATTGTAGTTTTGATAATGGTAATCGTCATCTGGATAGATACAGACTCTAAAATAGATGACAAAAAAGACATTTTATAACAAAAATGGTGGTATTATAAATTAATGTAAAAAAAGAATGAATAAATCTAAAATAATCACGGACCAATCAAAGTCGAATAGTTTCTTGCAGCCCTTGTAAACAGATTGTTCTATTGATGTTATTATACAGCAGGCGACGCTAGCATTGCGTTTTGTTGATACCATTAGCACTTAGGGATATGTATTCAAATTCAGGTCGTTGGATCACTTTACTCCTCCATGTCTACGTATCGTACAGTGCACGCTTGCTCTTGAGGGTTTTCTACCTGTGGATTTGTTTTCCCTCGTGGAGATGATCCATGCCTCCATTAGTGGGCCTTTCCTCATTTGACAATTGTATCTATGTAATTACGTGTATAAATCGCCATAAAAACACCACCAGGATATGGCACACATCAGACCTACAGTACAGTAAGAATGCATGTTTGAAGTTGATTGAATTGGGAGGTCAAAGTTTAACTAATAGTGGGTTGCCCTGAGTAGATTATGGTAAGTGGAAGAGTATAGAGCTTGTCTTCTTAATTATAATATATTGTTCTTTCTATAAAAGACAATTGGTGTCATCATCTCTTAAATGTGTAGTATTAATAATAAATAATAAACATTTTGATTTATTTATTTTTGTTGTTTGTTGATACAGGTTTTGGTGTCATTTTTAGTTGACAATTATTCAAATATTTTATTGGGTGAATAAGTCTTCTGCAGAAATCACTGACTGAAAAAGAGACAACGCAAGCAGAAAACCCCAACATTTTTTTATGATTTTTTTTTTTTTTTTTCAATAGACAAATACAAGTTGACATTTTGTGAGCAATAAATGTCACTTTGCCCTGAAATGTCACTTCAGTCTGGCAGTATATAGTACTGTAAGGAGCCAGAGAAACCATGTCGTTCCCCGAGATGGAAAACTTCCATCTTGTATTTTAAGACTCTCCTGTAGAAAAAGTAGAGAAGCAATAAGGCTCTGCAAAAGTCTGTTGACACAATGGATTACCGCGAAGGATTATCTCCCAGAGAAAATGGAAGAAACCAGCGGCCTGGTGTCTTTACTGTGCTTTTCCTTTCTATACACATGCTACACAAATAAAAAGCCTCGAGGATTTACTCAGTGCTATTTGAAGAAGTGGAAATATGCATGTGGATAAGTACAAGTAAAATATCGCAAACAAACTAGGTGCAGAAATTATCCTTTTTCTGTCTTATTTATTGTCTTGTTGCTTTACACTTTTTTTCCCCCCCCAACATGCACTTCTCAGTCACACATACAATTACAACCCAGAGCAGATAATGCATTATTTAGCCCAAGCCTACATTGTTTGGAGGAATAACGTTTCCATAGTACCAATTTCAAATTTGGTGTTTAAATATTAGTGATTAAAAAAATCCATTCATCTAATTTAGCATTTTCCAGACACTCAAAATGGCTTTCCAAAGCGTTGTTTGTTCACTCAACATGTGGTGGTAGCCACAGATGCCTTGGGATGGATTGACAGAGGAACGGCTGCCAAATTGCGCATAAATTGAGCAATGTGGTGTCACTTGGTTGCTAATACACGTTTCATCCAGGCATCTGCGTTTGTGTGGCCTCTAACCTTCATAACTACCTTTTAATATATAATGTAAATATTGTGAGGTTTGTGGTTTGAATGCGGGCCTTTTACATCAACAGTTGGAAACTAGCAACATGGCTAATACTGGCGCATTTACAGAACTATGTATTTATGTGCAATGTCCCCCTTCCAATAAAGCAGTAATTAAAAATAAAAAAATTGTAGGACAAACAGGATAAATTTAAACTTATTCATGGGTTTTACCCATACAAATGTCTGATTTTAAAAGATTTGACATTGCAAATCGTTGTTATGCCAAAAGCGCAATTCAAATCCAAATATTATATCTTTTGAACGGCGAAAAAATCTTCAGAAATTCCTTCAAACCAGGAAGGCGTAATTTGCCTGAAACCCATGAATAGATAAAGAATTGTGTAATTTTTTATATCCCACTAGAGATAGATCAGTAAAACCCAGAAAGGCCGTTTATGATAGGAATATTTCATTGTGTCCTGTATACCATTCATGTGGCATCGGTGAAAAGGGGATCATCCTTGCTGGGATCCAACCACCAGAGCTAAAGACGTTTGTGTTTTTTTTTTTTTTTAACCTTTTTTAGTACCTTTTCCCTTAAGACGAACCATCTGGAAAAAGTTCTTGAAAACATTGTAAGACCATTGCTCTCCTAGCATCACCGCAGCGCCAACACTGTTCCCTCCACGTCGCATCCTCCCTCTAGCTGCTCCCTCACGTGCGGCCCACAAACATACTGATTGGTCGTCGGCCGGGGTTTCGTGGGCTGATTGCAGGTGCAGCAGAGGTTGATGAGGGCTCAGGCTGCGTGGATGTCCTGATTGGTATCGAAGCCGCGGGGTCCCACTGTAAACACGCGTTCTCCGCATCAAAACAACAGGGAACGACTCTCGCCTTCCAATATACTTGCGTAATTACTAATTCAGCAACTCCTTTCTGAAATCAAAGTGCTTGTGTGCATAGACAAAACAATGTATAAATAATGATTGGGACGTGGTCGTGCTAAACTCACTTTGCATTTTGTCACTTAGATGTTTAACTATATTATTCCCATTGTTCTTGGTCCCAATGGGTTCTCAATTAATTTCGCGATACGCCTTCCCTTATGCCAAATGTGAGCTGGTAGGGCTTTGATCAGCACTGGTGAAGTGTTAAATCGGTTTGATCCGTTCGATTGGCTCCCACCGCGGAGTCTAGACACCAGGGCCAGCGGGTGAGGAGCTCGTTCCTGGCGGTTCCTGTCTGCGTCTCCGGCTAATAAGTCCTCAGGGATGTACGCCGAAATGAACAACTTAAAAAAAAAACCAGGCATTTAGTGAGCCTTTAATTGCATTTGTAATGGCAATGACCTTTTACGTTTAGCTGTGATTTGGGTGGCTAGAACTGCCTCCTCGTGAACACGTATCTCTTTATATTTATTAACCTTTATTTAACCAGGTAAGAAACCCATTGAGATCTTTGAAATGATCAAAGAAATTCAAACTATTCTGTATAAATTTGTAGATTCTTTGACTGTTAAAGGTGATTATTTAGCCTACAGATTTGACATGAGAAACCAACACAACTTATTATTTGGCTTGATGATAAATTAATTCATAATGATGAGCTATAATTGACTATATCTGACAACAAAGACAAACTTGTTAGCACAAACATCGGCTTCCAGAATTAACATAAATGAATAAAAAACCTTTGTTGAACACCTTTTACTCCATACATGTTGTAAAAGCAGGTGTTTGTAGAACTAAATTAGACATAGCGATAATACTAACATTTCAAAAGGCAGTTTATTGGATGAGAAGCATAAGGAAGCGACTGCCAGGGACAATCTGAGATGTTTTTGGGATGAGAACAAATGACGAAACCACAGTCTTTGATTGTCCCAGACAGTGGTTTCTCTCTCACTGAGAGAGAGAGAAGGGAGTAAGTGGCGGGGCTAATATTCCATTCTGAAACCTGCTCTTTACTCATGGTTCAAAATCGGGTATTGGACCGTTAAATGGGTTGGGGATGATTAATCTGAGTGGAAAAATGACTTTATTGTCACTGGAAGAAAATGTGTCTCATGCACTTTACCCATCCTGGACAGGTTGTACCCATTTTTCACCAAAAAGGGGCGTTAACTCAGACGTCTGTACAGTTTGAGTTTGATGGTTATTTTACTAGTATTTTATTTTATTATTATTATTATTAATCATAATAATAATAATAATAATATGATTTTATTATTGTTGATTTGTATTATAGCACCAAATAACCATGGTTAATGTTTTTTTTTACCTTTTCAACGTTATTCTGATTTTGAACACATTTTTAGCTTAGTAATTATTCTCATAAGTACGTTTCACAACTTTCAGGAGCCAAGGTGGACTCTGGGCTTCACACCACTTCTAACAGAGGACCACATGTTACTTCCTGGGTTGTGACTGATGAAACCGCTTCAGAATTAGATGCCGATAATAAAACAACATGAAAAAAGCCGGTACTGCCTCTTTATTTAGGTATTGACTCGACCTTTACTGACCCCTTGCGATTGAAGTTAGTATTATCCTCTTACTGCACAAATGAACATCATAAACATCATGATTAGATGGTATTCCAAAACCACACCTTTTTATTAACCTCTCCTGTTCAGATGAATCGTTTCTCATACAACTTGTGATCTCTTTGTCATCTGCTTACTTTGTTCACAACGGAGACCGGACTACCTATTCACAATGTATTAGTCTTTGTCCATATAAGGTGTGCGCGTTGCATATATTGCAGATGTCAGTTGCAAAGAGCATACCTGTGGCGACATCTCTGAAAACCTTTTTAACTTTGCAATATAGAGGATCTGCATTGAAATCCCACTATACAAAAGGTCACCCCTGTCAGTGGCGCTAATACAGTACCGTAAATCTTTTGAAGGAACCTGGCCCGCCGAAGTTCTCCATTCGAAAAAGGCTTATCCAGTCGCAGGAGGAGGCCCGGGCTGCGCTCTGAGAAAAACAGCTCTGCCTCTCATTCGGGGCTCCAAGTTCACAGGAGGCTGAAAAAACAAAGCGGTTGTGAAGAGTTTCTCGCCGATAGTTTATGACTTGCCCAAAGAACGGCGGCAGGTCCCCTACTGGCGTGGAAACAACTGTGAAAAATGCAATTCCCCCTGCCTTATACACTCAGCCGCCGAGGATTAGCGCCCCGAAAAGGAGGCACACTCACCCCTGCTCCTGCTGGCTCTTAGCGTCTCTTGGGGGGGCCTCTAAAATACAGAACCTATTCAAATAAGCGCGTTTTTTTTGTGTTTTTGCTTTTTTCCATTGCTTGACTTATGCCCATGCTGCCACTCGAAGAGGCATCTGCACAGCATCGCGCAATCCGGTTTCAAACTCGCCCTCCCGGACACTATTCATTCTTTCATCAAATCGAATATGACAAGTCGCTTCTAATTCGTTTCTCCTTTTGTGCGATGTTTCCTACTCCGGGTTCACAAAAGCGGCATGCCGGGCAAAAGTTTATTAGTTACTGCGCATTGTCCGTAACGTTTAATGATATTTTTGCATAGGGATAAATCAGGAAGCGAAGAAAGAAAGGGGGATCAAGTAGAGCAAAAATGGTGCCTCTTTCCCGCTGTGGTATTGAAATGGTATTATGAGGGGGAAAAAAGATGGGACTGGATGGAGACAAAGGATTTCTATGTAAAAGCACAACTCGTTTCATTTTGCGGACAACAGCTCCCCTGATGGTTGTTTCGGGAAAGGGCAGCAGCAGGTTTGAGAGAGAAAAGGACCTTGTGGGGATGAAAAGGGAATGGATTAAAGCCTCTTTGTACAGAATGCACTAGATGTTATGCTGTTTGGTAGACTCTCGAAGGCGATCGATATGGTTTTCTGAAATCTATGTTTAGCTGGTCATTGACTATGTTTATTTATTTATTCTTCAAGATTGTAGAACTCTTATTTCCATTTTTGAATCTGTTCCTGGCACCACTCACTCATATAACCCAATTATTACCATTACATGAGATATTATATATTTAAACGTAGTGTTTTTTTGAGATTATGTGATTTTTTATTTGTATTGTCGTATAAATAATATATATATATATAATGTTTTTATTCGAAATTTTATTTGATTGATGCACTTATGTTTTTCTTGCTAAACCAAGTTACATTCAGTTTGTCTAAAATTATAATATAGTAAAATGCATCTGTGTTAATGTTGCTTTACAAACTGTATGTGGCTTTTTTTTTCTTTTTTTTTTTCTGGACATGTTATTTCTTTGTCAGGAATGATCCAAGGCAATAAATTGATCTATCTCCATGGAGACAAGCAGGTGACACCACTACGCCAAGTCAGATTTAAGAAGAAGCAACGGCAGTCTCAAAAAGAACACATATTGTTTTGAGCAACAAAAATACCTGCAAACCGAAAAAATAAAAAAAAAGAGATATACGTTTAATGTCATACAACATCTCAGTGCAGCTTTAAATGCGCATTAGACAAGAATCAAAATAGAAAAACGTGTTCCATGAGGTTGAGAGACACGACTGACCTCCGTATGAACCACAGCAGCACATGTACTTACTGTGGATTATAACGGAGGTCATCACACGTGACCTGGATCCTCACAATGAGCACAAGGCAGACAGACGGAAAGGATGACTTCACAGACGGGCCGTGGTTTCAGCTGCAGTACCAACGCGTCGACAACTTTATCTTTGGTTTTCAAGCGTTTTTAGTCGAGCATGTACAGTATGCGGCGCATGTACCAGGAGCGATTTTACGATTTTATAAAGAAACTAGTTTAAAAGTTTTTTTTGTTTATTTTTTAACATTCAATAAATGTATGAATCTTGTGGAAGCACATTTACTTTCATAGTGCATGATTGTAATATTTAAAAACATGATGAACAATGTGAACAAAATGTATATATTATTTATTAAAGGGCATATGACAGGCTGGAGACTGTACGGTTAACTAAAATGTAGTAAACATCATTGTATTTTAGATTTTACAACAAAAAAAGTGGATAATTTCACGTCTAGTTCATGAGCAGCAGATGTAACATACTAGCGATAATAACTGTTACCTAGCAACTGTATGTAAACCAGGGTCAAAATCCTTTTAATCGCACAATAATTACGACTCTCTTTTTTGTTTTGTTTTGAATGATTGATTAACTCTCTTTTGCGAGGGTGACTTGGCCCAATGGTTTGCCACAAAATACAAAGTTACAAAAACATTATACATTGAAAACGCTGCAATAAAAACAATGTAAAATGACAACAAACCCACATTTAGACGCACAAAGAATGTTCATACGATTCTTGCGCTTTTGTTGTTTAATGAATGAAAACTCCTGGGAACGCTCTACACACTCTGTGAGCTGGGTTTATGTAAGTTGTGGGAGCAGCATAACTGAACGCTCACTTCTCCAAATCAGAGCGCACTCGGCGGACAAATGATGAATGTCACATGAACGCATCGCTTGGTGGCTTTCAGCTCTCTGCAAAAGGGAACATAAATAGTTCGACTGACTATATGTGGTATGTCTTTGCATTTCTGGCAAATTCTACAGTTATTAATGTGATGGCAAAGTGTCAAGAGTGATGCTTTCCAAAGTTCATATTAACAAATGCGGCTACATTAACAAGTCTGACAGCTAATGTTAGTGGCATACGGATAATTGGCTAATTAAAAAATCACACATTTACTTTTCTTCCCGCTGACACATTGCTATTCTTACAACATATTGACAGATTTTTTAAATTATTACGATCATTTTTAACTTGTAATGACACAACTTCTATTCCGAAGCTTTCGTTTAAGTTTGGAATGGATGCAGAACGGATTTATGGTGCAGTTGGTAAATGTTTGCCTTCCGACTAGAGGGTGGGGCACATCAAATCTTGAGTTATATATTTGGGAAGATTCCTGCTAAATTCAGTGTAAGGCTTATCCTGGGCTCACACAGCATGCCGTCCAGCTGCAGTGCAGTGACCGCAGTCTTGCCGTGGCTTTAAACGTGCGAGAGGAGAGCCCAGGCGTGCGGTTGTGTGCCGGCGGAGGTGCTCTGGATCCTTTCCGTTGGGTTGAATATTCCCCGGACCGCCGCAGCCCACCACAGGCCTATTCAGTGAAGTTGTCAAAATGAGAGGAGACAAACAGGAGATCATACGAGCGCGAGTGAAAGGCATGCAGTTTTTCTAAATCAAACCCATCTACTCACTCTACTACCTTTACTACATACGCACATGTACACTATGTCATAACTGGTAATACAGGTCACAAAGTGAGCGGCACCGGATCTGTTATTCGAGACCATAGACATCAAGCGATAAATCAAAATAAAACTTCCATGCTCACCCATTGTTGTAGAAAGTAGAAAAAGAACTGAAGTGAACACAATCCAAACCCATGAGTAAATGTGCTTTGTTTACCAGTACTTCCTGTTTACACGGTTAGTTATCGCGTGAAGTCGTGGTGTCGCGAGGTCGCCAGTCAGACCACCGCAGTGCTCCGCTCCTCGTGTGAGTGGCACACTGCAACCAAACCGCACCGGCATAGCAACAGGAGCTGGGCCGTGTGCTGTGTGAGCCCGGTGTTAAAGGACACATGTTTTTGGCCTTTAAACATGCTCTAGAGTAACTTTGCTTTGGCTTTTTGTGTTTTACAACTGGAATATAACGCCTGTGTTTAGAACCATACATTTTTCCGTCAGCAGTGCTCTCCAAACTGGGATTTACGGGCGGCAGTGGGAATGAGCCATGAAAAAATAAAACTAGCTCTTTAGGCAATGTGTCCGGGGCATTCTAATAACAATGAAGTTATAATGAATGTGACTTGATGGCATTTTTTGACCTGTGATCATATAAATACAGTGGAAGTACAAAAGTAAAAGTAAATTTTACAGTGGATACTTTTGGTCTTTACTTCACTACATTTGAGAGCAAATGTCTGAACTTTCCATTCTCTTCCATTTCAAAATTGGGTTATTTTTTAGCATGTTTATGATAACCTGACTAAAGGTTTTGAGTTCAAGTCTTGGCTTTGAGCAAACAATTCAGTCAGAAATTCGACATTTCAGTCTTTTTATAATTATCAATGTCAGCGCAAAATACTTGTACTTTTAGTCATTTTACTAAAGTAGATTTTTATTTGTAAAAAAATTTACTTGGATAGTAGTATTATCTGTCTTCTTACTTCTTCGACCATTGAAACAGTGATTTCTGCGTGCTCAGAAAAGACGACCTTGTAAACAGGATTGATGAAACAAACACAAATGAAGCCTGTCAGAAATACAGTATATACAAACAAATATATTGGATGCATATTTAATCATTCTAAACTTGTCAGAGCCAGAATTCAAACAAGGTTTACTCAAGTTGTCATCTGTCTTTGCGCCGTTCTACATAGCCAGATACCACATAGTTCTACACTATTCCACATGGCAGCAATATTCTATTCATGGGCCGTCCGAGTTCAAAGCACCAACAAGCCAAAACCCGTCCCCTTTTAGTGTCTCTTGAAGCGTTTAAAAGGATGCGTGAGCGACGTTTCGTGTCATTAAGAATTAATACGGAGTGTGTTGTGATGCCTGCATCTGCTGCCCCACTGCAATAAAAGAAACAGATGGAGACAACTGAAAAAAAGCACTGAGTGGAGCATTACACACGAGCCACTTGTCATTCCGAAGTTCGTCTAAAGGCTGACAGCACTTGCTTGTATGGATGCAGTTAATACTATATCTATATATGACTAAAAGCAAGCTAAAAATACAGTCAGGGAAATGTCTTAAGAGAAATTTTCCATTTGTCGGATTGCAGTGGTTTTTATTATTGATGTCAGGGAAAAATATTGCGACGGGAGAACGTCTTGGGAAATGGGACATGTTGTTTCAAGAGACTAAAGCATAAACAGAAGCCTGGAATGTAGCTTGTTTCGTTATTAGCAAGTCCATATTTATTTTATTGCTTCAAAGTTCTATAAGTAAACATTCAGGTTTTGAAGTTGTACTGCAAATGACCCGCTACGCAACCAATGCCGATTTTTCGACTTCTGGCCCCGTTTTGGCAAAGTGAATAACATGTAAAGTTTTTAAGAGACAGTTACGCGGAGGCGAGAAGTAGCGTTCCATTTTTCACCTTGTTTTTCTTGGTCTTAAAGAAGCTAACTTTGGCTAATTAGTCTGGATCAGGAAGCCAGAAGGCATTCGATACTCCGTGGCACGGTATAGATTTATGGGCCGTGTACTGTCTCTCACGTTACCGTCTGGAGTTTGAGCCAAGTCGCAGAATTCCTACGCACGTATGTAAATGTTATGTGAAGCTATTGAAATATTAATATCTAAAGCATTAGGGGGAGAAAAAAAAAAATTGTTGATTTTGACGGATTGCCTGTCGTCATCCACTTGGCTGACCTTGTGTCAACTTCAAATGCCGAGAGCGTCAAACTGATTTATGAACTTCAACCACTGACCGAGATGGCTTAAAACAATCATCTTGACATTTCGTATTAGCTGACTTGATTTATTGGAAAAACGTATGACTATTGCTAAGAACTACAGCTGAGATTTTCACCATGCGAGATTCTCTGACCACCTACTGTACATTCCTTACTGAAAATGTACGTAGTCATAACAGAGCTATTTTTTTTAAGTATTAGACATTTTTAAGAGGAAAAGAGAACGAAGAGGCATTAACTGACGAACTTGTCTTGGGGCGCCTACGTGAACAATGATAAATTTAATATCCAAATTTATAGTTTTTTACTAAAACTACTGTCACTTCAGATATATTTTCATGCAAACCTGAACCCCAACTTGGTAATAAATGTATTTAGGGGGGAAAAAAACTAGACTTAACAGACAGGTTAAGGTGCTGAACACAATAAAATAACACTGAAAACTGAAAAAAACTTAAAATATTCTTGTTTTTTAAAGTTATTACGTTTTGATGCTAGGGCGGCAACTACCAACCCTTTAAAAGTTTGAAACTCAAATAAATGTTTTAGCTTATAGTAGTTTTTTTTTCTTTCTTTTTTATAACATAAAAAACAGAATAAAACGGAACTAGACCAGAGAGAGACAAAAATCCAAACTAGCAGACATCCAACAAAAAATAAAATCAAGGTTTAAACAAACCAAACCAAACGTCCCATTGAGTCTGTCAAATGTGTCCCTCTTCAAATCAAGTCCAAATGTTATTTTTACCATTTTGCGAATGTCCAATGCAATGTCTGTCCAGTCCTTGACTGTTGGTGCAATTTGTGTCATCCATTTTTTGGTGAAGGACTTTTTCGCTGCTGCCAGGAGAATGATCCAGAGAATGTTGTGTCCATGGCAGGATTCCTGAGGCCCAACTACATGGTTCTGAAATCCAGTGGGATGTTGGTGTCAAAAGTTGTCTGCAAGGATCCATTGATCTCAGTTCAATATTTTTGAGTAACAGGACCGTCCCAAAAGTTTGATTTGTTTTTTTTGTTTTTTTGTTTTTTCCTGTAAACCAACTCTGAAAATTCAAAATAGTTCCTATATTTTGCTTTAAAGACTTAAAATCTTTAGCATTTAGATCTGATTTCATGAGATTATACTTTTGCATTCTCGAATTTGAACTGTTGTTAAAACTACAAACAAAACTCAATGTTTTCTTTGTAGACAATATTTCTAATGTAGGGAAACCAGGTATTGTTGAAGTACTGATACATAAACAAGATGGAAACATACTCAGCCATAGTGAGTTTAGCCTGTACTGAATATTTAACACTTCTTGTAAACCTCTGGGTCATACGATTTCAAATCATAAAACCTGGCCCAGTATCCAAGTATTTCTGAAAATACTCTTTTAGCACAATTCATTCTTGTTGAGTCCATGATGTCATAGCCGACCACTCACTGTTGAGCCGCATATGTGGGTTCAGTCTAATGGCATGTAAACCCGTTTAAATTTAGAAACACAAAATGCGGCGACAAGCAAGAGATGACCGAGTTTTTTGAGGCGACAGCTCTGCCAGCAGCATCCACATCGTGCTCAAATCCACAACACAACCCCATCTCAGCCGGGGCGTTTTGAACACGATTGAGTATTGCACGTTTTATCCCTCTCCACTCTTGTAATTTCTCCTGCTCAATCCGTGCTGTGGGCCACCGCCGCGCCTCCGGGTCTGTTCAAGGGTCAAAGTGTTGGGATTATCCGAAAAAAAAAAAAAAAAAGGGTTGGAATGGGGAAGACCGCCTCCCGTTCCCTCCCCTCCGTCCCGGCTCTCTTTTCCACCAATGGCTCCCCATCCGTAAACTTATGCCAGCTGTTGCCTCGCGCTAAACCCGCTTAAGAGAAATGGAGCTAAAAGGCCCAATAAGGAACACGGGTGACTGCACTGTGGGCTTCTAGCGACCCCATTAACACAGGGCGAAAGTGGTACTGCAGCTAGGGAGATGGAGGGTTACAGACAGTACATATACAACAAATAATATTAAATAAGTGTGGATGAATATTGAATGGACAACTGGAAACTATGTTACCCCAGTGCACTTATGACAGCTTTTAATATTCATCTTTGTGCACAAAATATGGATATTTTTAAATAAATATTTAATAGATAACTCTATGTTGTCCACATTTTTAGGTTGATTTTGGGTTGATATCTGAAAATTCGAGTGTTCATATATATATATTAGAACTTCTATCAATATTTACCATTTGATCCAATATTTAGTGTAACCAATCATTCAGTTTGAGTGAGTATTTCTTGAATATTTCATCATCATAAAGCTCTACACCGTAAACCCTAACACTGATTGGCCAAATGTAAAAAGTTTTGATTGACCTAAAGTTTTTGGGAAATTTTCACACAATTATATTTGAATTTAACGGTACTAGAGCTTCTACTTCTACAAATTACTGCTTAAAGTAGATGTAATGTATATCATAATTGTAAATGTTTTGTTCAATGTAAACATTTTAGTTTATTATTACTTTTAAGGATGCTACACATGAGTAAACATTAAATCAAACAATTAATGACCTGTAAAACAATCGAGTTTGGTTTTAATTTTAAAATTCAAGCTAATATTACGTCAAATTTAATTTAAACTTGTGGTGAAAATTGTTTTGTACTAATAAAACATTTTTTATAAGATTCATTTTTTTTAAAATTAAGTTATTTACAGGGAATTGCAAGCTGTAACTCGAACTCATTTGCTCTTTTTAATACATTTTTCAATACCTTCTTGGGCAGTTGGAGGAGCAGGCGGGCCATAGTTAAGGGTGGTAATACAAACAGTGTGTTGGGATGGGTGCTGGGGCAAGTGCATGCTGGGAGGAGAGAGCTTGTGACAGTTTGAGGGTGAGGAAATATCCCGTGGGACCGACAAAGGACGAGTTCACGACGAGGTTAGTGTGGCACATGGAGGAGGAGTTAAACCAACCATGGCATCATGTTTTTTGATTTTTTTTACCAGGTTAAATACAGTTTAATAAGTAAAATATTTCAACTTCAACTCAAACTTATTATTCTGTTTTGAGTAGTTTTGGCTTGTTATTATAATAATAATATATATTTTTTTAATTAAGGTATTAATTAAGTGTATCCTGTATTCATGTATTTAACTATTTATTTATTTTATTATGTCTCTTTTTTGCTATCCAATCTAATGCACTTTATCTATAAAGCAACTGAACTGAATGCTTCCAAAGTGCTGTAGAAAACATTAAAACAAAAATAACTCTTCCAACCAGTAAAAATAAGAAAATATTTTAAAGCCTTTTTTTTTTTTTTTAATGTTTATTTAAAAAAAGCAGTGTCCCAGAGGGCTGACCACAGAGTTAGTGGTACCAACTCAATAATGTAAAAGTAAGTGCGACTTTATTTACAGACAGAAAAATAATCACACTGTGCAGTAATGAAAGACAACTGAAACAATTCATCACAGAAAACATGAAAAAACAGTCAATCAAAAGCTTGTATTAATGTATCTTGAATTGTAATTATTTTAAAAGAATCATTCACAGTATGAAGATTTATTTATTATTTTTTTGCAGTGCGGCCTTGTCCTCAGCTCCACATCAGCCCTGAGCGGCCTGGATGCTCACAGACCAATCACAGTCCAGCTCTCATGCCAGTGATCCCAATGACTGGCGGGGGGCGGGGCAGCAGGTTTTTAGGGTAAATTGTTTGGAGCAATAATCCAGAACACACAGGGTGAATCAGAGGGCAGCGTGACCTCGGAGCACTCCCCAGTGGAGCACACAGGCACGTACGCAAAGCCACAGCCACATTCCAATATTCATGGTTCAATATGAATTTTTTTTTGTTCTCATTGTCACTTCATGATTGTGCAGTGTTGTAATCACAAATGGTTTTTGGAATATATTTCTGATAATCCCAAATTATATTCCAAATTAAATTTGGGGAGGTTTTGCTTTAAGTAAAAACCTTTTTTCAAAAATAAAAATGCATTCACATATTGAGCGTGTTTTGACAAAATAAAATTTTAAAAAGCCATTCATATTGTTCTATTAAATATTTGTAACTTTATTTTATTTTAAACAAATTAATAATAATTTACTGTATTTTTCAATAAAAACACATGTTCATGTAAAAACTAAGAATAGCATTATATATATTTTTGGAATCCTATGCAATTCATGTTTCAATCTAAAATGCTTTCAAAATATATTTAAAAAAATACATTTCTATAATGCATTTTCATACTGTAGAATAAAAAAATATATATAATGAAACTACCCTATTAGAATGTATTTTATTGTTCATTATTACACTATCAATAATACAAACAAATGGCATATGTAAATTTTCAAACAGATGTGTCCCTGTGAATTGCAATATTATTTTAAACCGCACCATTATGCAAATAAATAAACAAGAGCATTTGCATTAGTTGTACATGAGTTCATTCATGCTCCAGGCGGCACATTTGAACGTCTTATTCATCTTAATGCAGTGTAATGAGTCTTTAATATTACAGATAACAGTGGGGCTCTCAGTGGGCGCCTCGTCACTGTGGCGTGCATTACATTCCCTCACAGTCGACTCGGCACCATCACCGGTTTTACACCAGAAAGACCACCATGTCCCGGGACACTCAGCCCCCCCCCTCCCCTCTCTCCTCCCCGTACTTGCATTGCCCCGTAATTAAAAGTTCCGTAGAGCGATTACATGACAACGGAGTGGGTCAGTCCGTCGGGGCCCAAACCTCACCGAGCGGCGCCGTAATCTCCCCCTCCTCCCAGCGAAGGCAACAGCAGCAGCACCGCCGACCAATCACGTCGCGAGATCTGAGCCGTTTTAGCTCCCACAGATACAGGCAAGAGTTCATCTCAAGTTCAAAATGGCGCCCGCCGACCGTCGCGCCAATGTTGCTGCCCGCGCGTCTTTGGATAAACCTGTCAAAAACCAGGTCAGCGTCAGTTGATTGTTGGACTGTTGGACACACAAAATCAAAAAACATTAGATTGAGGTTTTTGAGTTGGGTGAGAATTGGTATCAATTTGAAAATGGTGGTTTATGGTAATTGGAATTTAATCTAGTATAGATATTGAGATTAGATTTGTGATATATTAAGAAGGATTCTGTTCAGAGTGCACATTGTAAACAACTTCAGGAGCATTAACATCTGAGAAAATAGAAATATGACCTGTTAAACTATTACAACAGGATAATTCTATTAAAGGATATGGCAAGAATAAAGAATATTTTGTTCTTTGCAGAGGTTATTCCTGTATATCAATAATTGCCGTGTTTGCAATTTGTTAATTGCAACATCTCAATGCATTATTATGATTTTTATATATATATATATATATTATATATATATATAATATATATATATATATATATATATATATAATATATATATATATATATATATATATAGGGGGATTGGAAAAACAATGGTCAAAAATGATCTCATAGCAATATATGAAATGTACCAAAACAATGCAATCGTAGCTCAAGATGAAAAAAAATGCATAACTGAGTGAAAATATTTTGAGCATGATTAAAGTTAAAAAAGAAAAATAAAACATCATAAATTTGCCATTTGAGCAGTAATAATTGTAGATCAACTCGAGAACTGCCATATGGCTTTATTTTGGTTATTTTCTTATTTGACGGTCGACTAGTCATTAGATGTTTTTATGATTTGTCAAGTTATTTTTTATCTTTAAAAGAAATATGACAGAAGGTTCCAAAATAGAGAATATTTTGAAAATTTTAAATAAAAGTGAATAATTGATGAAAATCAGGAATTTATATTCCTTTTCTGACAATTTGAATTTAATAACGCTTCATAAAACACCTTTTACCATTTGTTTTAGAGTGTGTATCGTCAGGTAATGTAATAACAATGATCAAAATACAATTACTATTTGCCCAGGTCAGATTTAGATCTCAAAGTTGTAGTTTAAAAAAAATAAAAAATTTAATGCAAATTTATAAAAATAATTAATTTGTAACCACATCTGAGTAATCTGTAGTCTGCTTTAGACTTCCCTTTAGGTCTGACTGGAGCCCGGGACACTGCTGCCATCCACAGGGCAGCGAGCGGGTTCAGCCCTGGGTCACGGATCGGAACAAGCAGGCTTACTTTAGGGAGCTACGTGTTCTCTCGGCGCTCCAAAACGCATGCCCTGTGCACGTGTACGCAGTAAAAATGGTCGCTATACTATAAAGTGCTTGACCATTCAGCGTGCACCCTGACCCAGAGACAGCCCGGGAACCTTTCAGTCTGGAGCGGATTGAGAAAGAATCAAACCAGGCCGCGATTGAAGAGGGCAGGGTTGATATAGTTTTTTAAACAGTTGTTGTGCTTTTTGATAATCTTATGTGGTTTGGTTTTTTTTTAGATAAGTTTGCAACTATATGTGAAACGAATAATAATAAAATAAAAAGTGCAGTGTTTTAAATATTGCAAAAGACCAGCTTTGGCAGTCCTGAATTTGTCTTTTGCTGCTACTTTAAGTTTGTTTGAAAACGTTTAAAGTTGACTTTACTTGAATTTTATTGAAAGTGTATTAAAATACGTCAGAATATATCACATTATTCATCATTAGTCCAAACAAAATACACACACATTTGAATAACAGGTAATACTTTCAGTTTTCCACTTTATTATTATTATTTTCTGTATGGAAGTTAAAATGATATATGAGTATAGCATTTTATATTGATTTTCAACACCAAATGTTTACTACAAAAAATTCAGTAAGAATTTAATCCAAGGATGAAAATGCAATAACATCCACTGTTAAAACGTGCTGTTTTTTCTAATTTGTGTGCAATTAAATAATCAAATCAACCTAAAGTAAAGCATTATGTTCCTGGATGTTATTACAGATAGCAGAAAGTAAGATGATTTTTTAAAAAAAACAAAGGCATATGTTCTTGCTCGTAAGCCTCTAATTGTTTATTCAAGTGATTTAAAGTTAATAGGCTTCTGCAGAGCCTTATGGCAGCACGACTGTATAACACATAAACTTTGGATTGTATGTATACGTTTATATTATAGAAGTCAGCTGTAAAAATCCTGAAATCTAAATTTGATTATTTTAATTCCAATTTCAGGTCAATGGGCAATTTTCAAAATAACATCACAATCAAAATAACAAAATCAGTCCAAGACCAGGTGTTATTTCATAATCAAACTCACCGCGCTTTACTAGATAGTATATACAAATCCAATTATGCAAAACATTACCATATTTAAATTAAAACTTACACACACTATCCTAATTGGAATTGTAAATTAGATTTTTTTATGTGTCAAATACAAAGTAGGCCTGGAAAATTTCTTTTTTTTTTTAGATTTGTGTGTGTCTGTGTGTGTGTTTTACATTATTATAAACTATTAATAATCTATGAATATACGTCTCAATAAATGTCCACCGGATGGAACCTGTAACAAATAGTTATTAAGTTAAGCATCATAGCGTGACTGAAGAAATTTTTCCAATTTTTTTTTCATGACTCAAAGGCTGGAAGTTGGGTTTTTTCTTCCTTTAAAAATGTTTCTGACAGCAGATGACACCTATAGATGAAGCAGGGTATGAAGAATTGAATGAGATGAAAAAAATATCTCTGTTTGTAAGTTCTTTGAGGTCAAATGTCAGCATTGTTAGATAACTAGTGCCACCCATTGCTGTTGGGAGAAAAAAAAAAAAAAAAGATAATAAAAACAATTTGAATAATAATAATATGGTAAA
>BJKM01000635.1:0-70000 GCA_015082035.1 Chaenogobius annularis
AGATAGTCATGGACTCTCTGAATAGTAGCTGGATGGAATCGAAAAGCAGTCAGTCCATTACTAGAGAAGAGGATTAATACCGGTGCAGTTGAATAGAGTTTTGAAAGAGTTTTAGGCAAAGATGCAGAGAGCAGGTGAGTGCGATAGAGTTGGCTGTGCGGTAATTCAGTCTCAAGTCAAATGGGTGGCGTAAAAGACAATGCGTTTGTGGGTAGCCGATGGAAGTGCATGGGTTTGAATAAGAGAGCGAGAGTGATGGGCTTGAGGTTTGGACAAGCAATCGTTAATCAGTGTGAATTACATGGAGGTCTTCTCACCAATCATAAGCCCCGAGCCGCTGCAGACAATCGAAAACTGGCTGAGCAACTTAACACCTTCTACTCCAGGTTTGATGTGACCACCCCTCCCCCACGGTTGCCACCTCTGCTAACCCAACCCTGGTCCTCCCCACCACTCTCTCAGTTCAGGAACAGGATGTAACCTATTTCGGAAATCCAACCCCCGAAAAGTTGCTGGACCAGACGGCGTCTCTCCTGCCACCTTAAGACATTGTGCAGGAGAGCTGACCCCCGTCTTCACAGACATTTTAAACACCTCTCTGGGGTCATGCCACGTCCCAGCTTGCTTCAAGTCGTCCATTATTGTCCCTGTCCCCAAGAAGCCACGGATCACGTACTTAATGACTACAGGCCAGTGGCGCTGACATCTGTAGTCATGAAGTCATTTGAACGCCTGGTCTTGCCCCACCTCAAGTCCTTCACCTCCTCCCTGCTGGACCTCCTGCAGTTCACCTACAGAGCCAACAGGTCAGTAGATGACGACATGAACCTGGCACTCCACTTCATCCTGCGCCATCTGGACTTCCCACGAACCTACGCCAGGATCCTGGTTGTGGACTTCAGCTCTGCATTCAACATTATCCTCCCTGCTCTGCTCCAGGACAAGCTCTCCCAGCTCAACGTGCCCGACTCCACCTGCAAGTGGATCACTCCCTGACGGATCGGAGGCAGTGCGTGCGGCTGGGGAAGAATGTCTCAGACACTCGGACTATCAGCACAGGAGCTCCACAGGGCTGTGTACTTTCTCCTCTACTCTTCTCCCTGTACACAAACTGCTGCAACAAAGTTTGCAGACGACACCAGCCTCATCGGGCTCATCTCAGGCGGGGATGAGTCTGTCTACAGGAGGGAGGTGGGTCGGCTGGTGTCCTGGTGCAGCGGTAACAACCTGGAGTTCAACGCCCAGACAGTGGAGCTGATCATGGACTTCAGGAAAGTCCCAGCCCCCCAGCCCCCTCATCATGACAAACCCCATCACCACCGTGGACTCCTTCCGCTTCCTCGGCACCACCAACACCCAGGACCTCAAGTGGGAGCCCTCCATCAGCTCCCTCATCAAGAAGGCCCAGCAGAGGATGTACTTCCTGCGGCAGCTGAGGAAAGCCAAGCTGACAACGCAGATGAAGGTACAGTTTTACACGGCCATCATTGAGTCCATTCTCACCTCCTCCATCACCGTGTGGTACGCTGAAGCCACAGCCTGGGACAAACAGAGACTTCAGCGCATTGTGTGTTCTGCTGAGAAGGTCATCGGCTGACAACTTCCATCTCTGCAGGACCTGTACCTCTCCAGGGCTCTGGGATGAGTAGGTCGGATCACAGCTCACCCTGGACATGGTCTATTTGAACCACTCCCTTCAGGCAGGAGGCTATGGTCCATCCGGACCAAAACCTCCCGCTAAGAATAGTTTCTTTCCCTCTGCCGTTGGACTCATGAACATTTCTTCGCACCTGCCTCTTTAACTGCAACTATTCAATCACTCACTGCACTGTCACTTTCTTCACTACAACTGTAAATGTAACTGTAATTCTCGTGTACATAGTAATACCTATTTTATTTTTATTTTATACTATAGTAATTTTAAATTGTTTCTTAATGCATGCCCTTTTGATTTCATATATGTGATTGATTAGTGTTTTATGTTGCACCTTAATGCCGAGACTAGTTCCTATGTTCGTGAATTTTGTTCATTGACAATGGCAATAAACCCCTTCTGATTCTGATTGTGATTCTGATGAATGTGGGAGGGATGAATGAAGAGTCGAAAGGAGATCGAATGGGGGAGGGACGCAGGTGCGAGAAGAGAGTCGAAAGAGAGACTGAAGAGAACCAGAGAAGAATCCCGGTGCTCGGTGGGTCTGGAGTAGGCATCCTTGTGCCCGTTGGCTCTGAGAGAAGGACTCTGGGGAATAAATGGATAAGGGGATAGCGGCCGATGATACGCCGGGGCCGATATGAGCGTGGCTGTCGGCCGTGGATCGGAGCGCGAGCGTGGCTGCTGCCGTGGATTGGAGCGAGCGTGGTTGCTGCTGTGGATCGGACTGAGCGTGGCTGCTGCCGTGGCTCGTGCTTGGAGTGATCGTGGCCGGCGCTGTGGAATGCAGCGTGTGAGGCTGCCGTTGGCGTGGTTGCCGCTGTGGATTGGCAAAAGTGTGGCTGCTAGCGAGGCTTGTGCTCGGAGCGAGCGAGGCTGCTGTCATGGATCGGAGCAAGTGAGGCTTAGCATGAGTCAGAGTAGCATGTTAGCATGAGTCAGTGAAATGGTAATGATGAATGGGATGAGGGGAGAACGAGAGAAAAGCCTCGAAGGCCCTGTGGTTAGAGCCTGTCCTATGTCATATGTGCTAATAGCAAAGGCTACATGAGTACCACAGTTATGTTAGGTAACTTGGATTTCAGCCGTAGTTGTAGCAGTAGGTGTAAAGGAGGGATGAAGGGATGAAGAACTGCGTGGGGGTTGAATATACTGCAAAGAGGGGGATGAGAGAAATTATGAGATGAAAAAGACTGAGAACAGAAGGAGCAGGCACAGGGGTTATACCTCCTGTCTCCCGCCACCACGGGGAGCTGAGAGGTCGGGCTGCAGGCCAGTGGAGCGATAATCATCATCTGCGTGCGGACAGGGAACCAGGAAGTGCGGAGGCTGACGACAAGTGGATATTTATCATCATAGCATCTGAAAGAAATGCCTCCTGACTTCGGTCCACTACAGGCAACACGCCGTCTGGTCTCTGGTGTCTACCTGCGTGGAGACGCACACGGAAGCGGAGCACGGAAGCGGCGCACGGAAGCGGCGCACGGAAGCGGCGCACGGACGGAAGCGGCGCACGGAAGCGGCGCACGGAAGCGGCGCACGGAAGCGGCGCACGGAAGCGGCGCACGGAAGCGGCGCACGGAAGCGGCGCACGGAAGCGGCGCACGGAAGCGGCGCACGGAAGCGGCGCACGGAAGCGGCGCACGGAAGCGGCGCACGGAAGCGGTGCACGGAAGCGGCGCACGAAAGCTCCGTGGGGGAGCCGTGCGGGGAGCCGCGCAGGGGAGCCTTGGCGGCCGGTTGAATGAGGGGAGAGAAGAGCGAGAAGGTGAACGCGTGGGTCCCGGTGCACTGGAGTAGAGGTCGGTGTGTGTGTGTTTGTGTAGATGGCCTGGAGGTAGGGGTCCGTGGAAGAGGCGCATGCGGAGGAGATTATGGTGTTCGGGGGCTATGGAATCACGCCTACCTTGGGTATGTGTGTGTGTGTGTGCCCGGCGGAGAGGGGACTTGCGTTGGCGAGTCCTCTGGGAAACGTGACTACTGGAGATACAACCGACTGAAAGTTCAGACTGGGAACAGGTCAGGATCTGATAGAAAACGGCTCATGATTTTGTTTCAAACGAACGCGCTCGCTGACTGATTGTCTCTCTGTCGCATGGATCTATATATATATATATATATATATATATATATATATATGGATCTATATCATCTGGATAGGCTATTGCTAGCCTAAACATATCACTAGCGGCCCCAGTGGCTAGTCCATTGGTACTGCAGCAGAAAAAAAATTGTGCGTGAAAGTTTTTTTCCCTAGAGCGCAATGTAACAAAGATTGTTTATTGCTTAAAGTGTAGATCTCGCTCCGCGCACAACATGTATCTACTAAAATAGCCCCTTTATCAGCTCTGACGAGAGAGCAGAGACAACAAGAGATGCTGGGATAGGCCTGTATAAAACAGGGCTTCTGGGTAATTAGAGATGTGGTTAAAGAGTGGAGGCATGGTTTCTGGAGGAATAGGAGGTTGAGGCGTGGTCCAGCTCCCAAACCTGAGACAATGATTAACATCATCAACCACATATTGTGAAGTGAAAGGAAAATTAGACCTGATTTCCAGTTTAAAACAATTACGGAACTAAAAAGAAACAGTGTGCAAATGTCAATAGTCAAAAGTCAAAAGTCAATACTTTGTGGAACTGCCTTTCCCCTCAATTACAGCTGATAGTCTCTCTCATCTCTGTCAGCTTTGCTTCCAAGATCGCCCAGTATTTGGCACCACCCATCTTCCCATCAACTCTGAGCAGCTTCCCAGCCCCACAGCATGATGCTGCACCCCCATGTTTGACAGTGAGGATGGTGTGTTCAGAGTCATGTGCTCTGTTAGTTTTACACCACACAGAGTGTTTTACTTTTAGGCCAAAAAGTTTAATTTAGTCTCATCAAACCAGAGCACCTTCTTTAAGTTGATATGACATTTCACCTGTCGTCTGTTTGACATGGAAATTACTTACTTAGGAAATTATAATGGCCATAAAAAGCATTTGATGCACGCGGATGGAACACAAACCGACATGACCAACCAACAATATCTAAGCCCGGCATGTGTGTCCCCCCACATGGCTTCTGGCAAACTGCGAACAGGATTTCTTATGGTTGTTTTTCAACAATTGCTTTCTTGTTGCTGCTCTTCCATAAAGGCCTGATTTCTGTAGTGCATGACTAATAGTTGTCCTGTGGACAGATTCCCTGATCTCTGCACCTCCTCCAGAGTTACCATGGGCCTCATTACTGCATGTCTGATCAGTACTCTCCTGTAAATTTTAGTGGACGGCCATGTCTTGGTAGGTTTGTAGTTTGCCGCCATTTTCTTTCCATTTCCAGTTGATGGATTGAAAAGTGCTCTGTGAGGTGCTAAAAGCTTGGGAAATTTTTTCTAGCCATGGGTTTCAGTCACGTGACTTATCTGTTGTCAATGCCATTTTGAAGATGTCACACACATGCTGTTGCCTCTCCGCTGTTAGATAGTCATGAAAAATAGTGCATACAATTAAAAATGAAAAGGGTTGATATACTTCAAGATGACAGAAGTTGTGGGCTTTGATCCTTATCTATAGCGGTGAGTTGCTTACACTTAAAATCCGCAACAACTTGCCACAACAAACTTTTGCTGACATTTCCATCTGCTCTTCCTCGTCCTTAAGCCCTCTACACCGGACAAGCCCGCAAAGCTTTCAAGAACACAGACTTTTTGTCTGATCTAAAAATATAATACCCGGACAGTTAGAAATGAGGCTCGTTAAAACTGTCTGCAGGTAGGCTAACCTTTATTAGCATAGCATCGCAATAATATTCAAACTAGCATTAGCCAGCTGCTAACTACCTGAAACAAACAGCTCAGCCTCAGTCTGTAGTCAAATTCTGTAAGTCCACTGGTCCCTCCTGACCATTTCTGGATGAAGATGGCAATAGCAACAAGTGTGTGTGATGTCAATTTGGACTCATGAATAACCTAACCCTGCTTTAAACTTCTTACAGCAATTGGTTGCACTCAGGGAAAAGAAGCTGAATACTTTTGCACGCTCCACTTTTATTTTATTTTTAATCTGGAAACATATTTAATTTTCCTTCCACTTCCCGATTGTGTGCCACTTTGTGTTGCTCTTTTACCCCAAAAAAGCTAATACAATTCATTTAAGTTGCGGTCATGACAAAATGTGGAAAAGTTCCAGAAGTATGAATACTTCTTTTACCTATTCTATGAGGTAGAAGATCAAAAATACGGTCTCCAAAAGTAATTTAAAAATCAGTAATATTTTATAGACAAACAAATCAAACTACACTTTCTTACATGGCATGTTTTGTTTTTTCACATATTGCACAGCTCTAACATCCACAGACGCCCAGTGCACATTGCATTGCAGCTCCTTTTTCTTTACAAAGGGCAGAACAATAGCGCACACTTTAAGACAGCAGAGTGGGAGTGGACTTAAAGTAGGTGTGAGTGAGAGGACATCCAACTGCAGCAGCCAGCCCTTCAGCCCATAAAAACGTCTCTCTCCCCTTCTGTAGCCGTTATTACCAGTTACCATGACAACCTCACATCCTTCGGCGTTCCTGTTGCCGTGGAATCGCTGGCGCTCTTTTTTCACGACAACATGGACCAAAATAGATTATCTGAATGGGATTGTAAGGAGGGAGAAATGTCAAATGGTCATCTTTCACCTTCTTTTACCGCACTCGGCCCACCTGCAAACTCATGTTCTGGTCAGGATTGTTCTCCCCTCACACACATGCACACACACACCTGCTTGTTCTTGTTTTCGTACTCGCTGGGGCCCTCCCTCTTGGTCCCCTCCACAGGCTGTGCACATGACGACGTTCCATCTTCCAGGCTCAGCAAAGGTGCACTGTTAAAAATAAGAGGGAAGAAGCGTAAGTTTTTTATCCTGTCTACATCTTGAGTTCTACTCCTTTATCTAGATAGACGAACTCTTGCTAAAATGACAAGGATTTTTTTAAAAATTAAATTCACACTAATTAGAAGAAGCGTCACAACAGTGGAAGAAGCAGAGAAATTGAAATTGTGTCGACTTAAATCCAGTTGAAAGAAAGCACAAACATCTTTTTTCCCTCACGGTACAAATGTGCATGATAAAAAAATGTATTACCGTATTTTGCGGGCTATAAGCCGCTACTTTTTGTCAGATGTTTTGAGCCATGCGGCTTATTTAGAGGCTGCGGCTTTTCTGTGGTTTTTTTCTTTCACCGCTAGGGGCGAACTAACCGGAATTAGAATCAAAACTACAGAAAAGTTAAGCAAAGAAGCAGATGTTGCTTTTTTATTCAGCTAGCAAATAGAACACGGACGACAAATTACCAACTATAAATTATTTTCAAATTCTTGCCGCATCATTATGGAACCCAAACGAAGAAGTTCGTACGAAGCAAGTTTTAAGCTGAAGGCCATCGATCTTGCTAGGAAGCCGCGCGGCTGCACGCAAGCTTAACATCAATGAATGTATGGTGAGACGCTGGAGGGGGACAGCGGGACGAGCTCATGCGATGCCAAAAGTCAAGGAAAGAGTTCTGCGGCCTATACAAAAGGTGCGGCCTATGTATTGTTTTATTATCGTTTTTTAAAAAATAGAGCAAATGCGGCTTATATAGGGGAGCGGCTAAAAGTCCGGAAAATACGGTAAATAGTCCATATTTCTTCTAAAATAGACTGAAGTACATCCATCAGTACCGCCATGTTTGTTTTGATTCTTTGGGCGTTTAATCTTTGGGCCCTATCACAGTCGAACGCAACAGCAGGGGCCTAACAAGATGAATTCTCAAAAGTTTGTAAATTAAAAAATATGAGAATCCATCTTACTGGCGGGGTTATCAAACCCATGGTATGTCTCTAAACAGTTGTTAACTGGCCCATCAACAAGTTTCAACAACAAACCTTTCCAAAATTCAATTATTTAACAGGCAACTTTAGAACTGAATTTCTGTTCACTCATGCACAGTTTAGTTTTAGTTTAGTTTATTTGCCATTTGTAGTTTGAAAACCACACGGGAAAACAGGTGATGTGTATTGTTGACAGATGCAATGGAATTGGTCGGAGCAGGGATCAAAGCTAAACTTTGGAATGTGTGTAACACTGCCACAAAGCCTCAATGCTCACAATCAATTAAACAATTATGTCAAAATAGAATGTATTTTACTCTGATTGTGAAACAACATTTAACCATTGTTGGTGTATTGTAACTTGAATGGTGGAGGGTCTGCCACCTGCTCGTGTTACCTGTGAGCAGCTCGTCTGAACCTGAACTGGCTTGTCTAGCTTGGAATGTCCCATAGTGTGTGGTATTAAACTCATCTATCACAATGGAAACAAGCAGGTGAGACTGCAAGGCCAAGTTACAGGTCAGATCTGTGGAGAAGTGAGCCAATAACAATAAATGTATTTTTTAGATGTGTTTTTAGTGATAAAAATACCTGTGTAATTGAATAAATGAAAGACACATCAGTTTAGAGATACACTATGTAAATTGATAAAAACATTATCAACTCTAAAGTTGGTGTGTCCAGTTCCTCTTTGTATGATAATGAGGCCCTTTTTAAGTCTTGCCTTCTCCCTGTGAACCGTGTCAGAAGCCTGGTCTGCCTGTGGGTCAGTAGTTCGCAGGTTCAAACCTCAGAGCTACAACAGGTCTAATAAAAGCACTTGATATACTGTATATGTAATTTTAAGCACAATTATTATGAGGCATATTTATGCTTTGAATAAACACTGCCAAAAAAAGCAAATTTAGTTAACTGAAAATACATATAGTGTTGAAGGGAATTATGTATATCTAAAATGCTCTGTATTTACACAGTGCCCCTTTCATGCCATACAGCTGAGCAAAATATCTCCATGGCAAATCTCATACCAGAAAAATAACACAGTGTGCCTTTAAATAAACTGACGAAGAACAAACTAAATTAGATGTATTTAACACTTGTATAAGTTCAATTGGTATACTCACTGTATTAACATTAAGGTGAGAACTTTTGTTGAACCCAACTCGAGGTCACAGCCATGGAGCTGTTATGATTATGACATATTACAAGTTTAAGTTGATATGAGATTTCGATTGCTGTCTATTTGACATAGGTTACTTAGGGATATAATGTCCATAAAAAGGATTTGATGACAACAGAGGCAATTTGGCAGAACAAGACAATCCTGAACTCGGGAGGGAACCTATACAGAAGGCCTACACATTCCAGCATTTAGATGTTAAATTTAATATTTTATTTGTTGCTACTTTGCATTAAGTATGTCAATAAAATAGCAATAATAAAATATGTTGGAAATAATAGGAAGTAATGTTCTGAGAACAGACAACTACAGTGTCCAATCAGATTTGGCATTGTTTTTGGGGGCCACACGTTCAGAACTGGCTGTTCATTTGTTTGGCCTTCAGACAGAAAGCAGAAGACCCTGTGTTGCTAGCGCTGGCCTGGCACTGACCAATCATTCTCCCTTTACAGTTGATTGACAGGCTGAAATCAGTTCTAGCATCTAGCTAGAACTCTCTAGTGCAGTAGCTAGTCCACGCCCGTTTTTGCCGACTGTAGGGACTATCTGCGCTACTCTGGTGCAATGACTAAATGGGCCTTGAGAGAGCGCACAACTGTGTTTACATTGAAAGTTTGATGACGGCATGCGGATCTATTAACATAAGATGTTTCACATCTGGATGAGTATAAGAGGAAGAAATAAATAAAAGATGTATTTATTGGTTTGAAGCTTTAATTAGCAATAATGTAGGGATTGGCACTTTGTCCTGAAACATGCACTGGATTACACACCATACGGTACAATAAGCAAATAAACCTCTCATCTGGTGAATGAGAAATACTGTACAAAATAACAAACTGATGTGTCCACTGTTGTGTACAGTTCTTAACTGTTCTATCTCTACGTGTGCTTTGTGTGGTTGTATTGACAAGTTTATGTTGTGATGGCGAGGTTGAGACACTGCACATTAATCGGTCGTACAAACTTGTTTAATACATTTTAGATTGTGAGTGTAGTTTGACTTCTGGGTAGGGATGTCAAGATTATTAAGTTGATCGACAATCGTGATTATTCAGGTTCCAATATAATCGTTTAACCAAAAAATAACAACCGTGACAATTGCAGAGGCAAAATTAAGTATTTTTTGTTCAATATATAGCCCTAAGAATAGACCTTTTTTGAATCTGGCTTTATGTCAAATTTAACTTTATTTAACTGTCAAGAAAGTACAATTTTGTAAAGCTGAAAACAACATTGAGGATTGGTAACATGTTAGACAATGGCAATGAAAGAAAAGTAAAGATTTCACTGTTGTTTGGTCACAGTCTCAATAACTGTGAATAATCGTTAAATTGGGATGATTTTTCCCACAATAATCGTAACACTGAAATTTGATATTGTCACATCCCTACTTCTGGGTGAAAGTCTGGCGTGGACAGTGGTTGTGGATAGTTAAATGTGTATTGAAAAAAAAGTTTGCCACAAGTGTCTAGAGAGTTCTTCAGATCGTGTTGTCCTGTTTACTGATAGTTGTATTTGGAAATCTGAAGGCCTAAATCCCAAGGCCACAGCTCGTCTCTGCCAAAACTCTATGTCAAACAAGACTTTTGAATAAAAAAAATACTTCCTAACAACAATGAGTGCAACTTGTCAGAACAGTCAGAAGCAGCAATCGGCAAAAACATTTCAATCTCATTCAGTATAATGAATTCTGTTGTCATTTCCGCAGATGCAACACTCAAAGCTATGCGACCAACCAACAATATCTGAGCCATGAAGCTTTATTGGAAATATGTAATCATTATTATTATTATTCATAAAAAGTGCGTAAAGACTTGATATTCAGCACATTTTGGGTGGCTAGACTGATGTCAGCAAAGACTTGTAATCAAACTCTAAGAGCCTCTATAATGGTGTGTAATTACGGCGTGTTGCAGTCGGATAATGTTGCCTGCATTTACTATCTTTCTCTCGAGCCAGATAATGCTTTCTCCCATCATTTGAATACAAAGGGTACAAAGTGTACAAAACAGTGCTGCGGAGATGGCAGGGGTTTGTCCAGTTTCACAGCTGCATTGTGTGAAATGTAATGTAAAATGTAGAGAAGTGGAGGTATGTTTGTGACTGGCATAATGATATTAGATTAGATTATTTTTTTAATGTGTCAGTGTAATCTCTCCTTCATCCAATATCTACAGCAGGGGACTCCAAAAGGCGGCCCGCGGGCCAAGTCTGGACTACGAAGCAATTTGGTTTTGCCCGCGGCCCAGTTTCCCATAATTAAAAACATATTATTTAATTGTTTTTGCGTCGCTTCCATGCTCTGCACTGTTCTGCAGCAGCTCCACCGCTGGTCACGTTGGGCCAGAGAGCCCCGCTTCACCTGAAACACTGCTCTGTCAAAGCACAGCTTCACTCATGATTTGGTGTAAATGTAACATGGTGGGCTCCCACTTGAGGTCCTGGGTGATGGTGGTGCCCAGGAAGCGGAAGGAGTCCACGGTGGTGATGGGGGAGTCTGTCCTGATGAGGGGGGGCTGGGGGGCTGTGACTTTCCTGAAGTCCACGATCATCTCCACTGTCCTGGCGTTGAACTCCAGGTTGTTGCCGCTGCACCAGGACACCTCCCTCCTGTAGACAGACTCATCCCCGTCCGAGATGAGCCCGATGAGGGTGGTGTCATCCGCAAACTTGATCAGTTTTACGGAGTCGTGGCTGGAGGTGCAGCAGTTTGTGTACAGGGAGAAGAGCAGAGGAGAAAGTACACAGCCCTGTGGAGCTCCTGTGCTGATAGTCCGAGTGTCTGAGACATTTCTTCCCCAGCCGCACGCACTGCCTTCGATCCATCATCAGGAAGTCAGTGATCCACCTGCAGGTGGAGTCAGGCACGTTGAGCTGGGAGAGCTTGTCCTGGAGAAGAGCAGGGAGGATGGTGTTGAAAGCAGAGCTGAAGTCCACAAACAGGATCCTGGCGTAGGTTCCCGGGGAGTCGAGATGCTGCAGAATGAAGTGGAGTGCCAGGTTGATGGCGTCGTCTACAGAGCTGTTGGCTCTGTAGGCGAACTGCAGGGGGTCCAGCAGGGAGGAGGTGAAGGACTTGAGGTGGGGCAAGACCAGGCATTCAAATTACTTCATGACTACAGACGTCAGCGCCACTGGCCTGTAGTCATTAAGTCCAGTGATCCGGGGCTTCTTGGGGACAGGGACAATGATGGCAGACTTGAAGCAGGCTGGGACATGGCATGACCCCAGGGAGGTGTTAAAAATGTCTGTGTGAACTCTCCTGCGCAATGTCTTAATGTAGCGGGAGAGACGCCATCTGGTCCGGCAGCTTTTCGGGGGTTGGATTTCCGAAATAGCCTGTGAACATCCTGTTCCTGAACTGAGAGAGTGGTGGGGGAGGTGGGGGGACCAGGTTTGGGTTGGCAGAGGTGGCCACCGTGGGGGAGGGGTGGTCACATCAAACCTGGAGTAGAAAAAGTTAAGTTGCTCAGCCAGTTTTCGATTGTCTGCAGCAGGGGGGGCTCGGGTACTGTGATCTTGCTCGAGAAACCTCTTTGCTAAATCCATACTTTGCTTCTTTGTAGCGCTCTCTGTCACCAGCCCTGTGCGCTGCCTCCTTCTGCTGCCTTAACTGCCTCAGTTTGGGAGTGAACCAGGCTTTGTCATTGTTGAAAGTGACTTTGGTTTGTGTTGGTATGATGCTGTCCTCACAGAATCGAATGTATGACGTCACAGTGTCCGTGTACTCATCCAAACTCTCTGTGGCAGCTCTGAAGACCTCCCAGTCTGTAATGTCCAAACTCGCACGTAGCTCCTCCGCTGCCTCATTGGTCCACTTCTTAGATTTCCTCACTGGAGGTTTTGAGAGCTTCAGCCTCTGTCTGTACGTCGGGATCAGGTGGACCATGGCGTGATCTGAAAAGCCGAGAGCAGCGCGAGCCACGGCGCGGGAAGGCGTTACTGACTGTTGTGTAGCAGTGATCCAGCGTGCTCTGCTCTCTGGTCGGAACTTTAATAAACTGTCTGTACTTTGGTAGTTCGTGGCTGAGATTCCCCTTGTTAAAATCACCCAGGATAATACACAAGGAGTCCGGGAAGGTCCGCTCCACACTCTGGTGGAGCGGATCTGAATCTGGTCCGCGAGCGCGCGCTGTGCCACGTGCACGTTTGCGCTCGGTGGGATGTAAACAACAGCCAGAATGAATGAGGCGAACTCAAGTGGCGAGTAGAATGGTTTACAGTTAATGAAGAGATATTCCAGATCAGGAGAGCAGTGTTTAGGAGATCACGGTCACATCTGTAGACCAGGCGTTGTTGATGTAAAAACAGACTCCTCCGCCGCGTGTTTTACCCCCGGAGAGACCTTTATGACGATCCGCACGAAAAAAGGCTAAACCCCTCGATCTGCACGGCGCCGTCCGGGATCGGCTCACTGAGCCACGTCTCCGTGAAGCACAAAACAGGAGATGAAGAAAAGTTTCGTCTCATCAACAGCGCCAGTTCGTCCATTTTGTTGGAGAGTGAGCGAACGCTGGAGAGGAAAATCCCAGGTAAGGGCGTCCGTGTACCGCGTCTCCTGAGCCGTACGAGGACCCCGGCACGTTTACCTCGCCTGCGGCGTCTCACTCTTTTAGCCAAAAGAAGGGCTAATTCAGCAGCAGAAGCTTTTAAACAACTCAAATTGAATAATTGTTGTATGGAAGTGAATCCACTATGACACGATACACGGTGATTTTTTTATTGGTCGAGTATTGAGTGTAGAGATCGACGTGTGTTTTTTGCATGAACAATACCAAGGCAAGGCAAGGCAAGTTTATTTGTAGAGCACAATTCGTACACAAGGCAATTCAAAGTGCTTCACACAACAGGAAAAAATGCATGAAAATCACAAAGACATGGCAGAAATCACAATCTTAGTTCAAGACATAAAAGAGAAGAGTGCAAAGAAAAGCATTTCAGTCATATGCACAGCCAAACAAAACAGTTTTTAGTTTAGATTTGAACATTGCCAGAGTAGCAGCCTGTCTCACATCCTCAGGAAGACTGTTCCAGATTTTAGCTGCATAAAACTGAAACGCACATTCCCCATGTTTAGTCCTGACTCTGGGCACCAGCAGGAGGCCGGTCCCTGAGGTCCTCAGAGTCCGAGATGGTTCATATGGCACTAACATGTCCGAGATGTACTTTGGTGCTAGGCCATGGAGAGACTTGTATACAAGCAGAGCTGCTTTGAAGTCTATTCTCTGAGCCACAGGGAGCCAGTGCAGAGACCTGAGCACAGGACTAATGTGTGATCGTATTTCCTGGTTCTAGTCAGGACCCGAGCAGCGGCGTTCTGGATGTACTGCAGCTGTTTTACAGCTCGTTTGGAGAGGCCAGTGAGCAGGCCGTTACAGTAGTCTAATCTACTAGAGACAAACGCATGGATAAGTCTCTCCAGGTCTGGTTTAGACACTATACTTTTGATTTTTGGCAATGTTTTTTAGATGGTAAAAAGCTGCTGATGTGATTGATCTGACGTGGCTGTTAAAATTCAAATCTGAGTCCATTATTACCCCCAGATTTCTAACTTGATGTGTAGGTTTTAGAGCGAGACTCTGGAGGTGACAGTTAACAATTTCTCTTTGTTTCTGTGGGCCAAAGACGATGATTTCAGCCTTGTACCAATGTTTTTTTTTAATCAGGAGCAGGTGATGAGCAGTAAGTTCTGCCGATATTTTAGGTCGATATATAGGGCCAATTTGTCTCACTGCAAACCTGGAGAGGCTGAGTCACATTTTCTGCAGCGCTATTTTCTTATGGGCTGAAGTTAAATTGGATATGGTTTTCATGGTTTTCTAATTATGACTTTTGGTGGAGTTTGGTGGGAGAGTACTTTTTAATGGAATGTCATCAAAAGCGACATCCCATCAAAAATACAATTTACAGACACATTTCTCTGACAGTATAAACCACCAACAAAATAAAGGTGTTATTTTATTGTGGTGGTATTCTTTTTTGTCAAATCATAAATATTGTGTAATTTATTGGGATTTTTTTACCTTTGTTTACTATATGGTTGCTAGGTAACAACTGTGGAATTACCTCTTATAATAAGTAATTTATGTCACATCTGCCACTTATGCTGAGTTCATGTGGTCCATGGGAACAGAAAAACACCTGATATCACTGCTGTGTGAAGACGGACCAACTTTTATCTTAGAATAAAAGGAAAAATACTATGCATTACTTGTAGGTTATTAGCCTTTACACATGATCTTGAGTACCTTTAGTTTGGCATCTCATGTGCTAGAACTAAAAAAAATTATATTTCTATAACAAACAAAATTACATTTGGATCTATGCTGTTTCCCATGGGACTCGCTGAGTTTTGGCAGCATCTGTTGGCTGCAGAGGCAATTATACACAGTTTAAGCATAAACATTTCAATGCATGTTTCAAGCTGGCCTCTCACTTAGTTGTAGACCGGAGATGAGGCTGGTGATGAGTTATAGCAGGACTATTCAACATCAGGCTCGGGGGGCCAAATAAGGCCCTCCAAGTGATTTAATCCGGCCCATGACTCATTTTCTAAAAAAAAAAAATGTTAATATAAAAACAAAACAATAAATCTTGTTTACAGGTTTAATCCTAGGATAGCACTAGTTTAGACCTGGTTTGGACTAGGTTTAGTTTGTGTTTATTTCTGCTTTAGACCAGGTTTGATCCTGGGCCAGTCCTGCTTCAGACCTGGTTGGTTTGAGTCTCATCCTAGTTTAATTCTGGGTCAGTACTGGATGGGCAATTTTGAAAAGCAATGTTGGTAAATCATTTTGTATGTTATTTATCACAAAAATCTAGTCTGTCAGTTATTTATTTTTATTACATTAATTCAATTTATTGAAACAGTGTAGGGGATACTTTGTGTGACCCAAAATATTGTTACAGTAGTGGCATCTTGTGCACCTCCAGCCCAGAGGCCTGGCCCTCTGGGAAATTAAGTTGAATAGCCCTGAGTTATAGACTTAAAAAACAGCAGAGAAGATTCTCAAACCCACGTCACAGATTGAGAAAAAGTCAGTTATCGAGGAGATTCAGAACAAAAGTGTTTTTGACACTCGGAAGACTACCCAGGATTCATCAAACTAGCGTGAATGAAACTAAATGCTACTCCAGGTATGTTTGTGATGAGGGAACAATGTTAGAACATGGTTAAAAGTACAAAAAAATTTATGTTCATAATATGTGTCCTTTAAACATTTGAGTTACTTGATTAAACTTTACTATTATATTTAGGGATTTATTGTAGGTAGTCCAGATCATAAGATTTTTGCAGATTTCTGCAAGCAAGACCAGACACTAGTGTTTAGGTGGCATGGTGTAAGAGTGGCAAGCATCCTCACCTCATAGCGAGAAGGCTTATTTCCCTGGCCAGACTAGGCCCACCCATGTTTCGGGTGGGATTTCTCCAGACACTCCGGATTCCCCCATAAACCCAAAACCTGCACAACAGGTAAAAATCCTTCAGCTAGAGTAGTCCTGACCAATTCTAGAACAAAAATCTGGAGATAGGCCCAGCGGCACTGGGGGATAGGTAAAAGATTTGCCTACCAATTTAACCTTAGTTTAGCAGATTATGTACTTCTTGCGGCAGGTGAGGAAAGCCAAGCTGCTAGTGCAGATGATGGTGCAGTTTTACACAGCCATCATTGAGTCCATCCTCACCTCCTCCATCACCGTGTGGTATGCTGGAGCAACAGCCAGGGACAAACAGAGACTACAGCGCATTGTGCGTTCTGCTGTGAAGGTGATCGGCTGCAGATTTCCATCTCTGCAGGACCTGTACGTCTCCAGGGCTCTGGGACGAGCAGGTCTGATCACAGCTGACCCTTCTCACCCTGGACATGGTCTATTTGAACCACTCCCCTCAGGCAGGAGGCTACGGTCCATCCGGACCAGAACCTCCCGCTACAAGAATACACAAGAATTTCTTTCCGTCTGCCGTTGGGCTCATGAACACTTCTTAAACACCTGCCACTGTAACTGCAACTATTCATCACTCACTGCACTACAACTTTAAATTTAACTGTAATTTTGTGTATATAGTAACGCCTATTTTCATTTTTATTTTATACTATAGTAATTTTAAATTGTTTCTTAATGCATGTCCTTTTGACTGAATATATGTTGTTTTTATTATTGCTCAGTGTTTTATGTTGCACCTTAATGCCGAGATAAGTTCCTATGTTTGTGAATTTTGTTCATTGACAATGGCAATAAACCCTTTCTGAGAGAGAATCTTCTGATTCTAACCAGTCCAACCAGTACAATTCATCACGTCACCAAAATTGTCAAACTAGGTCTAAGCTGTCATTTGCACTTTAATGCTGCGCTAAAGCACCATGTATCTCCTATAGTCCAGTTAGTTTTGACCAACTATTGACCAATGCTGGAGCTTTAAGGCCATTAGCAGATATGGAAAAAGGTGAAAATAGTGGCCAACCAATACATTTGTCTATCTCTAATTGCGAGATAAACCAGACATAATTCAGATTGAAAAAGCTGCCTAAAGTGTGGTCCTTTCTGTGTGTGCAGACTTCTGTAAGGATCCTCTAGGTGCTCTGTATTTTCCTGTCAGTAATCATATGTTCATTAAGATCCCTCTGTGGCCAGGGCACCACTGTACAAGATCTCTGTGGGACTATTCTGGTTAAATGAGTTATTATAATCTAACAATGCCCATATAGCAGTTTTTTAAATTCTCCTTTTATTTAATTTCATTTCAAACTGTAAATTTGGATACAAGAGAACAATCGAAAACAATTGAACAATTAAAAGAACATACAAAACACAAACAATATCATATGATAACATAATATAGACCATACAAACAGTATGCCTCCAGAGTTCAGACGTGAACCTGACACTGCCCTGAAAATAAGTAAGAACTTTAATTATATCAGGCGCAACAAGGTTTCTAATTAAAGCATTCAGTTTTAATATGAATCCCCCACTTAAACACATTTTAAATTGCACTGAAATGAAATTACTTCTTCCTATACTTTTTGAGCCCAAATACACTACTGTAGCATAATTTAATGGAACTTGCATGTTGTTCAAATAAACAAACTGAACTTAGCTGAATGAAAGTTTACACTGACAAAAGCTCATTTTCCAAAGGGAGGACACAATACTCTTTCTACCGTCTAACGCAGCACATATAACTCAATATTGTTCTCCGCTCATCTTCACGCGGCCTCTGTGATATGATATGGATTAGTGCCGCAGTCCCTATTTTTAAAGTGATAAAGTGACTGAGAGGAGTACAGAAAGCAGGCGGGTGGGCAAGCTGTCTGCCTTCTCAAGTCCATTAAAACACAGGATGCATCCGAATACATTAGAGTACATTAGAATACATTAGGGGATTTGTGCTATTAATACATGCGGATAGCAAAAGGCTCCGTAATGTCAAGCCCACACACGTGCTGACAGGGTTCATGTCACGCTAGCACTTCTGTCAGATTACATTGTGGTGTATAGGGTTACGGATAATACAGTAGTGCAGAGCATGAAGGGAAGAGCTCTCGCGGTATTAGTTCACACCAATAGGCCAGATTACATGTACATAAAGGTATTGAGTGGGGAAAAAAACACAATGTTAATAAATAATATCATGCTGTTGGCTATAGCTGCCAGATGAGTCTCTACAGGTATTAGGGAAGCTTATAAAGCTTGCAATGATGACAGAAAGGGTTTAAAGCGAAATAGAAACAAAGATACAAGTGATAAGCGTAATATTGTTTGTTCCTATGTGTGTTCATATTGTTGATTTGTGAGGTTTTGTACATTCTAAAAGTATTAATTGACATTTAGCAATGGTGCAATGTAACAAAGTATAACAGTAGAAGTACTGTGCTTAAGGAAAGCCCATTGTTTTTTACTTAAAGGGGCCATAAATTGTGCAAAATCAGCTTTACTGAGCAGTCTGACTAGTAGCACTACAAGGCCGTGCGGCTGACATTTGCCTTTAAAATCACCCACAAAACGAGGACCAAGACGCTGTGAGAGGTGAGTAAACACAGAAAAAACAAGGGTGGTAAGTGCTTTGGGAGCTAAACAGTCAAAGGTGACGGACCGTAACCTCGGAGGACAACAGACCCTATCACATGTTAATGAGGCTAACATGGCTAACATGACCAACGTGCAGTGTTGGCAGATCCTCAAAATCCTTGAAATCCCCAAATTATCGCTTTTTTGAACCAAATTATTGTACATTACCCAAACATTCACAATAACGCACTAACATGTTTGCAATGTCTAAATTGTAACAAAAAATTGAGTCCCACATGCCCTAGAATGAGTATTTGTGCCTGCTAAGGTGAAGTTTTGATGCCATTAAGCATCACACACGTAGCCATATGCACGCACGCACTAACTGAATTTTTCCAATACATTTTCTTAACAACATAGTCCCAACCGAGACAGACATACACCAAACAAAGAAGTGTCTGGGGCTTTGAGAGCTGCAGCAGAGACAAGAGCACCACTGAGTCTGCCCTGTCCCTGAACAACAAGTACATGTAGCACTGAGCTCACACTATTTCAACATTTTTGTGCAACAGCATGAAATAAATAACATCTCTTACATACATGTCTCACATGCTAACATTATTAAACCATGACACTTACTACATTATTTGGTTTCCTCTCTTGTCACGGTCCACAGAGTTATTTGCTCCACTGTTGAGTCAGTGTCCTGATTTTGCCATAAATACATTCCACAGAAGACGCATATTCAACTTTCTAACTTGGTTTGAACTTTCTTTTTAGAGCAGACCTGGGCATTTGTGGCCCCAGGGGTCAGATGTGGCCCGCGTCCTGTTTTAATCCGGCCCCCTGCAAGATTTTAGTTTTGTTTTTGCTTTTATTAGCTAGAGCCATGAAATGGCAAAGAGCTATTGTTATTCACCGGATTCTTATCATTATTATTCTGCCGCAACTCGCGCATTTTTGAACCCCTGAATGTCGATGAAAAGTCCCACATGGGCGTATAGATGTGATCGACCCGAAATCGAATAAGATGATGCTTGCGAAAACATCTGTCACGAGCCGACTCTCCAGCGCTACCTATAATAAAACCACCAATTAAATGAGAGATGTCAACTTTGGCCTAGGCCAGGGGTCGGCAACCCGCGGCTCCAGAGCCGCATACGGCTCTTTAGCGCCCTCCTAGTGGCTCCCTGGAGCTTTTTAAAAATTTATGAAAATAGAAATAAATGGGGGGATATATTTGTTGTTTTAATATGGTTTCTGTAGGAGGGCAAACATGACGCAACATTTTCCAATGTCATAATTTTTTTTTATAATAAATATTAAATTTCAACATTTATAACAACAAACATTTTAGCACAGCGCGCATGGGCGGCGCAGTTCCGGGCACGTGGCTGTTGTAAACAAACCGGAACGAAAGTTAGCTGATGAGAATAGAGAATTCAAGGATTGTGTGATATCAGCACTTCTGGAGAAATTAGAGGAGCGCAAAGATAGATTTAAGAAGTGGATTGCATCTCCAAACTCCACTACTGCAGCTAGTTTTGTTGCAAACCGGGAGATAATAAAGCGTGGAAAACCGTTCACAGGTAGTGAGTATATGAAGGATTCTGATTTCTTTATTGTATTTCTAAATTTTCATCACTGTAACAAAACATAATACATTAAAATTGTAATGGAAATTAAACTTAAAGCATCAAATATCGTATAACAGAGTAGTCACGTGGTGCGTCATTCTCCAGGGTGCGCTGCAGGGAAAATTAACATTTAATCAGGAATGCTCATTATGTATTTGTAGCCTTGTCATTTTTATAGTAGGCTAATATAGCTAATATACACTTACAGCCTGTGTTCCCTTCATATAAGGCTTATATAAGGCTTTTAATTTTTTTGCGGCTCCAGACAGATTTGTTTTATGTCTTTTTAGTCCGAAATGGCTCTTTGAACATTTAAGGTTGCCGACCCCTGGCCTAGGCACATGAAATTCGGAACAGTGATAGAGCTCCCTGTGACGACTAAAACACAAACAGACAGAATCACTGTATGACGCAGAGGAAGTCGGCCATATTGGATCGAACGGGCGCCGCCACTTTGACTTAGTATTTTTCCAAGGTTTTTTGTTCGATTGAACTCAAAGAAACTTTTTTCGCATTTAGAGACATTGAAATAATAACAATAATAATAATAATCAGCCAATCATGCCTTAATTTCCTGTTTTTTTTATGACATGTTACGGCCAAAGGCATTGACCTACTGAGCTAAGTGTTCACTCACTACTGCGTTTTAATGGCTTGATTGTAAATAATTAATAACCATAACCAACAAAATTAGCACCCCCTCCCTGTTGTGTGAAAAGTAAACATTGTCTGAATTGTCTGAAATTTACAGGTTATATTCTCCCATAACGTCATGAAAAATAGTGCATTACAGCTATTGTGTTTTTTCCCACTATTGGCCAGCAGGGGCGCATTTAATCATTCTGGAGCGAACACGCTTAATTTGATCGGGTTGAAATTTTAATCATTTGTACACATCCTTACACTGATTACAATAATGTGTCAACCATTATGATTGGTGCTTTAGCACCACCTAAAGGAATGCACAAACATTACAATGGGATGAAAAAAAATTACTTTGACTTTTATTAGAGAAATTTTGCAGAACATTCCTTGATGTGCCCTTGATCCTAAAAGTCCATCAGCCTATTTTGTAGTTTGGCCTCTAGCGCCCTCCACACCAAATAATACAAAACAGGCTTAAATATACAGTAAACATTAGCAGAAATGCTACAAAGATGCAAAGTATGTATTTAGCAAAGAGGTTTCTCGAGCGAGATCACAGTACAATACGCGTCTGAAGCAGCAGTTCTCTGACAACAACTCCGCCTTCGTGTAGAGGGGGCTCCGGCTTCTCACCAACCGAGGAAGAGCGTTCCAAAGTTTGGGCCATACAACAGAAAAGGCCCGGTCGCCCCGGCTTTTGAGTCTCATTCTGGGACAAGAAGTTGGAGCTGGCCCTCAGACCTCAGCGAGCGCAGGAGTGTAGGGAACAATGAGGTCTGAAATGTACGCGGGGGCCAGTCCGTGAAGCGCTTTAAAAACAAACACTAACATTTTAAAATCAACTTGTGCTGAACTAACTGTAAGCGTGACAGGTTAGCCTGGCTGATATCAGTGTACAGTTCATTACAGAAGTCAAGACGTGTAGAGATAAAAGCACAGATCACCCGCTCCAGGTCGTGTAAAGAAAAAACAGATTTGAGTCGAGATAAAAGCCTGAGGTGATAAAAACTAGATTCAAGCGCAACATTTATCTGCTTGTCAAGCTCAAAATCTCCATCAATGATGGTGCGCTCGGCTCCTGGGCGATGGTCAGGACGTGTCAGGGCGATCAGCTTTCGATGGCGGACGCGCATCCGCCGGCTTTAATTTAATAACATTTTTTAACTGTTTTAGCTACGTAACATATGTCTGCACTTATTAAGTGCACCAACTGTGGTTGGTGCACTTAATAAAGTTTATATGAAATGAATGAAATATATTCAGTAGCCTATATTTTACAGAAAAATGCTTATAAATATAAGAATTTGTTACACCAGTGTGCTGTGGGCAGCAATAAAAGGGTTAATTTGTAATGTAACAATTCATTTTTCATCAAACCTTAAATGAGCCAGGGGGAAATCTCATTATTGGAGCAAAAACTAGAAGAACTGGAACATAATTCAACAGAGGGATGGTTTTGATGAAAACAGACAGAAAATAATTAATTCAGTCAGAGTTGTTCTTGATAAGCTTCTTAAAATTAAAGCAGATCTTAAATGCATAGAACAAGAAGAAATTATCGTTTTAATGGATCACAACCAAGTCACCTATTATCTCTAAGTTTGCAGAAAAGTGAAAGATACGCAAATATATTGGCTATTGAGTCGGACCAAGGAATGCTTTCTTCATCCACAGAGAAAATATTATTCTAAACTTTAAAGCTCCGAAATAGGTTTGGATCAAGCAAGGGTTATACCTGTATTGTCTGAAGAGGAAGCTGAACATCTTGGGGATCCAATTACTCTGATTTAATTTAAAAAAGATGTAATGGGGATGAAAAAGGGAAAATCACCGGGGTGGGATGGTATTCCCCCTGAGGCATATTTATTTTGTTGGGAACAGTTATCTATTAGCAATGATACAGATGAAATACTTTTATATCTAGACAAAGTATCATTGTCTCGGCCAAATGTTTTGGATACCTTTGAGGAGTTCAGTTCTCTATCTGGATACAAAATTAACTGAAACAAATCCGTTCTTTTCCCTTTAAATGAAACGATTATCTTGAATGATATAACCCAGAAGATCCCAGTAGTTAACCAATTCAGAATCAGAATCAGAAAAGGTTTATTGCCATTGTCAATGAGCAAAATTCACAAACATAGGAACTTGCTTAGGTGATTCGGTGCAATACACAACGATGAACAATAATATAAACAACATGTATGAAATCAAAAAGGGCAGTCATTAAATAAAATAATTCAATTTACTATAGGATAAAATGAAAATAGGCTTACTATGTACTAGGGCTGGGTATTTCCAAGACCCTTGCGATACAATACGTATCCTGATACAGGGATCACGATTCGATATATATCCCTAAACATGTATATTCCGATACAATTCCATCATTTCCATCATACATTTTTGAAAAAAAGGTCATCAAAATCTACCAAATGGGTAATTTTTTTACTCTGGATAAGGAAACGTATGAAATTTCATGTTTATCCACAAAGCATTTATTAATAAATCAATTATGCTCTTATAATCACATACATCCAACCAACGAATTAAAATAGAAATATATAGAACACATTCAAGTAAAGTATTGCATGTTTCTTGCCAAACAATAAGCATGGTCTGAACATGCTGCAGCAGCGTCTTCTGCACAAACGAGATCAGCTAATCAAAAGTACTATTCCACCTCGTTTGCAGGTCAGTCATTAGTTTGTGTTCCGGCAGATTGAGTAGCTTCTGCTTTTCCTGCAGGAGGGTAAACAGCACGCCCCTCTATAGGAGTTCGCTCCAAAACGATCGCCTGGACAATTTCTTATAAATCAAGGTTGTTTAAAAGTATCGAACTGTGCTGCCCGGTGGATGAGTTCGATTCCCGACTCCAACTATTTACTGCATGATATATTGCTGTATCAATTTTTTTAACACAACTCTACTATGTACACAAAAATGTACAGTTAAATTTACGGATGTAGTGCAGAATGTGAACAGTGAACAGTGCAGTGAGTGATTGATTAAATTGTAGTTAAAGTGGAAGGTGTTTAGAAGTGTTCATGAGTCCAACGGCAGAGGGTAAGAAACTGTTCTTGTGGCGGGAGGTTCTGGTCCGGATGGACCGGAGCCTCCTGCCAGAGGGGAGTGGCTCAAATAGTCCATGTCCAGGGTGAGAAGGGTTGGCTGTGATTCAACCTGCTCGTCCCAGAGTCCTGGAGACGTACAGGTCCTGCAGAGATGGAAGTCTGCAACCGATCACCATCTCAGCAGAGCGCACAATGCGCTGTAGTCTCTGATTGTCCCTGGCTGTGGCTCCAGCATACCACACGGTGATGGAGGAGATGAGGATGGACTCAATGATGGCCGTGTAAAACTGCACCATCATCTGCACTGGCAGCTTGGCTTTCCTCACCTGCCGCTGGAAGTACATCCTCTGCTGGACCTTGGGGTGGAAATATTTCCAAATGTAACCACCAATGGAAATAAAAACATTCAGGGTATTCCTGGAAAGGTTGAAGCTGATTTGAAGCGATGGTCGTTTCTGTCTAAATCACTTCAATCGTGAATTTCCATAATAAAAATGTATGCTTTGCCACATATTGCCTTTTATCATCAATAATTCCATTATCACCCCCAACAGACTACTGGAAAAAAAAACACACTCGATGGTATCCAATCTTAATTGGGGAGTGAAGCGCCCAAGGATAAAACTATCAACCCTCCAATGGCACCGACTAGAGGGTGGTCTAGCTGTTCCCAACTTTGAATTGTATTCATGGGTATTTGGGTTAAAACCTGTGGTGAACCCATACCGGCTGATATGAATGGTGATACCTCCTACAGGGATATTGAAAAAAATATTGCTTTACCTTACAGACTGGAAGACCTTGTCTACTCAGCTATCCCTCACAAACGTATCAAATGTAAAATGGGTCCAATCATGGCTCATACACTAACGGTATGGATTTATTAGACAATCAGGAACAATTCACTGCGTTACAATTAATGGGACAGAACATAAAATTGCCTGCTATGCAGATGATGTTTTCTTGTATTTTACCAAACCAGAAATTTCCATACCCAATGTGATGCATTTTCGTCCAGAATTTGGTCCAATGTCGAGATACAAATTAACTGTACACAAAATTGAAACCCCCTCTGACCTTTAAAAAGACGCATTTAAATGGCAAATGGAATCTCTTAGATATTTAGGTGTGGAACACCATAGAGACCTGTCAACAATTCTGGAGAAAAATTATACCCTCCTTTTTACTACAATAAAAGAAGTTCTTGAAAAATGGAATCAGAGGCTTGCTGCGCTGGTGTGACCCAGAATATGAAGCTCAATGGAAAATATTGAGATTAATGCTGTACCGAGGATTCCTGTACAGGCCTTACTGGCAGATGACAAAACGGTTGAGTCATTTGGGGGAGGTGGAGAACCCTTGGGTGAAGTCTGTACTTACAACATGGAGGGACCTGATCAAAACATACAAAACGAAAAAAAAAAATTAAAAAAGCTTTAATTGGTTGGTTTACGATCAAAATAATAGCACAGACTCAAGATTTTAAGCCTGGTCAACAAAAGATATAAAGAGATTGTAAAGGAGAATCATTTGAAGAGCTTTGATGAGTTGAAAGAATCCTTTGGCCTGGAGAAACAGGACTTTTATAGGTATGTACAAATAAGGAGCTATTAATCAAGACATTAAAAAGAATGAAGACCGTCATAGCCTTCCGACTAAAATATTCATTAAAGTTTATAAATCTAAACTTTCAAGGGGATAAATATTTAAATTATACAAATGTATCAACAACTTGGGTAGCCACTCTACTGATTATATTAAGGGTAAATGGGAAAGAGAGGGTAATTTTGTTTTGACGGATGAAGAATGGCAATGTATATGTCCATCAAAATCACATGTTTGGAGGGTATTCTGAAAAGTGCGTCTCGCTTCTTTATAACGTCATGTCAAAATGCCCATTACTCACAGGGAAATGCAGACTGTTGGCAAGGGTGTGGCTGCCAGGAGGCAAATCACTATCATGTGTTTTGGGACTATACAGTCGTTCGGGGTATTGGACTGAAATTAATAATGCACTGCAGATTGTTTTTGACATTGCCATCCCACTTAATTTTAGAGCAATTAATTTTAACCTCAAACCTCCTGCCATGGACACAATCAGCGAATACCTTCGGAGTGTGCTTTTGGTGGCGGAAAAAAAGGCCATGACAAAGAAATGGATGACAAAAACATCGCCAACGATTAAGAACTGGACTGACATTGTGACGGATATCGGACAGATGGTAAAAATGACATTCAGACTTAATTTGCAAATTTGACCGAATTGGGACCAAATGGGACTCTTATTTTAATTAAAATATGCCATGAATTTGAATGTTAAATTGAAATCTACTTGTCGGTGTAATCCCTCATTCGTCCAGGAGTGTTCCATTGTAGAAAAAGACTCAGTTGTAGTCATCTGGACTCTGTTTTAGAAAAACGATACGTTTCGACTCTCTTCCAAGAGTCATTCTCAATCTGTGAAACAAGTCTGAGAACTCCTGTTTATATCTTACTCTGTGAAAGCCCTGCCCACAGGGTGGGACCTCCTGATAATGGCCCATTGAAACTTAACTGGGATGGGCCTATTGTTCCCTGACTTTTGGCTGCCTCACCTAGAGTGCCTGTTTAGCATCAGAATGCCTCGGGAGTCTCCAGGGTTTCAGCAAACCATTATAAACAACTGGAAGGTTGAATCTTAAACCTACATTACGATTTAAGGAAGGATTCTCTTTTTTTAACAAAGATTGCCTCCTTAACTCCTCTTTCAAACCATCTTTTCTCCATGCTCAGAATCTCCACCTCACTGTCTTCAATGGAGTGGTTTGTGGCTTTGAGATGAAGATGTACGGCGCTCTGGGTCCTGAACTTGCGTGTCTTCTGTGTTGATAAAGCCTCTTGGGAAGTGGCTGTTTAGTCTCACCTATGTTACGCTCTTTCTTCACTGCATTGGATAGAATACACTACATTGCTCTTTTTTTGTGTAGGCATCTTGTCCTCAGGGTGAACCAGTTTTTGTCTTAAAGTGTTGCCTGGTTTGAAATAAACAGGGACTTCGTGTTGTCTAAAAATTCTTTGCAGTTTTTTCTGACAGTCCCGAGACATAAGGGATAGAGACACCCTTTCTTCTTAGTTCTGTTTCCCATTTTGTCCTGCTTTTTGGTTCTCTTCACTTATATCTACAGGCTGAGAGAGCATTCCGGACGTGTTTTTCCTCTTCCTCCTGCCCTCTGAGCTGGTGGGCACCTCTTGTGCTCTGTGCTGTAGTGTTCTGATCACTCCCATCTTGAGAATCCTTCCTTCTCAAAAAGAGAATCCTTCCTGTTTATAATGGTCTGCTGAAACCCTGAAGACGCCAGAGGCATTCTGATGCTAAACAGGCACTCTGGAGGGGGAGCCAAAAGTCAGGGAACAATAGGCCCATCCCAGTTAAGTTTCAATGGGCCATTATCAGGCGGTCCCGCCCTCTGGGCAGGGCTTTCACAGAGTAGGATATAAACAGGAGTTCTCAGACTTGTTTCACAGATTGAGAATGACTCTTGAATGAGAGTCGAAACGTATCGTTTTTCTAAAACAGAGTCCAGATGACTACAACTGAATCTTTTTCCACATTGAAATCTACTTGTGTTATCTTTTGATTTATTCTCTTTATTCTTTTAATATACCATCCACTTCCTTCTTTTTGTACCTTCAACTTCAGGCAGCCATGAAGGCTTATGGTCTTATCTCTTGGAATGTTAAATTACTTATCCACCCAATGCATACTACACTAACTGCTGGGTCAGAGCAAAGGAAAGTGGTTACCCAGGTCTACAGATCACTTCTTACCTCAACAAAGCATTCACTTCCCATTACCCAAGTCTGGACTAAAGATCTGGAGTTAAGCAATTTCTCAATGGAGAGGAGCAGGATCTGGAACTCGATCAGGATGTCGTCTAAAAACCCTAACCATCAATTGATACACTTCAACTATATTCATAGAACATATATTACACCAAAGAAGGCTAATTATTTGAAACTGGTATCATCCCCAGTATGTACTCTATGTAATGATCAGAAAGGGCCTTTTATGCATATGTATTGGAAGTGTAAAATTGTGAAATCCTTTTGGGAAATTGTCTGTGCAACAATGTCGGGGCTCACTGTGCCATATTCTCCAGTGGTGTTGCTTTTGAATGATACCACCAAACTAAAGCTAAATACACCACAGACGCTCCTCCTCTTATCAGGACTGACCGCAGACAAAAAAATCCTGGCTTTTACCATGGAAGCCAATTCACACGCCACTGACAAACACATAATGTTGTACTCCGCAACTGGAGTACAACATTATGTGTTAACTTGGAGCTCTCTGTTGCGAGGATGCACGGCGTCTTGTTTGTTCTAAATTAAAACTCAGAGTAGAGACATCTGGGATTGGGGTGGGGGGAGGGAGTTTAGCCACAGTGGAGGGATCAAAATAATGTGGACCGTTTTGTCTGACTATGTTATAAGTATCTGATTACTTTAAATATTCTGTATTTATTATTAAACTTTTTTTTATATGGGTGTAGGTGTATATGTATATATAGGTGTGTATGTGTATGTATATGTGCGTGTGTGTGTATATATGTGTTTATATGTACTGTATGTGTACAGGGATATGTGTATATGCATATATAAGTAGGTGTGTGTAGATATGTATATATGTATGTATGTATATATGTGTGTATGTGTGTATGCGTATGTGTGTGTGTGTGTATATATATATATACATATATATATATATATATATATATGTATGGATCATTTGGATGGATGGAGTGGTATAATGGATGGATAATTTGTTTTTTGAGGGAGCAGATGGTGGGGAGGGAGGTAGTGGGAGGGTTGGAGACGGGAAAACACTGTATTATTGATTTGACACGTTGTGTTTTGTACACTCTAATGGCAAAATAATGGAAAATCTAAGAAAAACTATATCACAAAAAAATTATTTGTTTCACCAGTGATTGCGGTCCAGCCCTCAGCCACTTGCCTCGATTCGAATATGGGCCTTAGGAAAAATAGTTGCAAACACCTGTTGAGATAGCAACACAGTGGGATCGGTTTGCGCTGTTTTGGGGAGGCAGCGAGTGCATGTCGGTGTAAACCAATCAAATGTCAGAACACATATGCACACATAGCTCCACACGCGTGTGTCCGCTCACAGCAATGTTTACAGCTGATCCTGGGTCAGTTTTCTGTCAAACAGGAAAAATAAAGTGTACTGTGAATGCGGACCAATGTCTGTCTCCAGATCAGACGAATATTCAGCTGCGGCAGAGAGGATGCTATGCATGAATGAAGAAAATATCTGGCGCTTTGAAATGATCATACATGATATGGAGATTTATGAGTTTTGGAATTATTGATAGTACAGGAGAGAGTCCAAACTTTTTTCAAAATTATTATTCAAATACAATAATTATTGTACGTCTGGAAACGCCTGGTCAAACTAGGGACAAATAGGCTAAATGTTTAGCCAAATCTGAAAAATAATAGTCTGAAAAATAATAGTCTAACCTATCATATAGACTTTAAGTAAAATATTAACTTTAACACTTTTACTTAAGTCTTTTTTTAATGTAATACTTTTACTTTTACTTAAGTAATGGTTTGCTCCTGTATACTTCTTCCACCACTGACATTTAGCTACACGGCTACATCATTCAATATTTTTAATTGTCCGAGCAGCAAGTGTTATTTCGATCTCAAATTCAATACTGTAGAAATAAATTCTAGTTTTGTAGTTCCATGTGGTCTTATAATTGTACTGAGATAAACTGGTACGTTCACTTAAAATAAAGGTACTCTTATCTAATCTTATACAGTATGTCAAGATTCAAGATGATTTGAAACTAGGAAAGGTCCAATTTAGTTTACGCAATTTTTGTCAGAATCAATGCTTGTTGGTACCAGTCTGTAGTTTTGAGACAAGTTTTGGTATTGATTAGTGTCTACAAATATCATCTTAACTGAACAGCACAGTACAATTAAGATAATCTTCTCATTCTGCAATCTACCCCAGCGAAACTTTCCACAGACTAAGGATTGAGGAGTAAGTGAAAGATGAGCCTGTGTGCAGAGTTACTCTGGGTATACTGAGAAAAGCACACAGATACTTCTTACTCAGTGAAGTTGTGAATGACATTTACTTCTTTTGTACCAGTGGTGTGCAGTCTAGGCAATCAAGGCAATCAGTGATTGACCAATTAAATCTAAAATTACTGTGTGTCGCAACCAATGTTCCCTCTAAACTGCGCGCGTGCACAATTGCGCACTGCTCCAAAGGTCTCTGAGCAGAGAAAATCTGCACTGCGCACAAAATAAAAATCCAAATTGAATTGGAAATAAACTAAACGCCATAAAAATTTATACAATGTGATTCTGTGAGTGACAGGCAAGGGTGGACTGACATACAGGGATTTTCCCGGTGGGCTGATGGGTAAATGGCCAGTGAGGGCCGAGCTATAGAGGAGGCGGGCAGTACCGCCGGACCCCAACGGCCCCTGCCTTAGCTGTTTCGGCTCTGACTGTGGCGGACAGGTCAAATGCAGCAGGATCATGGTCATGGTCATGGTCTCGTGCGGGAACGCCCCTGTCTCGGAGAACAGCGAGGGCCGTTTCCGAGACGAGCCGCTGCCGAGTGGTAATACAGGGCTCAGTGTGTGTGGGAGCACGTGACGACTCGCTGTAACAGAGGACCTAGCAGGAGAAGACAAGAGGATGTCAGGTGGATGTATTATCCCAGGACAAGTTGACCATGTGAGTAGAACAACGCTTGTGAAACTTTATGAATCAGGCTCAGCGCAATGTGAGCGGCGTGACTGTGGCGCAGTCTGTGAATGAGTTTTTTGGTGTCATACATTTCTCCCACTGAGACCCGTGCCAGTCAGAGCTGTCTAAACATGGGCCTATTTAAACCAATATTCAGCTCTGTTTATACAAACATATTTTTTATCCCAGACCCCCCTGCAATAAAGAGGACTCCCAGGAGTAAATATCACTTCAACTCCCGGGCCACTTTTTTTTCCGCAATCCACCCCTACTACACAAGTCATGAACAAGATTTTTTTCTCTTTCATTGTAAGTGGATTAAAGCACTTAATTAAAAGTAATCTAATAGAAATTACTGCTGTAATTTGATTATTTTGACAAAGCATACAACTTGGATGGACGTGATACTGGCGGGACCACAGTGCGCACGTCTGATGTTGCTCACAGCGGTTCAAGGGAACGTTCAGGGAGTTTGTGTGTTTGCTCAGATACATGAAGAATTAGATGGAACATTGGTCACAACTATATTAAATTTTTTGGTGGCCTCTGCAGGCCGCTGAGCAGTACCGTGGGAACTGGGAACCTTGATTCCCCTTCTTCCACAGCGGCTCAGTCTATGACTTTAATTCAAAGGCCCGTTCATGTTCCGCTCTCTCACATGAGCTTTTAGAACCAGAGCAGAGAGCAGCTTCTTTTAGGTTTGCACATGCGCTGTGAGGACAACACAGGCTTAAACCGCCCTTACTAAACCTGTATCAAAACCCGATAAATCAACAGATTGTGATCCTGTGCCCAAACTGCGTGACTTACAAAGAAATAATAGCTTTTAACAACAAGTCCTTGTTTGTAGCTGAGGCTATGTTAGTGTTTCTAATGATTTAAAAGTTAGATAGAAATACAGGGAGTCGTTTAACGACATAGTGAGATAGCTTGCGTGCAATGCAACAGGAGGATAGCACATGGCATTAGCGGAGGAGCGTTCGTCTGATACAACACGATTTTATGAAGCAACAACAGCGACAAAGGAATAACGGGACATTTTATGAAGAGTGAGTGAATCGGTGGCTGTTTTGGACCAAATCCACTTCTGGGAAATACAGGACATTTCTTAAGGAAAGACGTGGTTTGATTTGCATCTGGGAGTGACAGGTGAGTTTTATCATGGCTGTTGTAACGCATGGATGTTTTTATCCACCCCAATTAAATGATTTTATTTCAATAATTGGGGTTAATTGATGCATTGATGAGGTGAGTTGGCAAATTTTATGAGTGAAAACACAACAGTTTGTGTGAATTATGTCTGGCAGTGCCTTACTGAGTTGACGCAGTCTGTGTAAGCCAATTTTTTTATTTTTTAAAGTCATCCTAGCACTTGCCATTGTTCACGTATAAAGAGAATTTAAAATCTAGAGAATCAAGTATTTTTTTTAGTATCAAAATCGAGTTTGAAATTGTAGTATCGTGACAACTTGACTTTCTGCTTGCCTGAATGAATAAGTCACCGCACACCATTGTTTTGTACATTTTCTCATACTGAATCAGTTAACTGTGAGTTTTACCTGGAAAACTATGAACTCTTAGTATATTACATATACATAAAGGGCATCTTTAGAAACAACAGGGAACTGTGAACAATGACACAAAAGAAACACTACACAGATGTTCCACTCCATGCGCCCTTATGTTAACAACCGAAACGTTTCAAGTGCCTCTACTTAATCAGCAGATTTGACGACTCTTTCAACGTTTCTTTCACTTAAACGAAATTAATTAATTTCAACTGCAAACAAACATATAACAAAATATATTAATGGAACACTAAACATTTTGCAATAATAATAATAATAATACATAAAATGTCTATGTTACAGCGCATCGGGAAAATATTCACAGTCACTTTTTTTGTTATGTTTTACCAACATGGATTCAATTCATCATTTGCCTCCAATTTCTACAAACAACATCCCACCGGATTGTAGCCATGAGCTCATCATTGTCCCGAAATGGCACCTCTCATCTATATTTCACGCCGATAATAATAAAGCCTACGGACAAAAAAACTTGTGGCAAGATGAGTCATGAGTCTTGCCAAAGGACACAAGGGAAGTATTCACTACCACCCCACTGTGGCACCTGGCATTCCGGTGGTCTTCCATTCAAGCACTAATCAGGCCTGTCCCTGCCTAGCTTTTGAGACCTGACGATATTGGGCATTGACAAGATGCTAAGGCCACTGGAGGTGTAGGGCACAAGTGTTTTTTTCTGCATTGAGGGCCCAAGTGGGCCATTCTGCATTGTGGGCTCCAGTGCAGTTGCCCTGGCTGAACTGCCTGACGGTACGCCAATGCCACGGTCTGTCTTCTGGGAGAAGAAGGACAACAGTGCCTTCTTATGGATGCGCAGCAACAGAGCTGCACATGTGCTGACCACTGGGGACAGTAGTGAAGACAGCACAACAGCGGAAGCTCAACTTAAAACACAAGTGACTAGAACAAGCTGTAAAACAAATAAACGCTTCTCTCACCTCATTGTGTTGGCTCTTTTCCAACAAATGTGATCTAAAAACTGCTGTGGGCACCGCCAGATTTGTTTTTCGAGGTGAACTTTTTCTTCCGTTCTTCTAGGCCAGTCAAAATGTAGCGACAGTAAGAATGCATGTTGTTAAGGGTTTTTAAGCAAATAAATAAATTAATGCAAGATTGATATGTTCAATGACAAACTGTGGAACATTCCGGCAAAGGTTTCTCTATCTTCTCAATGGAGAAAAGCAGTTGATGTACCCACCACCAGGAACATTACACAGTCCACCTTTAAAGGTCCTATTAACAATCAGGCTTTTTGAATACTTTTTGAGTTCCTGATTGATTTTGAATTGACTAAGCCCTACCGCTTCATTTGGACACTGCCATGTGTCAATATTCTGTAGCATTAAAGAGACGAGAAAACACATGTGGAATTGGCCAATGATTTCAATTATGGCTAGCCAGGTTACAACCGCCTCCACCGCAGCAGCAAAACACTCTCTCCTCCTCTTCACCACCAGTGTCTCTACCTTGGATAGAGTTACTTTCTATAACAAACCCACCCTACATTACACCCCCTCATTGCCTCACTCACATTTCTACCAGAATTCAGGGTGCCACCATTCTAATATCAAATTAGCCACGTTGGCTATAAGATAACATATTTACATGCATAATGTTCATTAATATTACAAATAAATACAATACAAATACAATATTCATTGATCCGTGTTTCTTAGAGGAAAAGTATATCACTGCTTCAGACATTCCCGACCCAAGTGAAGTGTTCTCACACGCCTCTGCATCTACTGCAGCCAGCCCACACAGGACCTCACACAGCAGAGACACTGGGCTACAGAAGGGCCCCTGAAGTGGAGACAGATTATTGGATTAACCCTGTGTCTATGGAGAATGCTGTTAGACCCTGGAGATGTGCAGATGGTGAATGTATCTCACAAACACCACATAGGTAAACAAACAACTCAAGTGTGAATCAGTGGTGACAAATACAGTATCATGTGGGTTTGAACCATCTGGCCTGATATAGTAGGTCACTTTGAAAAAGAGATTGTGATCATGAGGGTTTAGTGCTGGTTTAATGGGGCTGTGTAAGGAAGGGCACCTGGTGTAATAAAATGTGTGGCAAATGTGTGTTTTAAAAAACAGAACCAGAATTATTCACTCTATAAGCATTTTTCACAACATTCAGAGCCCAACACTTTGCTCTTACGGTAATGCTAACAACAACTAGAATGCTAACGGTGCACTTCCTGCATGGAATAAAATATAAGCAAGAAAACGCTCTATAATTAGATGCAGATAGAGCTCCATTGTCTCATTTTGACCCTAAGATTTGCTTTTAGGGAGAATGCAAAATTTTAGCAGCACAGTAATTTGGTTGTCTAAAGAAAACTTGATTATGTACTACAGGTGATGTATTCACAGTTAAATTAATGGTGGTTGGGCCTTGTGAACATGGCGAAGGTGTAAACGGCTGCACTGCTACACATCTTGGTCGACATTTTCCTTAAAGAGACCCTGAAGACAATTACGTGATCTATTTGTTCTGAGCATCTGACATTATTACATCTTATAAAGCATCACTATGGTTATAAAGATGCTCAACAGAAATGGTAATTACATCACCTTCAAACTTTAAATAATTGTCTTTCTTTTTTTATTTGCGAATTGATTACTGAGATTAATTTAAGTAATTATATATATATATACATACATACATACATACATGCTTTATGTATTGGTGGCTATCTGTTTTGTACAATGTGTCTAATTGCATGCACTCATCTGAGTGTTAAATGTGGAAGATTAGGTTTGAGGGAAATTGGATAAATTTGTACAGAGGACGGCGGAGAAGCATAATGGCCTGGGGACGTAGTGTGTCAAGTTCCTTCAGAGGATTTCATCCAGGAACGGGATGGGGGAAGTTCTAGAGGTCCATCATTAGGACTGGACTTCCCTCAATTTTTAAAAATCTTTTGTACTATCAAGTTTTGGGTTCAGAACAAGATATTATGAGAGTGTATCAACATTTTCTAAATTATTAATCTGGAATTTTAGAAAACAACAGGCTGAAAGAGTTTAAAATACGAAAAAAATTACGGAATTTTAACAAAACAAGAATAAATTCAATCTTTTTTCAAAAAACGTTTTCTAACATTTCAGGAGATAAAGTCGATCAGATAAATTATTTCCTGAACACTCTCAATTTGCCTGTTATGACCAAAGAGCAAAATAAAAAATTAGGAGCTGAAATAACATGTTAGGGATACAGGGTGTAATCAAGAGATTAAAGCTCAATAAATCTCCCAGGAGTGATGGGTGTGGTACAAAGCTCTAAAAGAAACTAGGAAAGAGGCCATCATATCTCTAATACCTAAAGAATTGAAGGACTGACTCAATTGTGCCTCATATAGACCCATTTCTATTAAAAATGTGGATTACCGTATATTTATTTTGTTTGTAATGGATGTCTATAGTATATAGTTATTTACTCTCTGTGTCATGTTCCATGTTTTGTTTTATATGTTTTTATTTATATAAATTTGAAAAACAATAAATATATTATTAGTAATAATATAATATTATTATTATTATTATTATTATTATTATTATTATTATTATTATTATTATTATTATTATTATTATTATTATTATTAATACAAAATAACGTATTGATTTATAATAAGATTAAAATGTGCTGTTTTAATGGTTTCCTTACTCGTATTGATATATTGTAGGTAATGAGCAGCAATTATAACATTTTTACCGCCATATCGTAATTCTCTCAGTATCAAAAGTTATGAAACACATATCAAATCCTAAGGCCCCTTGAGATACCAAGTTCTAGACAATATCACTACAACGGGGATGATACTGGGTTGATGTGATGGATGGAATGCCTATTTTAATTTTTATTTTATACTATAGGAATTTTAAATTGTTTCTTAATTCATGCCCTTTGGATTGAATATATGTTGTTGTTTTTATTATTGATCAGTGTTTTATGTTGCACCTTAATGCTGAGACAAGTTCCTATGTTTGTGAATTTTGTTAGAAACCCTTTCTGATTCTGATCTGATTCTGATTCGGAAATTTTTTGCATTATCACTTTAATAGACTTTGGAAATTATATTTTTCTTCCCCCAAAATTCAACATGATAGTGCAAACAATGTCTTCTATGAAGAACACATACTTTGAGAATGAATTTGTGTTTTACTTTTACTTTTCTTCAAAACTTTCCAGAATGAGTCACTGGTGCCAGAGACAGTGAATAAAGTGTTGGTATAAAGTACACATTATATACTAAAACTACCTTCATCTTTACCTTAAATCTAAAAAAGATCTAAGAAGGTTAGGGAAGTAACCCTTTCATGCGGTGTGACATGAAAACTCATTGCATTTTTAAAAATAAACGTTTCAACCTCATCCAAGCGTCATTCTCAATCTGTGACTTGAGTCTGGGAACTCAGGTTTTATATCCTCCTCTGTGTAAGCCCTGCCTACAGGGCGGGACCTCCTGATAAAGGGGAAGTATTGGTTTCACTTGATACAAATCTCTTTGTTTAACTTGCACCCTGAGATGGGCCATCTACATCCTATTGTACACTAACTTTCGCTCCATCCTCACGGAGTACCTGATTAGCATCAGAATGCCCCGGGCATCTCCAGGGTTTCAACAAAGCATTATAAACAACCGGAAGGTTGTATCTTAAACCTCCATTACAATTTAAGGAAAGATTTTCTTTTTCAACAAAGATGGCCTCCTTAACCCCTCTTTCAAACCATCTTTTCTCCCTGCTTAGAATCTCCACCTCACTGTCTTCAATAGAGTGGTTAGTGGCTTTAAGATGAAGATGCACGGCGCTCTGGGGTCCTGTGCTGACTTCTCTTGCGAAGTGGCTGTTTAGTCTCACCTATGTACCGCTCTTTACAACTTTCTTCACTGCATTGGATAGAGTTGCTACATTGCTCTTTTTTTGTGTAGGCATCTACATCTGGGTGAACCAGTTTTTGTCTTAAGTGTTGCCTGGCTTAAAATAAACAGGGACTTTGTGTTGTCAAAACATTTTTTGCAGTTTTTCCGACAGTCCCGAGACATAAAGGATAGAGACACCCTTTCTTCTTGGTTCTGTTTCCCTTTTGTCCCTTTTGTCCTGCTTTTTGGTTCTCTTCACTTAGTTAAGAGCCCATGCCAGGTATCCACAGGCTGAGAGCGCATTCCGGACTTGTTTTTCCTCTTTCCTCTTTGCCCTCAGAGACGGTGGGCACCTCTTGTGCTGTGTTGTAGTGTTCTGATCACTCCCGAAAGTCAGTGTACAATAGGATGTAGATGGCCCATCTCAGGGTTGATAGTTAAAGAAAGAGATTTGTATCAAGTGAAACCGAAACTCCCCTTTTATCAGGAGATCCCGCCCTGTAGGAAGGGTTTACATAGATGAGGATATGAATCGTTCCCAGACTCGATTCACAGATTGAGAATGACTCTTGTAGTGAATTTGTAGTGAATGTGCTGGGGTGTACCGCAGCACAATCACAGTAAACTGCAGAGTAAATCTAAATATATATATTTTTTAAGTTGCACCCAAAATTATGTAATGCTTTATGTAAAGCATTCCTCACGTAATGCATACATTGTGATGGGATAATGCTTTTTGTTCATACAAGGTAAGTATGTATTTTTGCAATGTAAATCATCTGGCAGTGGGGCCTTGTTCTTCGTACTGACTCATGGGGGACAGTGAAAACAGCCAACAGAGCACAGACAGTGGCGCAGGAGGATAGGAGAAGGCGAGGGGATGAGAGGAGATGGACTCTTACCCTGCTGATCCAGTGGAGTCGGCCTCGGGGTGTTCTGGGGCAGGACAGCAGAACTGATGCAGCACAGTCTCACTCCTGTGGGACACAACAGCACTGCAGTCAGACACAAAACACTAACAATACAGCACCAAGAGTCAACTACACTCCTGTGGTTGTGTGATATCATTTGAGGATTTCATCTCGTAGTATATGTTCTTCACAAACTGACACTTGGCTGCGGTAAAACTATGATATATATTTATCACAGGGACAAGTAAAAAGAAACCAAAAACCCAGAGTATTTTAAACAATCTTTATATTTTCCGTAATTGCATTCGCCATGCCATAAGTTTTTTGAGAGGGGTGAAATTTTGCATTGCTGCCATGATAGCAATTAACAATTAAAAATATAATATTCTATCTTTTGAGTGATGAAAATCACTCAAAATGGCGCCAATAGCAGGAAGCAGAAACCCATGAACACATTTTAAAATATTAATTTCGACATTGGCAGATATCAGTTATCAACGGCAGCAGCGAGCACCCATTCGCTGACAATCCCTAGACTAGTTTACAACAACGCAAGAGGAAAAGTGTCATCTCCCAAAGACAGTATGCAAAATCATGAGAGTATTTTATGTTTGTTTGTCTGTCTGTTTATTTGGTATACGCAAAGCGTAATATGATAGACTATGATTGGCACATATTTGTTGTTTACCTGTCGGGTAAAAAATAAGATGAAAATAATTAGGACATCTATAAACCAAAATGATGATAGCTCTAAAATTTTAAAACACATTTATAATCTGACCAGTTTCCGCTGTTTATTTTTGGACAACAGCTTGTCCCTCTAGGGCTACCGTAGGTGTTCAGACTGTAAAAACAGGAATTGTGAGGAGGTGCAATCTGAAAGGTCACGGGGAAGAACCACAAAACAAAAGTTATATACAAATCCAAACTCACTTGCTTGTCTCCATGGAGATGTTAATGCTTTACCTAGAATGTTCCACATTATGGAATTAAATACTAGCAATGGGCTCTTTGTACCACACTGTTCCCTGACACCTGAATGGGGTCTATACACAGCAGCAGTTGTCTAGCTCAGTTTGCCTGACCAGCCAGTCCCTTGTACATTCTATTCGAAGGCAGAAAGGTCTGGAATTGAACCATAAGGGGGCGCCAAAAAAGCTCTCCTAACTTGGGATGGTCAAAACATAGCTGCTAACTTGTAGCACGTGTCTCTCAAATATTCTCATAACATACAGAACAAAATATAGAACTTAATTTACCTCAGATTTATAGATTTTAGTGCTTCACTTGTTGACTGAAATCTGCACCGTTTCTCAGTCCTCCATGTTATTTTTAATTGCTTTTTTCCTAGTAAGCCATGCTTGTTTAGACATGAACGGACCATGTGTTTCTCTGATTGGTTAATCCGCTTGTCAATCAGGCCCTTTGGAAATCAGGGAGACAAGTTATAATTCCAGACTAAAACATCTTTGTAGAGTATTTTTAAAGCATGTGGTCTTGGCTGGTCAGGCAATAGCTCACAGGTTTAATTTAAATATAGATATTTTTTTGAAAGTAGACTATAGGCTCTTATAGGCTACAGATAAAATATGGAGAAATAGGCTTTTTAATATGTACATAATTTTTTTTTTTTTTAAAAACAAAAAACAAAAAAAAGAGTTTGACTATGGCATTTGGTGAGGCAACTATCTGGGCAGTGTCACAGGCACGTGACAAAACAAGAACACGGGCAAAAGTCCTGGCTCACTGACAAGTGCTCTGACGGTCACAACTCCCCTCTCAACTGCGTGTGCGGGTCAGTCCATGGCACTGCGTTCTGTGTGAGGGTCAGTATGTGTGCGTGTCAGTATGTCCACAGAGCTGTGTGAGGTGAGACCTGTCTTTGGCGCTGTGCTCTGTGTTCAGGTCAGTCCTTGCCTGTGTCCACAGCACTGCGCTCTGTGTGTCCACAGTGCTGCGTTCTGTGTGTCCACTGCTCTGCGTTGTGTCCACAGTGCTGCGTTCTGTGTGCAGGTCAGTCCTTGTCCAAAGCGCTGTGTTCTGTGTGCAGGTCAGTCCTTGTCCAAAGCACTGCGTTCTGTGTGCAGGTCAGTCCTTGTCTGTGTCTACAGCACTGCGCTCTGTGTGTCCACTGCTCTGCGTTGTGTCCACAGTGCTGCGTTCTGTGTGCAGGTCAGTCCTTGTCCAAAGCGCTGCGTTCTGTGTGCAGGTCAGTCCTTGTCCAAAGCGCTGCGTTCTGTGTGCAGGTCAGTCCTTGTCCAAAGCGCTGCGTTCTGTGTGCAGGTCAGTCCTTGTCCAAGCGCTGCGTTCTGTGCGCAGGTCAGTTCTTGTCCAAAGCGCTGCGTTCTGTGTGCAGGTCAGTCCTTGTCCAAAGCGCTGCGTTCTGTGTGCAGGTCAGTCCTTTTCTTGGCCTACAATTTTGGCTCGGTGTGCAAAACGTTCTATTTTGATGACATAGCTAAAAATATGATCATTTTTTATGTTAAAAAGTGCATGTTTACAGATGTTTAGTAGTATAATTGTTTCAAAGGGTGACAAAAAACGTAAGAATTACATTTCTACGACTACAGTATACAGTACAGTATGTGATAATTAGGTGGTTAGGAGTATTTCATTTTTATGTTAAATAATTATCAGTAGCTTTGTTTGATCAAATCTGAGTTCAGATCGGCTCTGGTTGAAACTTCTGCTTTAGCGAGAAGAACAGCCAATCACCTGCTTTGCTCCTAAACAGGTCCAATCAGATTGCAGAACATGAACATCCAAGGTAAACCCGAGTAGATTTAGCAGTTTCTTACAGCTAATGCTAACTTTGATCAAAACTTAAAATATAAATAAAACAACCAATTACAATTTTAAGTAAAGTCAACCTGATTGTTTTTATTTATAGATTACTTTGGTTTGTTATTTAATTTATTTTTTAAATGTTATCTTTAATATGCCACAAAATCAGCATTAGCATTAGCACTGACCCACAAACACCTCTATTTACAAACACGGAAGTGCTAGCTGGGAAAGTATTAATTTTCACTCAAATAGATGCTTTTACAATAAGTCTGTGCTGTAAAAAAAAAAAAGAGAGGTCTAATGTGTGGATGCACAAAATATTCAGTATGTACTGTATCATATTGTATTATATGAGAAGTATTACTTCCACAATCGCCTGAATAAGTCACAAAAGTCTGAACATGATTCCACACTTGAAAATGTGTTTATAATGGAACCAAAAAATGGCTTTAAAGGAAGAGTGTGACTTTTTTGTCTAGCGAGTGAATAACTTGCATTTTCGATGCTATAAAAAATATATAATAAATTAATGAACACCTTGAACAAATATAATCATCCTAACATTAGAAAGGACAAAATGAGAGGATGAAAAAAACTGTGGAAGAGTCAGAAAATGGTACCAAGAGGGCCTGAGTGTTAAATATTGATTTTTGCACATATCCGAGAAAACCTCATAGAGGTTTTTCGGACATTTGAGTCAACTGGACAGAGTGGTGCAGTGATTATTAATGCTTAAAAATACCTGAAAAATAGTCATTACTTCTGCGAGTGGGCTCGCCTCTCCACAACGTTGACCTGTAACACCTACTTGTTTCTATGGAGCAGTTGTGCTCCTATGAAGCAGTAGCATGCAGTGACTTTTAACGCCAATGCCACAGTGCGTCATTTAAAGTTCTAATCATGGTGCATGCTCATAGAAAATAATTAAAGCATCTGAAAAAATTTAATCTTCAAAAAATAATTTAAAAAAAAATAATAATAATAATAATTGAGGCGCTTATTAGGGATGTCACGATATTAATTTAGAGTCACAATTACCATGAGAAGAAATATCACGATTTTACGATTATTCACTATTATCAGCAAAAAGAAAGTAAACATTTATTTTATATTTTGTAAGTTTAAACTTATAAATATTCCTGTGACAGGAAAATTGGGTTTTATAACAATTAACTTCCCTACCCTTTAATACAGCATATTCATTTTAAAATAAAATATAATGGCCACAAATGGATTATATAATATAAATGTAAGCTTATTGGCCCCTCATTGTAGCTCTTTTCTGCATTATATCATTTATTAGTCAGATTGACACGCTGGGCTGCGTGTGTGCGCACGCTGCTTTACGTGACTCGAGTTGCGCTTTCTGCGGTTAACAGCAGATTCCAAAAACCCCACGAATAACATACCATAAATAATCTTGTTGATTGAAAAACTGTTTAATTGTGACATCCCTAGCGCCTATTGCGCCTATTGCGCTAGGGATGCGCAATAGGCAATATGCGCCTAAGCATCCCGGTGTGCGTTGGCCTTTAAGGATGGGCAAGCAGACTCGACTTGTTCATCAGTATTTAGGGGAGTAACCTTTGCATGCCAAAGTAAAAAAATATATTTATAAGAATTGGTTTCGATTGCTTCAAGCTGCTGTCTGCTCAGGTTGTAAAAGCACATGTTAGAGAGAGGAACGCAGTACGTCTCTATATATACTATTTATTGGTAGGAAAATATAATGCATGAATGGGGTTAGAATGTGTGAACAGTTGAGGCACATAGTTGTATATTGGTCTTTGATCATTTAAAAAATTAAAAGTCTCGTCTCCTTTAGCGCATACATTTTTCTTGCACTGTATAGTGGGCATCATTTCAAAGTTCGGATGCAACGTTTGGACTTTGTAATGTTTGTGCTTTCATCTACACCAGTCAGAAAGTTAATGTTTATATTTTATACAGGCTTCACAGTGTAGTGAAGCAGTCAGCTTGAAGCTATTTGCATAATCCTGTTAACAAGACCCCAGGAATGCAATCAGAGTGATCAGAGTCTCATGCAGAAACATCTTTGACAGCAGGTAATGAGGTTGCTGCATGGCTCTTTTGCTTATTTTTTACTTTTGTTAAAGCGGGACACATTATGCAAAATTAACTGTATTGAGCTTTTAACCTTGTTGCAACAGTGTTTCCTCATTGTTTACTCAAAGTTGTATTTTGATTGATTCCTGCATATTTGAGTAATCCTGTATTGTCCTGTAACTGATGCCCTATACTTAGTTGTGATTATTTATAAACAGGTAGTTGGAAATCTGCTGCTTGTTACAGTGAAATTACACTATGAGGAGGAGGGGTTTTTCTGCAGTTTTGTACAGGAAGTCATTGGACCTATTTCTATTACTAAACAGGTTTTTTAATCAGTAATGTCGTTTACAATGAACAAAATGAAAATGATGATCTATATATGTTATAGTTCAATACTAAGTACCTGGAAAAAGAATAATATGTCTCCTTTAAAGCAATCGAGATTGACAGTTCTATTTAGTTTAACTCAGCTTTAGAACAAAACAAAAACAACAACAACAACATCAACAACAGCAACAAAAGTAAAACATAAAATGAGATCAAATTATATTGGATGACGTTATACCATATTAATGGTGAGCAGGAAAAGGCATGTTTTATGATATTATGCTTCATTCAGTGTAAACTTCAGAATGTTATTCTGAGCTACAATGTTATGTCTATAGCTACACTATGGCCTCTCTCTCCCCGCTTGGGGCTGCAAGATCAATCGCAATCAAATCGCAATTTATATGTACGCGATCGGTAAATCACAAAGGCGGCAATTTTTTAAGTACCATAATTTCCAAAATCGTTTTTCAGTTCATAGGCTGCTTTCAGTATTTTTGTCAATTCTCCTGGACTTGCTTTTGATGGCCCACTCCTTTTTGTTGTCCCCAGTCAAAAGGCAATTTTTTGTAAAATTCTTGACAAAATGTGCCGCACACAAACCATAACACAGTTACAATGCGGCCGAAGGCCCTCCTGGGGCTCGGGCCTGATAATAATAAATAAATAAATAAACTATAATAATATTTTGAGCAAAAACAATATAGCCGTTGCCACTGCAACCACATATTATACATCGTTTGAAAGCTCTGAGCCTTCCCCATGCCACCATGGAGTGGAATTGTCATTCACCATCCCGCCGGGCTTCCCCACCCACTCCCCATAGACTTCCATTCATTTTAGCAGTTATAAGTATGGCCATGCCTGCGGCATGGACTCTGAAGTGCAGCACAATGCCAGGAGTGTTTTGAGCGTTTTTGGAGGAATGCAGCGCTTCACATTGCAGGAGTAAGTATGCATGAAGTATGTATGTCATCCCCATGCCGACGGGGACATGACCTCTTCGCAAAACTTTATGCGCACTTTTGCTTACGACGATAGTGTTACATTTTCTTACTACTGATTAGTATGCACGGGACGTGCATGAGTGGGGGAGTGCGTTAGTCAGTGTTTGTAAGCTGGCGAGCTCTTTGCGCTTGATTTCGTGCGCGCTTTGTGCGCACTTACGCAGCCGTGCTTCACACGGCCTTATGGAACTAATAGGCCTTTCGCCAGCTCGGGCCTAATAATAATAATAATAATAATAATAATAATAATAATAATAATATTAATTATAATTATAATTATAATTATAATTATAATTATAATTATATTATAATAATAATTATTATAATTATAATAATAATAATAATAATAATAATAATAATAATAATAATAATAATAATAATAATAAACATCAGTTGAGGTTGATGTATCCGACAAAATTATTTTATTATAAACAATACACTCGAAATAAAATGTTTGCATTAGTTATATTATCTAAATTTCAATATATTGCCCATATTATTATCTGTTCTGTACTATATATACAATAACTTGGATTCCAGTAATCATTGGCAGAAGCTGTCCCCTCTCATGTTGACCCATTGCGCCATCTCGTCTCTTCCTGGGGATTACATTAGATTCCTGTGGATTATTTCCTCTGTTTCCTCTGTTTACACTCTTGCTCTGATGGGCCAAATGACTCTACGTATATAGGTCAGACTGAGGCAGAGAAAGCTTGGAAAGTATTTGTGTCCTGATTAGATGGTAGTGAGGACACTTGTTTACACTGGCCAGCTCAGATCAGCACAGATTTAGTCCCAGATTCCAAAGACAAATCCGGACACATGCTTATTCTAGCAGTGATGCCTTTACTCTTCAAGGTTTTATAATCTTGCATAGGCAACATATTAGGCTAAACTCTATATATGTGTAATACTATATTCCATGCTGTTACAAGTACATCATACAAAACATTATACACGATATAAACATTTTCAAACTCATCTGCTCTCCACAGATCTGACCTATAACTTGGAAGTGTTACCGGCTTGTCTCCATGGATAGATAAGTTTAAGCAATACTGTCGAATATTCCAGGCAAAGCAGTAACATCTCCATGATAACACGCAGATAGTGGACTTTCTATTAGAAAAGTATTTCATGCACCTTTAATAAAGTGATGATAACGTATATGTTGAGCCCGCAATAGAGCTTGGGTAAAGGTTTTTAAAAGTTTTTAAAAGTTTTAACACTCAAATTTACGTCAGTGGCATTAGAGAAGCCACAGCGCAGCGTCACATCAACCTCTCTCTATCGGACTGTACAATCATCAATGCCCCTAAAATTTAATTTACAAACATAACTGTGGTATATAGTGGAAATCTGGCATAATAACACCATTCTGGGGGATCAGGGCCAGTCGAAACATGGCTACGTGTTACCTCAACCAGCCAATCCCCCCTGGCACTGATGTATCCAACAACAATACTAGCCATCCTCCTGTTTTAAAAATGCATTGGCCTCTTTTATTTATCACCTGTCAACATCCATAGCCATTTGCTGTGCTATTGTGTTTCACGAGAGGGGTGCACTGATTCCCAGCACTGCATTAGCACGGGCCAGTGAGCACTCATGTACAACGCACACGTCACAGAACGAGCAGAGGAGTGGAGCCTGAACGCAGTACGACAACAAGTACTTAGTCATGTATATTAGCAGCAAGCAATCCATTGGTTTTAGAGTGATGAAAATCTAGCACTGTTGCCATAGCAATAACAATACAATGAAATATGATATCCTTTGAATGGGAAACGGTCCTCAAATATCACCAATAAACAGGGAAATGAAACCCCTGATGATGATATCATAGTTTCAGATGGAGGGCAGAGGCCTATGTAATGCTATGGAAGATACAAAATATTGAATTGTATCATTATTTGTATTCAATTACACCTACTGTAGCCACATCTGCCCTAAGGTAGACTAATGGAAGTGAAGCTGCCAATCTGCCTGCGGCTCCTTTTACCACCATCAATCATTCACTTATTCACATCTAATTCATACAAGGCAATAAAGGGTGAAGCGTCTTACCTATGCACACAACAACAGTACTTGCACTAGAGCCACAGCTGCCCCACTGTGGCACCTAGTTATAAAACAGTGTAATCCCTCTGTCCAGGAGTGGACAGTGATTATAAAAAGTTTCAAAGGTGTCATCTGGACAATGTTTTTGAAATCAAGATGTTTCGACTGCCATCCAGAAGTCATTTTCTATCAGACTGAAGATGATGCCTTCAGGCCAGAAAAGGCATAATTTGACAGGACAGTTGTTGCATGTATTGGGGCAGGAGAGCATATGGACATTCGGCAAATGGTTGAGGTGGGGAATCAAACCCATGCCATCACGGTGGCAGCAACCACACATGTGCCTTAACATTGCACCTTAACATTGCACTACCGCCGAGCACCTTTTGCAGCTTTTTCAACCAATCTTGTCATAGTCAAGCCAAATGTGAACACTCTAAAGTAAAAGATTCTGATTGCAGAATAAAGTATTCACTGGCCCGAAGTGGCGTCACATACTGTTGCCACTGCTATCTTGAGACCAAAAGCCGCATGCTCACTGTGGGCTGTGCTAAAAAAGCATTCTTCTTCTGTAACATTTAGTCGCCAGAAATGTATTACTGTGGTCAGGAGGGAGCAATAGACTCCAGACTGAGCGCTGAGCTGTTTGTTTCAGGTAGTTAGCAGCGTGGCTATGCTAACAAACGTTAGCCTACTTGCAGACAGTTTTAAAAGCTTATTTCCCACTGTCCAGGTGTTAGATTTTAAGATCAGACAGTCACTCATCCACACACAAAGGTTGTGCTCTTGAAAGCTTTGAGGGTTGCAGATGGCTTGTGGACAATGAACTTAGATGTAAATGTCCACAAACGTTTGTTGTGGCAAGTTTTCGTCGTTTTTAAGTGTTGTCTAGTGTAGATAAAGATCAAAACCCATACATTTTGTGACTGAAATCCATGGATATCACAAATATTAATTGCTTTTCAATACTTTTATATCAGCCCAACAGTACCACAAAGATATGATATGATATGTGGTATAGGTGTTTTTACCGATCCCAGTGGTGCTGCAGGGGTCCGCAGTAGCTCTGTTCTGCGGGATAAAAAGACATTTTGTAAGGTTTGTGAAAATGTTCCTTTTGAATGTATATTCCAAACTATTCAGGTTTCAAAATAGATAAGTAAAGTATATTGCTTGCAGTTACCTTTAGTTACAATAATGTTGTGGAAGATCATTTTTATAGATGTACATCTTATTTGTTATGCATTTATAGCAGTCTTATTTGAATTAGGGACTGGGGGGGTCATTCGGACACAGCCCAGGTTTATGATCAGGCCGCTTTCATCTTTATGGCACAAAACATGCTCTTATGTGTTATAGAAGATTAGTGCCCGCTCGTTACACTGGTCCCAGGCCTCGGTACAGTCTGCCTTACAGTCATTTGTTCTGGATCTATATCTATTGATCCAGACTCCTGCAGTAACTGGAACAGATCAGAGCACAGGAACAATACAAGAACATAAAGGAGCAAACAGGAGCATAAAGCAGTGTTGCCAGGTTTGTGGTTTCCCTGCAGAATTGGGTGGCTTTTTAAGAGTAGTAGAAAAATGACCAATATTGGCCGTGGGTTTTGGCAAGGCAAGGCAAGGCAAGTTTATTTGTAGAGCACAATTCGTACAAAAGGCAATTCAAAGCGCACATAACAGGAAAAAAATGCATTAAAATCACAAAGACATGGCAGAAATCACAAAATCTTAATTTAAAAGTGCCATTTTCAGGCTATCCGTCAAATAGTTCAAGACATAAAAGAGAAGAGTGCAAAGACAAACATTTCAGTCATATGCCACCCCAGCCAACAAACCAGTTTTTAGTTTAGATTTGAACAATGCAAGAGTAGAGGCCTGTCTCACATCCTCTGTAAGACTGTTCCAGATTTTAGCTCTGGGCACCAGCAGGAGACCGGTCCCTGAGGTCCTCAGAGTGAGATGGTTCATATGGCACATGTCCGAGATGTACTTTGGTGCTAGGCCATGGAGAGACTTGTATACAAGCAGAGCTGCTTTGAAGTCTATTCTCTGAGCCACAGGGAAGCCAGTGCAGAGACCTGAGCACAGGACTAATGTGATCGTACCTCCTGGTTCTAGTCAGGACCCGAGCAGCAGCGTTCTGGATGTATTGCAGCTGTTTTACAGCAGATCGTTTGGAGAGGCCGGTGAGCAGGCCGTTAGAGTAGTCAAATCTACTCGAGAGAAACACATGGATAAGTCTCTCCAAGTCTGGTTTAGACACTATATTTTTGATTTTGGCTATGTTTTTTAGATGGTAAAAGCTGCTGACGTGGCTGTTAAAATTCAAGTCTGAGTCCATTATTACCCCCAGATTTCTAACTTGATTTGTAGGTTTTAGAGCGAGACTCTGGAGGTGACTGTTAACACTTTCTTGTTGTTTCTGTGGGCCAAAGACGATGATTTCAGTCTTGTCTGAGTTCAGCTGGAGAAAGTTGTTTTGCATCCACACACTGATCTGTTGGATGCAGTGACAGAGTGAATCCACTGGTCCATATTCCACTGCCGTCAGTGAAACATAGATCTGAATGTTGTCTGCATAATTGTTATAGGAACACATTCTCGCTGCGTATAACTGACCTAACGGCAGCATGTAGAGGTTGAACAGAAGGGGTCCCAGGATTGAACCTTGGGACACCCCACAGGTCAGGGGCATCTGGTCTGAGACACAGTGCCAAGTACTTCTTGTCTTCCAGATAGGACTTTAACCAGTTTAGGGTAGTGCCAGTGATGCCCACCCAGTCTCTAGTCTCTGTAAACGTATCTCATGATCGACAGTGTCAAAAGCAGCACTCAGATCTAACAGAATTAGAGATTGAGGCTTTGCCTGCGTCAGGTGGATGTCATTTGTCACCTTGACAAGAGCAGTCTCAGTGCTGTGATGAGGTCTAAAACCTGACTGGAAAACATCAAATGAGTTGTTTTTTAAGAGGAAATCAGTGAGCTGTTGGTAAACAACCTTTTCAAGGATTTTGCCCCAAAATGGCAGATTAGAGATGGGCCGGTAATTACTCAGTACTGCGGCATCAAGACTGCTCTTCTTTAGGAGTGGCTTTATGACCGCAGTTTTCAAAAGACATTGGGAAAGTTCCAGATTGAAGCGACATGTTAACTATGTGAGTGTAGTAGTGCTAACAAACTGTTCAGCACAGACTTTAGAAATCTGGTGGGTAACACATCGAGGCAGCATGTAGATGAACTCAGACTGGTGATGATCTCCTGGACAGTTTTTGTCAGTTACAGGTGCGAAGTGAGTCTGCTCTAAGGGTGTAAGTGGTTTTAGGGTTTATTTTTTGCATTGTAGAATTTATTGCATTTTTAATGCCTGAACTTTGTCATTAAAGAATAATGCAAACTCATTACACTTGGATGTGGAAATGAGTTCTAACGGCAGCTGAGCTGGAGGGTTTGGTAATCTGTTTACTGTGGCAAACAGGACACGCGAGTTGTTACTAGTGCGTTTCTGTCACAGATATTATCAACATGAACATTGAAAACACACTAACCTATCAAAGTCTGTGCATACAACTGAAAGCATCTCAGTAAATCATCAATAAACTTTGGCAGTGCTGGGGAGGCTTGTATAAAACAATGAAGAGAATGGATGGAGACTGTTTTAGCTCAATTTTAAAGGATACGTACTCAAATGTTGAAAACACCCCAAAGGACAACCTGTGGGTAACTATTTAATCTTTAACAAAAAGCACACACACCTCCTCCCTTTTGCTTTCTAGTGTTTCAGATTCAAACATAAAGTTGGGTGGAGCAGATTCTATTCAAACTAAATTTCCTGTGTTTTTGTCAAGCCATGTTTCAGTTAAAAACATAAAATCAAGATTATAAGAAGAAATAAAATGATTAATTAAGAATGATTTGTTACATAAGGATCTGACATTTAGCACAGCAAGTTTCAGACTAGTTTCAGTGAGACTGGGCGTTATCTTTTTACAGGGAATATGAATCAAATTTCTTAGATTGGGCAGTCTGACTCGCATTTTGTTTTCCCATCTGTGTGATGTTACTACAGCACTAGGGGAGGCTGTTTTTACACAGGGCCCAGGGTTGGTTTGATTTTTATTATGAGTATAAGTCTGGGGAACGCTGAGACCCAGTGCATGCTAGCTATGGGAGATACCAGGTGAAAGGCGAGGGGGGATAGGTGGGGGGGCTTTTGTTGGTGTAGCAGGAGCCGGTGAGAGTTTGGGACCAGGTGAAAGGCGGGGGGGTTTAGGTGGGGCAATTTTTGTTTGTGTGGCAACAGTCAGGAGAGAGTTCATCATCGTTGATATCAGAACTTTTGATCTTGCTATATTAGGCGAAAGTGGAGCCATCTTAATGCCTGATTTGATCAGATATTCAAGATGGCTGGAAAGGCCCCTGGGTGAGGGTGGAGATGGAAAGGAGAGTGAGGAATCTGTAGTGGGAGTAGATGTTGCAGGAGGGATCCAGGGCTGCTCTGAGGGCAGGGGCGATGGCAGGGACTGCCGGGATGCTGCCGGGACTGTCACAGATGGGTCCAAGGCCTTTGATGAGGACCGTGCGGGAAAGAACGGAAATGACTCCTGCGCTAGCTGTGGTGAAGATTGTTGTGGTGCTGCTGCAGATGAGTCTTTCGCTGCAGGCGGTGGAGGTGATCGTGGAGCAGCTTGAGTTGAATTATTTGCTGGTGGTGGTGGAACGGTTGCTTATAAATCCTTTGGTGGAGGCTGTGGTTGTGGTGCTGCTGATGTTGAAACATTGGCTCAGTCTCTGGCTGATGGAGCAGGAATTCTTCTCTCATTGCTTTCTTCTCTAACTATCTGCTCAGGACCCTGTCTAGGCCCAGTCCAATGTCTAAGAGCGTGGAGCAGGTTCTCTGTCAGCACCCTCACTCCATCTCTGCATACGTGTGGGCCATTTCTCTTAAACAGAAGAGAAATGGCCCACACGTTTCCAGAATAGATAGAGGTTCTCAATGTAGTGCAATCCTCTTGTTGCACACTCTTTGGACAGCCATATGTTCAGCTGAAGCAGCCGGCTAAACTTGTTTATCTTCCTGTCGATGTTTGGAAGAGGTCCACTTATGAATGTTTTGATTTCCATTTTATCAAGCAGGTCGAATAACTCCAAGAAGTCTCTTTTTAAAACTTCAGTCTCTTCGCGTCGTATGTCCACTGCACCAGCATGCGCAATCAGCTGTTTAACTCCTTTACATGTGGCCAAAACATTCGAATTACGTGACATAATCTCAGTGATTGTGGCGCTGGGAAAAGAATATGTTTTCATTTTTTCATGCATCAAGTGACTTATCGCACCACCCCCAATCAAGACGACCTTGACGTTAGGCACAGATTCCCTCTCTGTCTCTGTCTGCCTTTTCGCTACGTCATGTTTCACATTTTTCCTTTGTTCATTTACTTCAGTCTTTGAAAGTGGTAAAAATCTGTTTGTAAGCTATATTTTAGGTGGCGTTACATTATCTTTGTATCGCTTAGGCATCGCACCAAATTCGTCCCAAGGACGGTCTTTGGAAAGTTTTGGGAACGACACAGAGTCAGTCCGGTTTAGGTTGAAAGTAGCTGTTTTTCTTGCAAGAAATGTGGACTTCTTACCACTGGGGGCCACTGGAATTGTATCGTGCAGTCCTTTTTCAGATTCCAAAGGAAATATCCGCGCTTGTAGCTCGTGAATTTCTTGTTGATATTTCCAACAGCGAATTTGTTTCTCTTCTCATGGACATGTCGCTGGTTCGTCAGATTTGTTTATCAAAACTGGAAAAATGCTCTTAAAATCCTTGGTTGACTTAAAAAAGTCATAATAAAAAATATTTGGAAGACAAAAACTGATTAAAAAGCAAAATAAATAAGGAAAGCAGCTATAGCAAGCAGGAGCAAGCAGGAAAGCGTCTGCACTCTTCGGAAACAGGAAGTGTTTTGCAATTTTTCTGTTAATTTTAGAAAAATCCTAATGAAAGGCTTACATTTCAGTGACAAATTATCATATCCAGGACAGTCCCATGAATTTTGGGCGGTTTTCAGAGGCCCTTGCGTGGGTTTGGCTGCTGAAGCCTGGCAATTTGCCCAAAGTGTGTCGTGGTTTAACTCAACACCCTTTATTTCACCAACCACTTTGGAGATGCAGTTTTGTTCTACATGAGAAAATCCAAGCAGAGCTCGTCCTCACAGTAGTGATGGGGGATTTTTGGTTTTGATACAGTACCAAGTACTTTGGGGGTATTTTTGAAGGCATTTTAATAAAAATTAAAGGTCCTCGTCCCCCTTGCGACCATGGGGTACGAGCCACCACGAAGAGCACACCTCTAATCCTGCCGTCTACATCCCCCCTCTCTCACAAACAGTACCAACTTTATATTACTTCACACAACATTTTCACGACCGCATGGTTCGAGATAGAATTATGTCCCTGTTGGCTTTTATGTTCAGTGTGATGTGGAGAATACGTGTGCCAAATTTCAACTGATTATGACAAAGTAAATGTTTTCATCCCATTCAAAATACCTTTAAACCAAAACGCATGTAGGTCTATGGCAGTATTTGTCAGGTTGCCATGGTAACGTGCTTGCAGCTAGAAGTATGCCGTCATTGGCTTTTCTGTTTTGAATGGCAAGAAATGAAGATAAGTTGTTGTTATCTTAAGTTCGGGAGCAGGACCACCCTTTCACGGCCCTTCCTGCGGCTACAATATTTAGGCATCTAGGTCACACACATCAGCGTTCGTGATTTTGTGCTCCTCCCTCCCACCCTTTTTTAATTATTATTCGAATTTATCTGCTAGATGGGGAGATCGAGGCCCGGGAGCCTACAGCCCTCATTGCCAGAAGCCCTAAAACTGCATAAATTTCTGTACACTCGTGTTGTTCATGTTTCTCGTATGCCAATAAATACTTTGCATCGTAGCTGGGGTTGTGGTCCTTGCTTGTGAAGGATGTCTGTGCCAAATTTAATATGTCTACGTCAAAGTTAATGTTTTTCATCCCATTCAAAATGCTTTTAAACCAGAATACATGTAGGTCTACGGCAATATTTCTTAGGTTGCCACGGTAACATGCTTGCAGATAGAGGTATGCCGTCATTGGCTTTTTTTGTTCAAAATGGCAAGAAGGATGTCTGTGCCAAATTATATTTGTCAACGCCAAAGTAAATTTTTTGACTTAATTCAAATTTTCAAGGGGGCGCTGTAGAGCCTTTGTAAATTATAGCTATATATATTGCAAATCCTTGTATTTTTAAAAATCAAAATTGGAGAGGGCGCAAGAAAGCCATTTTATTAGATAGTCAATACATTCGCATATCATTGTTTAAAATTCACTATGACCACATCTGAAAACGGATCAGCTTCAAACTGATGACATTTCATTGCTCATGGGTTTGTGTCTTGTGGACTAATTTGAAGTGTTTTCAATGAATGCTGTAGGAGGAGATGCCAAAAGTACGACGAGGTGCACTTTTGTCAGCACCGTGTTTGATCCAACATGGCCGACTTCCTGTATGATTTAGGGCGGGGTCATGATATAATTTTTTACATGTCCTCACATGAACTATGTGAGCGTCATATTTTTACTGCAAGTTTTTTTTGGCTCCATTTTTGAAGTGGCACTACTGAGCCGTCTTTCAATATTTTATATTAGAGCTCACTGAGTTCTAATTTTCGATACCACTCTTGAGCATATTCTTCCTTGTTTACCACTCGATTTTTGCGTTTTTTCCGGTCCCCGGATACAATTTTAATAAGTCCCTCGCCGGGACGCTCCTCTTCCTTTGGCTGGGGCCTAAAGAGTTTCAAACCGAGTTTTAAACCGAGATGGATCAGTCCAATCTGCTGCTCCTAAAGTGTGTTTGACACAAGAAGGAAGAAATAGACACTACATGTGTAAAATGAATGCCTAGTCGAGCACAAAGCAATTTGCAACACACTACTAGTTTGAAGATAGATTAGTACTGAGGCTTTGTAAATATGATGCTAAATGAAACATCATAGTGATGTATGCATGTAGCACTGAAATGACCTAAATGAGTGAATTGTTTAATGACGTTAAATGGGAATGTAAAAACTATGCTTTAAGTCATAAGCTGACAGTGAAATAGGAAATATAATGAAATTCTTTTCATGTAATAAAGTAAGTTGCCCCAGTAGGCCCACTGTTATATTGTAAAAGCAGCTTCTTAGGGTCAAAAAACAGTGTGCTGTTTGCATCTAATTCTAATAGATCCATGATCTAATTACAGAGCGTTTTATTCTCAGCAAAGCAGGAAGTGAATAGCTAATGTTTGTTAGCTAAACTCAGCTCTGGCCTCAGAGAGTTGTGAAAGGCTTAAACTTATCACGGTGAATAATTAGGATACTAGGCAAATGCTTTAGGGAAGCGAGAAATAAGCTTGGACCACTGCAAAGAGTTTAAAACTGTTTTTCATGTTTTTAAGATAGTAAAAATTCTGTACACTGCGTTAAATGTTGCATTTGTACCATACCACAGTAGGACATTATTCATTTGCTCCCCACACTCACTGGTGGTGGTGCAACCTCTGAAGTCGCAGAGACTGACAATCTGTAGCAACAGTCTCACTCGTACACAGATTCCAAACGCAAAAAAAGCAAGTGGCCAGTGACAAGTCTAGTCACCCAGAAAAGATTAAATTTCCTTCAATAATTTGCATTAAGGAATAGAAAAAACAATTGTTTTTGAGGTTGTATTTGGATTTTGTTTATGTCAATGATTAGTTCATGATTAATAAAGATTAATAAATGCTTTGTAGATATGCATTATTATAAAGTTTTCACCTATGGGAAAATTAATGTAAAATGTACCAGTCGGTGGCAGGTCATTCTTGAGCTCCATACGGGATACACTAATTTGTCTGTGTTTGGCTCTCACCTGGTAAGAGTTGATTTTTAGATGCAAACACATGATCATAGCTCAGCTATGTGCTACAGTGGCCTCTTTACTTCACTCCTGCAGTGGCTTTCTCTGGACACCTCCGGGCTCCATCTAAGACAGCCTCTGTTCTGACTGTGCCTGCCTCTCTCTGGAGAAAGCCTGATTACGCCTCGCTCCACGGGCTAAGTGGGGCAAATACAGCAGGCTCAGCTGGAGAGAGGGGGGTGGGGCGAGTCGGGATGCTTTCTCAGGCCCCCATAGGCACATGATTCACGTGTGATGGCTGAGCACAAAGCACACGTCATGCATCCGAGGGGCAGGGGAACTGTGCAGTCAGAGATATGGAAGCTTTTAGAAGGAAATACGGCCCAGGAGAAAGCCTAAACATGCTGACAGGAGGTGTGCTGTAGACACTGACACTTCTCTTCCACCTGCCACTAGCACGGCGCTATAGACCGAGGCAAGGTGTCATCGAAAAAGAAGCAAGGTGGATCGATATGCAGCCAGAGAGTGAGGCTGCTGTGTTCAAGGGCACACGCGAGGTGGACTGGACCAATTGGACTACTCCAGAAGGCAATGCACTCAGACTATATAGAAAAGATTAAGAAAAATGATTTTAAAACAACTGGGTTCTTCTGATATGGTTTGGGGATTTTTAAGGAGAAATATTATGCTTTTTTGTAGTTGCTTAGTATTACACTACAATATGAGTTACATTTTGTTTATGATGAGGGAACACTGTTATAACAAAGTTGCAAACTCCTTCAAAGTAGATTTTACATAATACGTCCTCTTTAATGTGTAATTGACGTTCATTTAGCTACTCCAACATTTTGTAACTAATGAGGCAATCAGATGAATAAGTGAGTGGGTGTAAGGCAGCAGAAATCAGAGCCAAGATCAGGTCAAGTCAGTGAGATAAAACTCAATTACGTCATCTTAAGTAAAGTTTATCGGCCACTATAAAAGTCAACCTTCCTCAACACGAGTGTATTTACGCTTCAGACCACTACAGCCGCTCGGCCAAAGCTTTACCCTCACTGACATTGGGACCAAATGGTGCAGAGATTATGACATAACAAACATAGAGTCATTTCCATTGGCTTTAAGGTGTAACAGAAGAAGGATTTATGATATGTATTGTAAATACTATTGTGATGGCCTTAAATGTGCACTATGTAATTATTCTGGAGAAGTTTCTTTTTGAACAAGTCCAAGCGCAATAATATCTAAGACCCTACGAAAACACAAGGAGTGCCTTCAAAAGGTGTTTTAAAGTCCTCCTTCTGCAGTTTTTTTTATCACTACATCTGAGGGAGTGAAGAGTGCTGCTTTATTTGACTCCACGAGCCTCTTTCTTGAGTGTTGTATTGGCCTGCATGTGGGGGTGGAGTCCCAGAGAGACCAATCACAACTCCAGTTGGGACACACACACACACACTCACACAAACACACATACACAGCTTTCCAGGCTCCATGTGGGGACATTGAGTTGACTTAATTTCTGATCCTAACCTTAACCATAAATGCCACTTAGTAGGGATACCACGAGATTGTGAACACACGTGTACAACGGTTTATTATTATTGAGGATTGTGCACTAATAATGTCACAATACTAAAATGTCCAACTCAATTTCAAAGGAATAGGCTTGATACTTTTTCAATACCACAATGACAGTAAAAACACAATTTCTGTTATTTTCAACTTTCTTATATACTACTCTTTTAAATCTCAAGAGCATTCTAAAACTGTTCAGGAAAGGTCAAAATGTGTCAATTTGTTAGTATCATGTTTAAATGAGTATCTTGTTTTGATAGTAATTTTGGTATTATTTATTAGTAAATGATTTTTGATACTTTTGACAACGTAACTGGGAAGTTGCATATCTTTGAGCAGTTCTAGTTAAAAGACTACTTCACATGGCAATTTGTAATATAACAGTAATAGTAACATATTCTGACAGAGTACACTTAAAACACAGTCCCAGCTTTAATTTTGTTGTGATAGGACAAATATTTTACATAGAATCCCATTCCGTCACACCTGCCCTTCAACTCAATAGCGCTCGGGATGGAATATCAAGATGCTAGTGTGCTAAATGTGCATAGAGATACATAAATCAAAAAAATTAACATAAAAAAACCTGGAACAACCTGACATTTATTAATCTATAGTGTTAGAGTACTTTTGAATGAATGCTAAATTTATTACTTAGCATCTTAAAATTTCTGTGTGATTTCACAATCTCGATCTCTATTCATCTTATTTGCCCTGAATACTGCCATTCCGACATAACCCTCCTTCCGGTTGTATTAGTTAACAAAGGACAGCCAAACTCCAGAGAAAATACTACAGAATCAGAATCAGAATCAGAAAGGGTTTATTGCCATTGTCAATGAACAAAATTCACAAACATAGGAACTTGTCTCGGCATTAAGGTGCAACATAAAACACTGAGCAATAATAAAAGAGCAATATAAAACGATTTTCAATCCAGGGCATGCATTAAGAAACTATTGTCATTACTATGTACACAAGATTACACTTAAATTTACAGTTGTAGTGCTGAAAGTGACAATGCAGTGAGTGATGAATAGTTGAAGTGGCAGGTGTTTAGAAGTGTTCATGAGTCCGGCAGAGGGAAAGAAACTATTCTTGTGGCGGGAGGTTCTGGTCCGGATGGACCGTAGCCTTCTGCCTGAGGGGAGTGGTTCAAATAAACCATGTCCAGGGTGAGAAGGGTCAGCTGTGATCCGACCTGCCCGTCCCAGAGCCCTGGAGACGTACAGGTCCTGCGGAGATGGAAGTCTGCAGCCGATCACCTTCTCAGCAGAGCGCACAATGCGCTGTAGTCTCGGTTTGTCCCTGGCTGTGGCTCCAACGTACCATACGGTGATGGAGGAGGTAAGGATGGACTCAATGATGGCCTTGTTAAACTGCACCATCATCTGTACTGGCAGCTTGGCTTTCATCAGCTGCCACAGGAAGTACATCCTCTGCTGGGCCTTCTTGATGAGGGAGCTGATGGAGGGCTCCCACTTGAGAGCCTGGGTGATGGTTGTGCCAAGGAAGCGGAAGGAGTCCATGGTGGTGATGGGGGAGTCTGTCATGATGAGGGGGGGCTGGGGGGCTGCGACTTTCCTGAAGTCCACGATCATCTCCACTGTCTTCTGGGCGTTGAACTGCAGGTTGCTACCGCTACACCAGGACACCAGCCGGTCCACCTCTCTCCTGTAGACAGACTCATCCCCGTCCGAGATGAGCCCGATGAGGGTGGTGTCGTCCGCAAACTTGATCGGTTTTACCGGGGTCATGGCTGGAGGTGCAGCAGTTTGTGTACAAAGCCGTTTTCAAGCTGCCCAGGGAAATGCTGCATTGTTGACTTGTTGGTCACATGAACATTGGACATTTCAATCAATCTACTTTATAACATATTTTGTGAGAATAGAAGTATAGGATCAATATATAGATATGGTTGAGAAGAGGGGAATAGAGGGGTAAGTAAAAGAGAACCAGACGAAACAGACCTCGAGGCGATGAAAGGTATAAGAGTAGAATGACGAGGTGCGTCTGAGAGAAGTAATGGTGATCTAAAATACAGAAAAGGTAATATAGGTTCGTCATCATAATCATGTGCACTGTTTGATCCTAACATGCAAAATGAAAAGAAATATATAAGAAAGATACATTTTGAAATAGAGATAAATGAATGAATAAGATAAATGCTTATTATCACATTATCATACTTATTTTGTTTTTTCGCTTTTTAAAATCTCTTTATGCCCTTCAGTCCAGAGGTGAAAATAGATTTATACATTTAATAATAACTTTTGACTTATAACAACAGATCACTCGATATAAAAGAGTTTGAACCTGAAGTCTTTTCTGTTGTAGAAGTCCCCAGGCTGAGGCGTGGCACACCACTTTGCGATCAGAAGGTTTCTCCAACATCGACTTTGCCCAGAACTTCTTGTGGCTGATCTCCATCAAGACCCCAGAGAGGTGAAGAAGTTTTCTGATTCCTTAAACATTCTTTGCGCATGCCCATTTCTGTAAAAGACATCCAATTCTTAATATGCTTTTTTTGCTCTAAGGCCACTGTCCTCGCAAAAGCTTACAGAACTTCATTGCACTATAAACCTGTTTGACTGAACTTGTAAACTCAAGGTGCACAATGAGTGAGTCTGTGGGCAGGAGGCGCATTATGAAACATCTCCTTACCTGAGCCACCATGGCCGGAGTAGCATCAACTTGTGTGGCGCCTGGGAAGGGCATAACCAGGTCCATTATTCCTGACACACCGTCTGCGCCCACATGTTCCCTAAAAGCAAACAAAATGTCTGTCAGATTTTACTTCTCGAAGGAAAGGAATGAATGTGTCGTTGAGGAAAATTTGTGAGGATTTGGTGAATGTGTGTGTGCCCAATCCCTGACAGTGTGGACATGTCATAGTCACAAAATTTCACACTTTACGCCTCTGAAAGCAAATCAAAATCCTGGGTAAAATCCACTTGGAGGCGTACATAAGGGGAATCTCACTTGGGGCTTGCGCATACATAAAAGATGCAAGAATAGTTGAAATTCCGTAACAAAATGCCAAAATTCTCTGTGTATAATTCCTTTTAGATTGTGAATGTTGTTTACCCAGTAAATGTGCGGGGATGGGTCCTTTGAGGTTGATGTGCTGGCGCGCCATACTTCTTGTGTGGAGAGCGCGGCGGGACATAGGCGTGCACGTTGTGATAAAGTGGGCTCCAGCTCTTTCCACAGCGGCCTCCAGGTCTTGCTCAAAAGTGGGAGTTTGTCGTAGAGAGAACGCCAGAAAGGCGCCGTTATCACTATGACCTGAGCACAGCACCAGAGAAACCCTGATATTAGCAAAGATTTCTACATTCAATTTACATAATGCGATAAAAAAGTGTCGTTATAAAAGCTTTTAGATGAAGAGTTCTTTTGCAAACACAGATAAGTGCCAATTTCAAAAGGTCATTGGAGGATTGCAGTTTACTATTTCTAATACTCATGTTTTTCTCTTGAGGACACTACAAAAACTTGTAACGGCTGAGGTTTGTGTGATCTGATTTTCATTGAGGGGTTTTTTGCTTTATTCAAAAATAAAACAATGTCGATAAAACAATTGTACTGTGGTTTAAAATGTACTTTTCCCTGAGCCTTTTTGCTATGCTGCTCCCATAGCTTGGAACTCTCTTCTGTCTGAAATGTTTTGGGGTTTTTTAAACACAACTATTTGTGCTGTGGTTTTAAATGTAGTTCTGTCTTTTGTTTTCTTAAATGTCTTCTTTTAAAAGTGTAAATGTTTTTAATGATTTGTGTGCTGTCACTTTTTCACTTTGCCCCAGCTCACCCTTGAAAAAGAGGTCTCGACCTCACTGAGAGTTTTATTACCCTGGTTAAATAAAAATGTATAAATAAATGCATAGATAATCTAAAAAAAAAAAAAACAGTAAACGTCAGGTCAAATTTGGCGGCACAAATCAGGAGCTTCTTAGATATTTCATAAGGTCATACCATTGAGTGTGGCTGCTTTGTTGGCCAGCTCCACATATCTCTTGTAATCCTGGCGGAGGACTTTGCCCGCAGCATCTCTCCATCCTTTCCACGCAAACAGGAGCTCATCGTAGTCTCTGGACTCGGCCATGATCTTCTGAAGGTCTACGACACAGCACGGTCAGCCATATTGGAGCAGGTTTCAGAGCCAGTTCCAGTTCTTAGAGCTTGTGTAGTTACCTGGGTCCAAGGGATGGCACGTCTTATTGGCTCTGCACACCTCTGCCACGCTGTACTTGGTCTCCATGTTGGACAGCAGATTGTTGTACTGGTGAAAACATGGACCTCAGATCAGACCCATTATTTGTTTGTGCAGTAAAGGCCTGTTTTTAATCTTCATCTCCCATCAATTTTAAGTGTTCTGGCTTTCTTTCCACTGTTGAAGTATATTTTACTGCAGGTTTATTGGTTGGCATTCTCATTGTTTCAAACGCAAATTATGGAGATGTATGTATTTTTTGAAATGTGTGGGGAAAAAAAGAAATCCATTGTTTTCAAAAGTACCAACCAACGCACATTTACATTCAATGCTTTTTGATTTACATGAAGAGTTTGCCTGATGTAATATTAGTTTAATTTAACAGCACTTTGTTTGAACAAAGCTCTTGTTACTAACTCTACCTCGACCTTTTATTTCTATTGTAAGGCAGATCAAATATGTACTTAAAATGTTACTTCATTTTGCAATAGCAAGGCAATACATTATAAGTAAGATGATCATTTGAACTGTCTAATAAAAGGATGGGATATGGCTATGACAGTCATTTCTTTTGCCCTGCGCACCTCCTCCAGTTCTTGGGCGGACAGTGCTGCTCTCTCGATGTCACTGAGCTTCTTCATGATGCGTTTGACCTGGGCGTCCTGGAAGTCAGTGGTGTCAAACTGACGAGCCTGCTTCCCGTACTCCAGCGTGTGGGCGGACATCTCCAGATTCTTTTGGAGCTATAGGACAAGAACGGACACTTTAAGCCTTCCACTTTGGCATCACAGCAAGAGGACGGACAATAGACGAACAGACGGTTGGCAGTGAGTAAGAAAACATGCGAATGACATGCATTACAGATAACAGAGACAACATTAATAAGTGAAACAAATGTATTTATTTGTTTATTATTGATTATGCGTGCAAATTGACCACAGCATTCAGTAGTGATTCATAATTTTCTAGTAAGAATCAAGTGATGAGGATGATTGAATGAAGTTAAGACGATGTCCATTCAGTTAGGCGGTCTCACCATGGCCTGTTTGTTGGCCTCATTGATGTCGGTGTTGTAAGCCCAAGAAGCTTCAGTGTAGGCATTCCACACGACCTCAGCAGTGCTATTGTACTCATCCAAGAGCATCTTAGCCTCAGCTTCATCTGTTTTCTTGTCTGTCAACAGATTAAAGACATTTTCAAGTGTGAAAAGCGATGAATGCCTAAAAGATGCTACAGCGACACAGACAATAACCCCACTCACAAAAAGAAGAATTTGTATTTTTTGTTTTAGAGTGAAATATTCTGATTTGGAGTTTTTAAGTTCTTATTAAGGTTAGGTTTGTTTGTTTAATTAATGAATACAATTTCACTGAAGCACTGAATAAAGTTATCAATGAAAATGAATGCATTAGTAGAACAAAACTTAAGGATGGTAACTATATCTTCATGATTTCTCAGATTTTTATTCTCATTGACCAAACAAAAACTAAAAAAATGTCATTCCGTTTTATACTTTTGCCTGGGTTACAACTCTTACCAATATCTTCTGGGTATCCTTCGGGAACAGGGGGCGTCCAGTCGAAGTCGGGCCACCCTAGAGTCTCGCCCTTATTCTGCTCCTCCAGCCAGGTGAGAATGGGCTGAAAGTATCTGATGAGCGCTGAGGAATCCATCCTTTTGGTGCCTAAAGCATCCAGAAGAATATCCTCCCAGTGCTTGGAAGATCCAGCCTGAAGAACTTTCCTAGAAAAAAAACACTAAATTAACTATATGATGCGCGGATGAAATGTCATTTTTAATTCATTACTTACTTCAAAATTGCGCCTGCTTCTTTCGAGCGATAGATGTCACATGTGTGCAGTGGACCGATGTGTTTAGCAGCTTGGCAAAGTTTTTCGTGGAATTGGAACTGCAAGATGAAGCTGACAAAATACCTACAGGGAAAGCAAAAATGTCAATAAAAAGAATAATGTCTCATAAACTATAATTCGGACTGTCATTCTTGTACTGCGAAAGGGATCAAAGGCTTTTCTTGTCTGAGCTACAAGTTTCCTGCTATTGAAGGATTAGGATGCCTGAATTGTTCCGTCACATCTAAGTGCCAGTTATTCACTCCAGATTACGGAAAGCACAATACATGAGCTCGCAAATTACCACTATTTTTCACCAAAGTCACATAAAAGCACAGCCCTAAATCTCCATGCCCTCACTTGATTTCCTGTAGGACTTTTCTAATTCATTATTCTGGGATATTACCTGATGTATGGTGTGTTTCCAGGGACGTGGTATTTTGCGCCGGCATCAAAGTGTTCCTCTGTGCGTCTGGTGGGTGGGCAGATGCCTTGGTATTTGGTTCTTCAAAACGAAATCAAAAACACAAGTGTTAAGAATACTCTGGCTGGCATACTTTGCAAATGCGGTAAATTATGGAAAGTTGCTCAAGTTATGGCTAAAGATTTTCCCATTTTAGATATTTTACACAACGTTTAAGGATCAGCTGGGAATGGCATGCCTTTTCCAGACATTGTAGGACATAAACACTCACACGCCTGAAAGGCAGCCAGTTTGACCACAGACTCATGAGGGATAAGTCACACCGGGTGGAAAAGTAGACAGAAATGAAAAAATAATATCTATGTAGAGGAATTAAAAATCCAGTTCCACCTGAGGTACCACCAGTCAGAGTTGTAACGATTTGGAGAGGTGCTTCCACTGAAAACGTCCCATCTCCACTGGTCAATGAGGTAGCCAAATGGAAGGAAAGCTATTTTCTCCAAAGCCATCTTCAGTAAATAGTTTGTGTCAGTTTCTGGAAGAACACAACATATTGTTAATCAATTCACCTACACTAATATTGTTAGTTCACCACAACAAGGAAGCACTTAAGTAAGATATCTATTTATAGGTTTTTTAAATAAAATTCAAATTCTGGTAGGTGAAGTTGCAGTAGAAGGTAACTTGTGTGAGGCAACAAACTCTAATCTTTTCATGAAATCTAAACATGGCGCCGGTGTAGAATGTTGTGTGCATGATTTGGGGGAAAAAATCTTCACAATTTTGGTGAAATTTATAGGACACAGGCAGCAGATGTGACATGTAGCCGAGGTAATTACATAACTGTTACCTAGCAACTGCACAGTAAACAAGGGCCCAAAGCAAAAAAAATATGCTTTTGTTTTAATTTATTTTTGGGGGCAAGAATGTATTGGGGCTGTAAATTGTCAGAAGAATGTGCCTGAATTACAAAATGGATTTTTTGTGTGTTGATGACATAGATCGAGAGATTCCTTTGTAGATCTCAGCATTACATCCTGTCATTTTCAACTTTTCCCCCAACTTCTCTTCACTAACAGTGACTTAACTGACGTAAAACTGTGATAAATATTTAGCCTACCACAGGAACCACCCCACCAATCTAATAATAATTGAGCAGAACTAAAACCCTGCTTGTTGTAGACACCTCATCCGCATAGACGACTCTTAATCCCAGGCTAGAGACAATCTTGAGGGCAGTGGCCATTACCCGTGTCAGATGCATCTGAGCCCAGCAGGCCGATGGTGTGCAGGTGTTTTGGGGTGGACACAGACAGAGACAGGACATCACCAATGGCCTCGTGGAAGCCCGGGTTAGCCCCACGCCTGAACCCTACAGGTAGGTCTTTGTACTGCAAGTAGTACTGCACATGTCCCATCTCATGGTGCACGGTGAAGAGCTGCTCCATGGTCACTGTGGTGCACTGCTTGATCCTGCAGAGGTGAACAGTGTCAGGGTCATATGTCTTTCAAAAAGTGACAAAATGGACCAAATAACTGGGCCTTGCTAAGATGCTAAAATGCTAATTGTCACTTCTGCTTTGCATACATTTACATACAACATTCTGGCTGACCAGCTAAGTAGAATATTTGTATTGTTCAGTGTTTAAAGGTTTCAACTAAATTCGTTTTAAACATTGTAATGATCAGATAATATTGTAGGTCTGACTAACCTACTTGAGGTATTATTTCTGTTCTAAACATGGATCTATTGGTTTTAGGCCCAATATGTTTGTTTGTTTATGTGTTTGCATGCATGTTGACTGTAACTTTATTGACAAGTTACATGCTAACGTTGCTGCTTTGCATGTTGACTGTAACTTTATTGACAAGTTGCACGCTAACGTTGCTGCTTTCAATAACAATGCCACGTGCTCTCTTCCGTGGGCCACCTGAAGTCTTTGCGGTTGTAGAAGTCCCAGGCTGAAGCATGGCACACAACCTCGCGACCTTCAGGCTTCACCAACATGGACTCATCCCAGAACTCCTGTGGCATTGGTTCCAGGCCCAAAGAGGTAAAAAACTCCTCAGCGACTCTGAACATGTGGGTGGCATTGTAGCCCTGTAAGAAACACATCATTTTTGTAATCACTGTGTTTTATAGCATTTTACCTCATTGCTACTTTAAACTTCTCTTACTTGTCTGAACATTTCCTCTGTCACATCCAAGTTGGGTTTGTTTGGAAAGGGAATCATCATGCCATAGACATTGTTCCATGTCTGAGACCACATGTTCCCTACAGATAATCAAGAAAATAGGTTCAAACTATTGTAGCACCATAAAAACAAAGTACTGGCTTGAGTTGTTACCTAGCAGATGAGCTGGAATGGGTCCTTTCAGGTTCACATATTTGGGGCCATACTGGTTGTAGAGTTTGCGACGCACAAATGCATGAAGATTCAGGTAGAGGGGCTCCACTGTCTTATAAAGGTTCTTCAAATCATCTTGAAAGGTTGGGCTTTCATACCAAGATCTCCAGTATTCTCCAGTGTCAGAAAAACCTTGTTAGAACAATAATAAATGATGTTATGTTGTTATAAAAAGTTCAGTTACTTGAGTTCAGTTACATCTAACAATGTTTACCATCAGCTACAGAGCCTTTATTGCTGAGTTCCACAAATCTTGGGTAGTGTGTTTTGAGGGGGACGCCGGATGCATTATGCCAGCCTTCCCAGGCAAAGAGCAGCTTCTTGTAGCTTCTCGATGTGGCCATGATTTCTGTCAGCTCTGCGTTGCACATAATACATTGATGAGGAAACATACTGTATAACAAATGTGTCCTGTCACTACTTTAGGTACATAAATGTTTGGAGAGCTAAGTGCTGCTCTCTACGTCAAGGAAGAGGAAATAAAGGTGAGCCGAGGTGCCAAAGGCTGTTCATTTTAAATGTTTGTTTGAGGTTCTTGTTCCACAGACTGGAGGACAATAGCTTCCAAGCTTTTTATGGGCACTGGATCATATCTCTTCATCACCCAGAGTTTCAGGCTAGTGTTGACAGCTTGTCCTATGCTCACACGGCTCATAGCCATTGTTCTCAGTACATTTTGGAGAGTAAAAAACGAGCTCAAATGATGGCTCCTCACTCAACACTTTAGGGCACAACACTTTAGGGCACAGGCATAAGACTTCCTCTTGAATGCTCTCCCAAGTTATTTAGCCCATCTTATCCACTTTCTCAGAAGTGATAACATCAAACCATTGTTGTTTTTTCCTTTTTTGGACTTCCTTTCAAAATGTAGTTGTTGTTCCATGAAATAATACATCTGTAGCACATTTGCATTGTGTAATTTGCTGTTAATATTGACTCCAAAAATGCGTTACCCACCTGGCTCGAGACTCCAGCTGATGTTTTCTTGTGGATGCACCTTGGCAGTGGAATAAATATTGTCCATGGTGCTGAGGATTGTGTTGTACTCCTCTCTTTCTGCGGTGGGCAGGTTGGCAGGTCCTAGGACCACTATTTTGTCGAATAATTTCCGGTCTTGTTTGTCGGGAAGAGAATCCAGAACTGCAGGAGAAAATGTGGTTTTGGCTATGTGACCCCAGGCTTCACTGAAGGCCTGTTCATCCATGGATGCCTGAACCTGAAGAAACACAGGATCAAAGCATGTGGGGTTAGAATTATCTTTTGTTAATGCCTGCTTATACTAGATATATCAATAGATATATCAATGGAACGATCATGACGCTTTATTTCCATTTGTCTATAGGACAAATGCATGGTTCTCTTCACACTGCCGTTCACATCCTTGTAACTATTATTACATCCTTGTAACTATTATACCTCTTGTTAATCCAGTCTGTAATTACATCATGTTTTCATTTGTCACTTGATCTTAGTCTGCTGTATTAAAACTTCCTCTGGGATCAACATCTTCTGATTTAGGGAAGGACAGAGCAGCACATTGCTCATGCTCAAGGATAATACGTCACACATTTCTCTGCTAAGCAGATAAATATGACTGCGCGGGTCGAAGATAATCACATGGATGAAGGTAGAGCGCCAAGACCTTGGTGGAACTCTGTTGATTGATTGAATTGAACTATGTTTATCCTCGCATAAATTCCCCATAACCTTAGGTAAGAGCCCTTAAATGTTAAACCCTTTCACACTTTAGTCCTATGTGGAGCCAGTTCACCAGCTCATCCTGACCTCATTATTTATCACTGATGAAAATGCTCTGCATTGTCATTCCACTTGAGTTTCCATCAAACATTCTTATCTGTCCCTTTATTTCACAGAAACAGCCCAGTCTGAATGGAAACTAGTGACAGTGAGTGAGGTATTAACTCTGACCTTTGGGCTCTTCCTTTAAATTTCTGTCTTTCACTCAATAGCTTTTTCCACTGCAGCCCTTACATCTGTTCAGATAATCAAATTTACAACATTGTAAAGATAAAGAGTTTTTCTACATTTAGGGTCTTTAGAGTTATACAACTTGCTACCATTTGTCCAATTTGGTCAACCCCGGTTTGATGGGAGAGTTGAAAGGAGCTGGAAGCATTATGGTTCAAAGGACAGTGAATGCATGATTTTCTATTCAGCCTAATCAGCAGCCTATGATGTGATCTCTGTTTGATCCCTACTGTTGCCTCCAAGGCCACTGCAGGAACTCTATTGCTGCTATAAGAATATCCAATCATTCTGACATGAATTATAATTCAATCACGCTGCCCACCAACCCATTTTTCTTGATTCCAATTCTCACACATAGCATTCTGCAGGAAAGGTTTGGAAACACAGTTCTTGTCGAGGGGAAAATCTCACCTGTTTAAAGTCTGTGGACTGGTTTTCACACACGCATTGAGAAATAGCCTACTCACGTTTCCGTGAATGTATTTACACATAGGGCATAATAGCAAACATAAAACCTGTTGATACTGTTGACTTTGATGGCATCAGTAATCTACAGCGCTGCAGTTTCAGAGGAGTTCAGGAGTTCTTTTCATGCATTAGACTTCCTAAATGAATACTGCATTTAAATGGCGATGCCTTATACATCAATGCATCTGTAAAATGTCTGAAATCATGAGCTACTTTATATCACTGAGCTTTGAGCTTCACAACGGGTTGAGGGAGGCTCACCCACCCCTCTACGCCTCTATGCCAAGGTTGGAGGGCCTTCTTTGGGTGCCAGGAGGTTCACAAATTGAATGCTTTTAGTGTGTAAAGTTATATGCGGTTGTGCACCTTCCTACTTGAGTGCCCTGGTGTGGAGAGTGGAGGGTCATTATGCCCTGCGCTCACGTGATCTGTTTGGTTTGTCTGTCCCTCGTGTGAGGACTGACTGGGGAAACGAGCTTTTTCCTATTCCGCCCCTGCAGCTTGGAACTCCTTACAGTGGGAGTTTAGATTGCGTGAAATGGTCTCAATCAGGGGTTTTGGTTTGATTTTAAGACAAAGAGTGTGAATCTTTATAAAATATCTGTGCTTTTAAATGTAGATTCTGTTTTCTTTTCTTAAATGTCTTTTGAATGTGTAATGTTTTTAAAAGTGTCTTTACTTTGCCCCAGGTCATCCTTGAAAAAGAGGTCTCGATCTCAATGGGTTCTTACCTGGTTAAATAACGGTTAATACAAAATTTTATAATAAGAAATTCAATCTCAATTAAATACATATTACAATAATAATATAATAATATCACAAAACTGTTTATTTATTTGACCAACAGAAAGTTAAAAAATAAAAAATAAAAAAACATTTTCCACAGGAAACAACAAGTAAGTGGTTTACTGTCCCAGAGCATCCCATGTGCACAGACCCTCCTCAGCAAGGAGAACAAAACAAACAGTGGGATAGACAGGTTGTGTTGGAGGTGTCAAATTTGGAGTTAGTTAGATTTCTGATTGGATCATTTTCTTGAGAACCAAAACACCAACTGACAACACATCCAATTGGCCATAAGGTCCAAGGTTTTTGCAATTCATAATTTTTCAGAATTACAATTGTTACTAGCAAATACAATATATGTTTTGAACATGTTTACTTCTTATCTGGGGACACAGTTAGGTCAAAGGTAACATTTGAAACAAACTGCACTTTAAACCATCCATGCCTATGATTTGCAGGAGTATAAAAAGCACGGTAGGCTCCTCAGAACTGATGCGCTCCCTCATTCAAAAGTTTACTCCACATGCTTTTTGAACTGTTTTATATTTCTAGATACAAGCTGAGTTGGCTGCGCTGTACTGAATCCGAGCATGAAATTCTGGAGAAGGATGAATAAAGAGTGAGATCCAAATCAAGCAGAGCGTGGCGCCGGAGAAACCCTTGGCAGACGCATCCTCCCCGGGCCACGGAGGGTCAGAAGTTCTTACCTGCAGCTGTGAGTTGTGCGCTGTCAAGTTGGTGTTGTATTTCCAAGATGCCGACACGCTGTAGTAAAGCACCTCCTCTGCCGTGCTGTTGTAGTCATTGAGAAAAGACTGAACTCCAGCCACTGTGTCTGGGTAGGTCCCCGGGAGCCAGTCTGCAGGCAGAGCTCCACAGAGTCCCAAGACTGGCAGGAGCAGCAGCAAGAACCTGTCTCCACTGGTGGCCATCGTGACAGGATC
>BJKM01000635.1:75000-309477 GCA_015082035.1 Chaenogobius annularis
AAGAACCAAACCAGGGCCAGGAATAATAGCACTAACCCAAAATTAAACCAGGTCTAACCCAGTACTAAGCCAGGAAACAGGAGAAAGAAGAAAAATTGGAAAATTGGGCCATTTTGTTTGGAGGGCCGAGTTTGGCCGTAAATGGAATTGGTCTGATGTAGGGCCAATGTCAAGTGGTATTCATTTTTATAGTTATTTTAGTGAAGATATTGACACTTACCAGAATACACTGTCACCAAATCTTTCTGGCCAGTGGGAGAAAGATCAACACACAAGCCAGTGCAGGTTATATGGTGGTAGTTTAGGTCATATGGAAACATTGTGAAAAGACATTGCTGAATCATCTCTTTGTCAGCATAAATCAGTGACTGTATCTGGACTTCTTAAGTGTTGAATATGGCCTCACATTGTGCTGAACACACGCAAAAGAATCAATGCACGTGATAAAGCAGAGAGTCCACAGGCTGCTTATCAATGAAACTGATTAGTGTTTATTGTGTTTAGTGTGTGATAAACACAGCACTGAGGCACTGATACAAATGTTTAAAGAGAGAACAGGTTCAATCCATTCAGCCAGCACTGAAGGAATCAGCTGAGGGAAAAAAGACTCCTCAGTGCTTAAAGGTAGTAAAAGAGGTGTAGAGACTTCACGTACTAGACTAAATATATAATGAACAACTGTGTACCTTGGGTATTAATTGTTTACTGCTAACAATTGTTAAGTTAATACAGCTACAAAATCACGCTTTAGATTCACATGTTGTGTTTTGGTCAAGAGGGGATCTGGACATGACTCCGGTTCAGTTTTGATGGTAATGCAGTTTCTAAATTAGGAGCGCATGTTACAGCTAATGAGTACCTTTTGCCTTAGGTCTAATCAAGTTTCTATACACAGTGTGTCGGAAATCAGAAAACTTCACATTGAGCTGTAAACATGAGTAATGAGTGTCCGTGTCTCTCAGTGTTTGTTACTGTCAGAGGATATGCAGGAGCTGCAATCAGCCGCTGGGTCATGCCTCTGTGACCCCTCACGCACAGCACAGGGATGTTATGGAATGCACCATGTTTACACAGGATATCCGAAACAAGGCAGCGTTCTGAGCGTGGGGTAATCAAGAAGACATTTCACTTTTGACAAAGGCATTCTGAATTCCAGTCCAAGTCCTAAATCACATTAATCAGGAGCATCTTCTAGTCTAATCTTATAGTTGCAGTGTTAGTAGTGTTGTAGAAACAAGCAGTCGGGACTTGTGTTGTACTCAGTTACTCCTGTTGTGAAGTACAAGTTTAAACATATACTCAAGTAAAATGACCACACATATCTACTCCTGCAGGCCTACAGTATATTAAGACGTCATTGGTAGTATTCTAATGAAAGTCAATTCAGGGAAACCAGATGAGTATTGCTGTTTGGTTGGACAAGTTTAGTGACTGTTGCATTCGATTCCAAAATGCCTCGACATTTTCTCCTCATCTGCATGAACTAATGTGTTCTTCATTCTGTTGTTGCTGGTCTGTTCCATTCAGTCCATTTAGGGCAGTAATTCACAACATCGCACTGCCCTCTAGTGGACTAACAATGTGTTACATATCAGATAAGCGCACAATCTCATAAGACTTTTTTACAAAACAATGGCCAAATACATTACGCTTGTATGAGGTAAGTTCATTTAGGTGAGACATGATTGGACTGTTATCTCGTGGTTCTTCTCGATCCGCTGTCCTTCTGACTCTGGAGAATTTGTAGCCTGCGGAAATTCCGCCTTCATCCAAACTTGTGTCCCAGACGTGGACGCGCCCCTGATAGAAGCTGTCCGTCTGGAAACGCAACACATTTGATAAACATTCGCCATGGGAGAGTTACCGGAGCAGAAGAACTTTACACAAGTGATTGACGACATTCTACAATCGGCACCAACAGCGAGGAAAGAGCTGGGGGACAACCACAGTAACCTGTTTAAGGTGGCGGAGTACTGCGAGAACAACTACCTCCAGGTGCGCAGCCAAGTCAGACTACACTATCACAGCGCACCAGAACAGAAGTATCACGGGACTGCGGAGTTCCATCTGAAATACTGCATGTTTACTGCGTGTCATTGTTTATCTTATATGTATTATTAGCCTATATGTATGTTTGGTATTTCAGGATCTACTGTATTTAGGGCTGTTTGACTTGTGTCCGTGCTTCCAGCTGCAGTGTGTCTCTTGTATTAGAACATGTCATACTCATGTAAAAGTGTAATAAACGTGTCCTGTCCTGTCCTGTAGGCAGAAGACCAGACAAAAGCTGTGGATGAGGCCAAAGCTCTGGCCGCTCAGGCTCTGGCCAGTGTGGCATATCAGATCAACAGTGTGGCCTGCAGCCTGCTCAAAGTGCTGGACTCTCAGACCTCTCAGATCAAACACATGGAGTCCTCCATCAACCTGCTGTCAATGGTGAGCCTGTCACTACCACATCACTACAACTATCATCTAACGCAGTGGTGCGCTGTGGATTACATGGGCTCCCCAAAATATATAGGGAGAAATATTAAACGTATGGAAAAGGCTTAAACAAGGATTGCCACCCTTCAAAGGCAGAGTCCTATGTGCTGGCCAAATGAATGTATCTCGTTCTATGTGTTAAAAATTAAAGAAACGTTAGACATAGACTTTGCAGATCGCCCATGTTTTGTGTTTGGGGGTCGCAAATACCAGTGGTTGTTATTATGTTATGTTTATGTTTTATGTTATGTGACTGAAAAGGGTTGAGGACTGATCTAATGTCTCTGGTCTATGATGTCTTGTTCTCCAGGCAGCAGCGTTCCACTTGGAGAAGATAGCTCGCAGAGAGATAGGCGTCTTCACTTCATCCAAAAAGTGTCCTCGCACCAAACTCATAGTCCTCCCCTCAGGAGGCATCGAGCCGGAGAGGAAATACTGCAGACAACCCATTTCTTTCAATACTCTGGACACTATTGGGCACTACTTCCAGGTAGGTGCATCAGCCTCACATAGTCAAACACGTCCAGGTCACTGACTTGATTTCCTCTGGCAGGTGACGGGCCGACAGCCTGAGACGCAAGTGGAGACAGCAGATGACGGCAAGAGCACCGCTGACGTCCCCAGCATGTATGTAAACGTCCTCTATGCGCCGGTGGAAATCAGTCAAATAAACATGTTTTGGAGACGTGCTCGCCAGTGGTGCAGTGGTTTAAGGCTGTGCACTTTTGTGGTTGTTGCCAAATACCACCTCTGCGTCGTGTGTTTGTCGATAATCTCCCTCTCCCTCTTTCACGCTACAGTTGTCCTGTCCAATAAAACTTTCAGGGCAGATATTTTGTAACCTGAGACACAAATACCAGTACTTTTAACCTTTGTTTACAACTACTTTGTCTTTTTCTTGTCTCTTCCAGAACCAGTTTTGGCATCGCTGTCCCACCACCCTCGGTCCCCACTCTGCCTCACAGCTCCAGCTCTTCTGGCGACATGTTGCCTCCTCCACCTCCATCCATGGCATCAACTGAGCCGTCACTGAACTCCTCTTTCCCCTCTCCTCCTCCTCCTCCTCCTCCATCGGCCCCCTCCTCTATGCTCTCACCGTCCACTCAGCTTCCACCTCCTCCCCCTGCTGCAGCCATGAGTCCCACGTACTCCAGTTACCCTGCTCCTCCACCTCCGTCTGGTTCTATGTCACCACCTCCTCCTCCTCCTCCTCCAGGCTCAGGTTCCTCACCTCCTCCACCTCCTCCTCTTCCTCCTCCAGGCTCAGGGTCCTTACCTCCTCCACCTCTTCCTCCTCCAGGCTCAGGGTCTTCACCTCCTCCTCCACCTCCTCCTCCAGGCTCAGGGTCTTCACCTCCTCCTCCACTTCCTCCTCCTGGCTCAGGGTCCTTACCTCCTCCGCCTCCGACCTTTTCCTCTGCCATGGGTGCAGTGCCACCTCCTCCTCCTCCTCCTCCGCCCTTTTTTCAGTAATATTTCTCTCTTTCAGCTTTAAAGATTTGACGATTTTGGAAGAAAATTGTGTTGATACAGATAATTAAAGGAGACATGCAGTACGATGCTTTTTCTTTCTTAGAATTGAACTATGACATCAACAGCAATATTGAGCTAAAACGGTTTGGAATAGAAACAGGTTCACTGACTTCCTGTTGTGGTAAGCCCCGCCTCTTCGTAGTGACATTTCTCCGTAACAAGCAGCGGATTGTCATTTACAGGTTTTTTATTTTTGAAAAGTGGCTACGGGACATTTCAGAATCCAACATGTGTCACTCGGAGTCTTCATTTTTCAAATAATTGCAACTAAGTACAGGGATGTGGGCGGGGAAAGGGGGTAGGTGAAACTTTGAGTAGACCAATGATAAGGAAACACTGTTGTAACCAGGTTTAAAGCTCATTAAAGTTGATTTAGCATATTATGTTTATCCTTTATATATCTAAGAATCTTAAAGTACATAACCAGAATCTAACTATATAGAAACATTTGATTATTTCCTATCAAACATTCTATTATGAAATTATATTTCTGCCTTTATGCTTGCCATTTTCAGCCCATTCAGCTACAGAGACAGATCTATAGAATACTGACTAATCATTCAGACGATTGTTTTTTTTAACACGTTGTTGTTTATCAAGGAGCTTAACTGTTTAGTCACCCATAAAACTGTACTTAAATAGAATATTGCTTTGATGAAAGAGTGTTTAGGACCAAGTACAAGCTGAGAAAGCACCAAAATCTCCAGAATGGGTGTACATGCATGTTATTATATTATTTCTGTCCACTTTACATGGTGTTACCGACCTCAGAAAGCCACCAGAATGGTCTGATGTGTGTTTCATGTTTGCCGTTACATAGGTCTGCTGTTTCTCAGTGCGAGTGGAGCCCTACTGTACCGTATACACTGCTTCTGAGCAATGAGCAAACATGGGTTTAACTTAGGTGTGCCCTGACCTGTTACGACATCAGAGCGCGCAAAAATAAATACTTAAGAGTAAATCACGGTCTCTCCTTTGCCTTTTGTCTGATTTCAAAGCTCGAATTGTATTTTCCGCTTCTTTTTTTTTAGCATGCCTTTAATTATAAACTACCCATAGAATAAAAAATGTTGACTTGTCCAGACAGAGCCTCAGCTGCATTCCACAGAAACAAGCTCAAACATGGATTCTTTTCTCTCGGAGTTAGCCTTACGTTTCACGGCCTTAAAGCACTTTTTCAGGAGGACATGTGGAGTCTGTTAAGTCATTTTTCTCCAATCAGTGATCTGTTACGTCACTGTTTTGTCTTACTTCATCTAGGCTAATGGTAGTGAGCCTTATCTTGATCTGTATTTGACCGTTTAGACTTGTGCATGAAATCTAGAGTTGAGGTATAGGTTATTGATAATGATTACAGGAAAGTGTAGACAAATTATTTGAATTATTGAGCAGGACCATCAATTCTCTACATTGAAATCAAATTAGACATGCACAGTTATGTTTTGTGATTACAATTACTGCTTCATTCAATAAAAATAAAAAGGGCAGAAAAAATAATAAAAAATAAATCTGGAGCAGAGCTATTTGTCAAATCTGTTGTGTGCTTTACTAATAAATAATTATAACTTTATTCTTACTCATTGTGTTAAAAGCAACAGTACAGACGAAGTAATAGTTCCAAATAATTGTGATTTCAAATGTGGGCAAAATAATCCTGCTTTTTTCTGTTTCAAACCTTTCACACCAAGTACCACCCAAGAAAGCGTTTGGCTTACTGGATAATGTTTCCATCCAAGCAGACCAGAATCTGATCATTATCTGATCTGAGTTTTGAAATGTCACTGTGTCATTTTTGAAATCATTGTCTGATCTATTTCTGATTGTTTACATCTGTGTATGTTATTAAAAAAATGACCACTTAGTGCTCCAAGTGCAGCCGGCCGCAGCGTCGTGAGTACTTTTTTTTTGCATTTAACATACACCACTAAAACAGCTCTACAGTATCTGTTGGGCAATAATTATTCTTTCTTTTTTTTGTCCACGTAAATGTACCCAATAGTCAAGTTAGTCAGCCAAATGAATATTTCAGTACAATATTCAAATACAACATGTAACAGTTTGTCGACCAAGACTCAAATAGTCAAGTTCTTTATTTGTCATCATATATGCAAAATGAACAACAAAACTATGTCTATAACATAATATCTAAATTAAATTGTTGAATTGAACATAAAAGGAAAATGGTGAAAAGTTGCAAAAAGGGGAGAAAAAATTAACATCTTAATCTTAAAAAATATATATATATCATAATAATATTTCTGCATTGTTGATCATTTTGCTGCCCTTTCACATTTGTGCAATACTTTTTGTCAGTATCACCCATCCCTATACACAAAGTGAAAATCTTTTGATTAAGAATATTATCACAAAAAGCTGTTCTTTTGCTGACCTCTGGTGCCGTTTGTAACAAAGATTTCAAAGGTTGAGTTGTTTCACCACTCATCCAACACCTTCAACCTGAAACCTCTAGTCCAGCTTGTCTTTGAAGGCTTACATCGATCTGATGCCTGTAGTGGTATCTGTGACCACCTGGCAGCAGTAAATCCAATTACACAAGTCCTGAATCCAGCTGTGATGCAAAGCTAATTGACATTGATCAGAAAGCATTGATGAGTGATCGCATCTCCCATGAAACACCAATATAATAACTAATAATGACAGAAGTTACATAGCAGAAAGTGGGCAAACTATTCACCTCTGGAGTTTGCAATCTAAATCTTGTGAAATGTGTTAATATGTGGTAAGTGGGTCAAACCTGGAGGTCTAGTTCTGTCTCTATCCTGCAGACAATGCCTTTATAACTGAGCAGATAAAAGAGACAACCTTTGAACTTGTGTTAAGATAAAACTGAACTGGCGTCGCTCAGACCTCGAATCACTTGTAGATTCTTCTTTAGATTCGCCGTTTGTCCAGACATGGCCTTCTTTTTCCTCATCGAGTAAGTACCGTGCCATTCTGCTCAAAAGCTATGCCACTGATCGGATTTACTGAAAGCTCTTTTCGCAGGATCCCATTGTTGTGTGTCGGTGTCATGCTGTGGATCTTCTGCTGCTACTACGTGAAACAGAAGCGAGGGAGTGAGGAGGAAGGGCTGGTGTGCAGGGAGTCTCCGTCCGTCTACGTGATCCCTCTGTGTGACGAGGAGCAGGAGGACACGTGTGACGCCAGCTATGGACAGTCGTACAGAGGGTCTACGCTGTACTGTCAAAGAGAGCTGGGCCTGCCTCCGCCATACAGGGTACACCACATTCATACATTTTAGACGCAGAATTGTACGAGTTAAAAGAGCTGACCAGTGATACACGCTTTAAAATAAGGTTGCTTAGTAAACTATTTATAAAGCCATTTGTTTAAAAGCACTAATAGACAATTACTTATGTTAAAGGGGACGTACTGTCTTATGCTAAATCAACTTTATTGACATTTTAATCTTGTTACAACGGTGATTACTTGAGGCAGTCGGGTTAGCTGGTTACTTCAGGTTGCAAAGTTGCAAACACGAGAACCTTCGTTCTGACCATTGATTCATAAGCACCGCGCAGGCTCTTGCAAGTTAGATCTCATTGTATTGGTCACTGCACTGAAATAGGCTCGCCAGTGAACTCAGACTTACAGAAAGATTATGCGTGTCATTGAATATTCACCATCCTCACACTACTGCCCACCCAGCTCCACTATCCCTGATGTACATGCATAGTTGTGAGAGAAGTGGACACCAATGGTAATGCATCGTCTATAATGTCTACAAGATTAGAACACTGTCTTAAATCAACAAAAGTATAAAATCATGGTATAATGACAATCATGATGAGCAGCCGGAAAGGATTCAAAACGAATTAAGGAAAGATTGGCGACGCTGATCAGTATCCTGCGCCTCTTGACAGGTAAGAGTCGATGGACCCGTGTCTGTTACTAAGCCGTTAGTATGAAGCAATATCTGTGGGTTCATTAAATGATAACGAGATAGCGTTAATTATATGAGACAATATACTAGTGCATTGTATTTATAAGATTATTTTGAATACCTGATAACAAGTATACAACAAAGCGTGTGTCACCCTTTTAACATGCTCACAAATAAAACCGAAGATATGTATGCAGTGCGTGTTGAGAGGATCGGGCAAATACACTTACAAAATATGTGTTCAATGACGCATTAATCAGATAAACAACTTTAGCAGTCACATCGATTTATTAATAATCGTAGAGTGATAAAAATGCTGGTTACCCCTGTAAGTGACAGGAAGGTGAACAAGACCAGTTATTCTATCTCTGAAGCGAGCCTCTGTCATTGAGAAGCTCTCTGATGTCTAACATATTGATGAGAGATATCGTATGTCTAGACACACTCTTGATCTTGAGAGATACTACATTGAGTCTCAAACATATCTCTAGTGTCGTCTACAGCGTACGATGGATTCCTCTAAAAGAAGCAAGGCTAAGTCGTCTACTTTGCAGCGAGACTCGAATCACAAACACTGAATAGACAATTGCAGGATCATTTCCCAATAACTGGCACAACAACAATAAGAATTAAGAAACTTGAAATGCTTGATTGACATCGGACGGAACTACGATGTGCTCAACAAGTTTAGGCACGCGATAAAACGTCAACATTACTTGGCGATCGCATATCCGACTTTCCAACACGAGCATCTGTTTCACTCTGGTAGTAGCAGCAAAGTCACCGCATGACACGACACAAGACAACATGAAACGGGATCTCCTGCGAAAAGAGCTTAGACTTTTATCAAGTACGTTAATCGATCAGTGGCATGAGTAGCGAAGATAACCACAGAGCATAGTGAGTTCAGATCAACTAGATACTGTCTATAAAGACATCTTACTGTGCAGCGCAGGATACTGATAATGTATATAGCGTCCAATTAGCTCTCCCACTGATACACTAGCACACAAAACGGTGTACATGACACAAGCCATAGACACGGGCAAAATGGAAAGCACCATCATATCGAGAGTGATCTCAGAGAATGTGTCCTTTGCAGTCGCTTGCGACTGCTCATATCTAGATTCCTTTAGCGTATGAAATACTATGTCCACACTGGTAGTCCCATAAGCGCTGTCCTTGTATCTCATCCTCGTTAATTGACAAACTGTCTCGCCTCAGCCGATCAGACGCGTACAGCAACATTCAGTACTCTTCAGCACACAGGCATACTCGGACACCGCTCTCCATCGCAACAGTTCCACTTAACACCACTATCTCTCACCACTAACGATAGTCTCAATCCGTTGCGACCCACCTAAAACTCCAGATCGATGAATTTTATTTCAGTGTGCCCCTCGTCAAGTCTTTACCATAATGGTGTGCATAAGGTTAACAATATTCATTGTCGAAATATGTCATAAGCGTATATGTACTAGTAATATATTAATGTATGTTAGTTGATATTTAACAGACCTGAGGAAAAAACATTTTGAATCAGTTCTGTACTTTATACATGCTGTAGATACTTATTCTTGATAACTTCTTATTGTAGCACATTTTCAGCGAGCAACATATTGATGTCCATGCTGGAAATATCAAGCAGTGACTTGCTGTTGTTATAAATGTGGCGATTCACACACGCTTAACGCGCGCCTGAGTACACTGGCTCTAAGCGATCGAGGAGATATAAATAAAATAAACTAGTGAGCTACAATACAATAAGAGGGTAACGTTCCGAATATAGAGCACACCTATCGAAATATACACAATAGACTCAGTGCTAGCATAGAAGGCACATTTCAAGCGGTTTATAGAGAGTGATATGGAGAATGATTTGGTAGAAACTAGAGTAGCGTACACTCTTTTGAATTCTTTGTTTACTTTTTTAACCGTGCACCTATTTTTTCTAGTCAAAAATAATATGATTTAATTATCTTTTCTTTAATATTTCAATAATTTTTATTTCACTTTTTTTGGTTTGTATTATGGTACTTGGTGATACTGTGAAAAAAAGTATTGCCAAATTTGTTAATATGTGTGCATGCATATTATATTTACATAACTCTCAATCGTTTGTGTCTAGAGAGAGATGCAGCAGATAATAATGAGTGATCAGTTATTTATATTCGAGACTTGAATAGATTTCACGAATGTCCTCAGTAAAATCAGCTGAGCATTTCTATATATCCGCAGTCCCTGTTCATACTCAAACAACAACACATGTCATCTCTGCCGTTCCAAGTTTCCCATATTTCAGATCAATTACTATCAGAGGCCTCTTTCTAGAGTATTTAAGTATTTAAACTATTAACTAGAGATCGAGATTATTTGTATTGAGTTATGTATCTATTTGAGCTATAATAATGATGATCTAGACACTAGAGATAATGAACTTGATGAGCTATTTGAGTTCTAACTCTGTGTCGCCCATGCATGATAAATCTCTTGGAGTGTACTTTAACTCTGCACCTAGTATTTGCAGATATTGTATCCCTCGAACATAAGTTGATATCATTTGATTTAGGTTACGTTGACACTTATAGCGTACTGAGTTGCGGGCTACTATTTACTCGAGTGTGGTTACAATCTCCAACAACTAACCCACATCACGACAAACCACTCCTTAGCGTTTTTTGTCTCTTTTTTTAAATCTAATCACTAGTGAGAGACTCTGAGTAGTAATGAGTCATCTCCCGTTCTTAAATGTCCGCGTTAGCTAAACTTTAATATAAATAGAGACATGATAAAAAAAAATAAAAGACTTAAACCCTAGACGAGCCTGTCTTGCGAGCTCTTCCTGACCATGGAATTCAATGAGACCTGTTTTTAGAAATGCCATCGTAATGAGTGGATGCAGTTTTACTTAATGTAACATTAAATGATAAAACATTACCTACTTAGAGATGTTGATATGATCAAACCAAACGTAGAAATAGAATCAAGACCCAAATGATTTCATGAAGATTTCACTATGAATAGAAGCTATAAATTACATCGTTCCTCTGTGTGGCACTCGGGAGACACCTTATTACTCACTATTATTAAGAGTCAGTACGTCTTTTTTATCTCGTTGAAGAGAAGATGTATAGGCTCTTATGAGGATCAGTTGATATGGTTTGAAACACAACACCTAACAAAAGCCCGGATCATCTTTGTTATATTGGTGTCTCACGCACACCTCAAAAACAGATCTAATGTAGCAAGGAATAGAGATATCTTCAAACTAACTCAAAAATGCAGACAACTCCAGAGACTTAGCCTACTAAGCGAGTGCATGGACATTTAACACCATGACGTCACAATCGAAAAAAATACAACTTGAGACAGATAATAATAATTTAAATTAGAATTGACCATAGTCACTCCGTGGCAGGACCACGTATTGACTGCTTCGTATTTACCGTGCGTGCCTCCTTTAATGATGCTTGGCTCATTTATTGCATTCGCGTTTGGATATTCATTATCGTCTGGTAATAGTCAAGTATCTTTGTGTAGAACTCCACAAACCTAATACCGTGTAATTGGTCTAATAATATTGTGTGTATGTTCTATATGTAAGATAATATTTCACAATTGCAGGTCCCAAACATATTATTGTTCCCAACCTATTTTGGAGTACCCGTACTGTTATTGAGCCTAAGAGCCTATTTCAGTCCTTGCAACTTCCTGACATGGTCATCACGTGCACGCACTAGTCACACATAACGTGTTCTCAAGACACACTAAATGCAGGAGTGCAGATAGTAGCGCAATTGATAACGAGCTTCTCACTCTAACCTTATCTGTTATCTAAGCCACTACCAAGTTGAGATATCACTCACACACTAACACTGAACAGACACGAAGCACGTTTAACTAGAAAACATACCTGTATCTGAGAAAAATCAATACTGGTATATCTGAGACTTCACAGTCTGAATGCACAACATCTTTTCCATTATGTTTAGCTAAGTGACACGTGAGAGAATGGTTCTGAGTATAAGAGGCCAGGTGAAGAACGGTAACACAGGCAGGAGACTCAATCTCACGTCTCATAGTAGAGAGAAAGATGAACATATTCTTGAACTTAGTTAATTCTTGCTGCGTAGAATGCTAAGGTGAATGAGAGGCGTCCTGACGGTAACTTAAGTCATAGCAATCTCTTCCAATCTGCCGTGTCTCTTAGGCCGTGTGGCCCCGTATAGCAGTGGGTCTATCCTATGTGCTATACTACACTACATACATACGGCAGAAGAATGAGAACGTAGGCTCAAGTATAGATGCACTGAGTGATACCCAGCCGGCGGACAGCCATAGTTACAGCACCTGGAGACGGGGCACAAACTCTGACGTCTTAGAGCGACAACCCTGTCAGACCACAAACTTCAGCCGCATAAGGTAGACACCTCGGTGCGAGTTGGCACCAAAGCTTGCGCAAATACTAACATAATCTAACATATAATGAATTTTTATCAATCCACACAGTTCTACAAGCATATCGCTATTGATTGTCTGTGTAACTTATGGTGTTCAGTTTTAGAGTGCGCTACACAACATTACACGGTAGCGAGCGCAAGTGGCCAATGGCGCAGTGTCTCTCACCGCAACACTACCAGGGCCTATAAGCGTCGATCAGCAGATGACAGCGCTAAGGCCTCTATCCACTTCGTGGACCCACTGGCAGCAGAAATCACGCCCACACTACCTATTGTCAACCCTGGTCAGAAACACCTATCTTCACTAGCTACCGGACCACACAGATACAAGCTTCTGGTGGGTCTATTGAGAGAGGTACGCGATTGAACTATCTCAATGAATAATGTTGGAGACAAAAAGTCATTATATAGCAAATATCAATAGTGAAAGTATAACAGAGGTGTAACACCACATGTGACAGCACGCATTTCTGAAATACGAGAAATAAAATCTCAGTCACTATGTACACTCCGATGGAGCTTGTCTCCACGATTGTGTCTCACACAAAACCACCGTCTTAGTATCATCCAAAAAGTCAATATTTCATTGTACATATAGGTACACATCTGTATTACATTTATGGGGATATGAAGTACTATACAATTCTACTGAGTGTGAAGAACTCCTTATAGAGAGGTAAACACAGACTCTGATACTTCTATGAGAGACACATAGAGCAAATCACGAGATCTCATAAGAATACAATAGTGTACGCGTTTCCCCATTGCATCAGCAACATGAGGTGAATTACTGGTTCACTCTGAGCATAGTAATAATGGCGAGCAAAAATGTCTAAAACACCACAAGAAATGCAAGTATTAAAATATCATGATGAAATCCATCTTTCATAGACAACTAGTGAGTGTAATATGGTTTGCAGATAGAGAGATTAGAGCCTCTTCCAAAAATAGGTTCTTATATGAACATAGCTATCTGGAGTACAGTATCTTGGATTTTATTGTGGAAGTAGCTTTTTAGAAAGTCTCTTTGACATAACTAAATAACACAACTAAAGAGTGCGACACAATAAATACAATAGCATTAGTATACTAGAAATGTGTTATTTACACTAAATAAAGTCATTCCCAAAGTCTTGTAATTTTTACTGACAAACCACATTGCTATATATATTCACCCCCTAGGTTATACATAAACATAAGCTATTGTTTGCATTGAGTCCTCATTAGTCTTTTTTAGTAGAGGGTCATACTTCGAGGAGCAATAAGTTAATTCATGCTCTAGCTCCCACACGCAGACATACAGCGCACACACGCCCAATGAAAACGATACACACCCCTTTCAGTTACTGTATGACATAGACAGTTTTTATGTGACAGAGATGGACTTATAATTTATTCCCAACACTTTAGGAGACAGTTGCAGGATCCATTGAGCATGTCCACCCTCCAAGCTGGTAACACCCATCACACTAAATCATTAAGCTTAATGCATTTAATCAGAAATGACCAGGAACTTCTCCGCTAGTAGACACTGATTCACCGTGACGAAAACATTTCTACCAATAGAGAAAAAGAGGGCGGTGAGACACTTCGTACGCACACTAAGGAATAGTTCGATAGCTGAACCCTGCTTCACTATTTTTGCAAACCCTGCGAGAGAGTCTCTATAAGAGCGCTTCCCAGATACTCATGCGCAGCGCTAAAGAAGAGATGTAACATAACAATCAATCAGAAGGGTACCATAAGAGTTTGATACAAAAAAATGTTTGGACGTGAGGCTGAATACTCAGGATACAGTTGCGAGGATACTAATTTACTAACGATCGCCAACATGTCCAGTGCACTCAGGCGAGGTGGGGTTCATGCGCAGTTCCTACACTCGATTGTGAGCCTGTAGAGTAAACACTATTCGACCTCCTAGTACCACACACACACATGCCTGGCACCCAGATCTTAGGATCGCCAGAACAGCTTAGCTCCGGGTGACAGTTCTGGTCGCGAGAGGAGACGGGACGGTAGAAGGAGCGTAGTGGCTGAGGAGGAACGCTGCGTCCAGTCCGATCTCAGTTGTTTTAACAATGACACGCAGGAGTTCAGAGATATGAGTGTCGCATAGCAGGGCGGCAGTGCATTGATTCGCTCGCACTCGGTGCTCATCGATGACGTTGCATCGCGAGGGGGGCGGTCACTCCTCGCTCATGCGATCAGAGGTCGCACGTGGAGTGGAAACGACTGCGACTCGTAGTAGAGGTGTGTAAAGAGTTGTATCATTGGTAGACGAGTAGTGGGATGCGGGATCCGGATGCGCACCTAGCACATGGAAAGAGACGCGTGGGAACGGGATTTAGAGCATGAGCGAGGGCTAAGATCTGTTCTCTATTTTTCGCTGATACAGGAGGAGGACGAGATGAGTATATGGCATAGTGTCGGTGTGTAGGCAACTCAGAGAGACGGTGCGCGTGGCACGATCTGGAAAGCCTTGTGAGAGAGACATGAAAGCAGCTAGTTTCGATTGTCGATGAAGCAATCGTGTATGCGTCTGCATCAAGAGTCTGACCAGAGCTATTACGCGTGTAGACGCTTGAAGACGGATTAGCGAGTTGAGAGATGTGCACCGAGAGAGAAAGAGGCAAATATGAGCGTAAGGCTGAGTATGACAATCATGAAGGTATTCTAGTGTACTTATTTTGAAACATCTGGGCTCATGAAATGTAACTTGAAGTATAATCTAATTTGAGCATTTCAAATCTTTATATATATATATATATATATATATATATATATATATATATATATATATATATATATATATATATATATATATATCTTATATATATACATATATATGTATGTATGTATATATGTATGTATATATATATATATATATATATATATATATAGTTGAGTTTGTAGCTATATAATATAATCAATATATTAATATGACTAATTATTAGTATATTGTTATTACTAGTATTTCTACTATAGAATTACAACTAAAAGTAATTGTACAGCACAGACCACCATAAAAGCATCACTGGGCTACCTGAAATGCCACATTTAATAAATGTTTTAGTTATGTATGTTATGTGTGAGTAATAACAAATGTTATATTGAAGATTGATTGAACCTTACCGTGAGCTGCTTAGTGACCACTCCAGACTCGATGGCTGTTCTATTCATGGCTTTAAGCACCTCAAAGTCTGGAGCTTCGATAAAAACCACGTAGGGCAGGAATTCGGAGGTCCGCAGCACTTTGAGAGCCTGCAGACACAAGCACAGGGGCATTACACTTTCCACACGAGTGCGCGGCTTATGCAACTGTCAATGTGTCAAAGACTCAGCCGCCGAGTCTCTGCAAACACATTCATCAAGATAATGTGCGTATATAAAATGAACCAACTCTGCATAGTGGCTAATGTTGTCATTACAGACGACTTTAACTGATGATGTACACAGACAAGGCTTTAGCCAATAAGCTAAGGTCCTTAGAGGATTTCTGTGGCCTTTTAATGTGTTGCAATCACATAACTATTTAATGACAATAATGTTAGCATAAAGTTATTAGGACGATAATTCAATGAGAAAACGAGTTTCCTGAGCACATAGATAATGCTACAAGACATTTAAGCACAGTCGACTCAATTTTTGGGCTTTAGAATTCCAACAAGAGCATATTTTACATATTAAATAGTCAAAGTGAACCACATGTGGTTACTCCAGAAAATATATATTGTTTAAAATGAAGAGTAAAAACAGGAGCTTGATGATAATGTTGCTCAGCGGAGAGCTTCAGAGTTCTTCCTCCTACACAGTTTACTAAAATCAGTTTTAGTCAAACAACCACCCTTTCAGAGCAGCGTGTGGCTCATAGATTTAGTTCTCCTGTAACCACGGCAACTAATGTTCAGGTGGACTCAACTTCCATATATTTAGACATATAGGGACCAGACTTGTAATTAAAATGATTCAAATCCCATGTAGTTAGCACACAGAGCACTGACAAATATGAATGAGACTGAGGGCCATTATTATAAAAAGGTTAGACACATTATTTGTCAAACAAAGTGTGCAGATCAGGTGGAGGGCATGGTGGAGGGTTTGTCCTGAGCTGGTGCAAATATGTACACAGCCATTATCTGAGCTGCATGTACTTAGTGGTAGTGGGAACCAGAATTGAACCCAAAACCTCCTTGCTGTGAGGCAAAAACGCTAATGACTTATCCATTGTGAGTACCGTTTTGTAAAAATGTGTTTTCTAGTTCATACATTTCAAGCCAAAATAAAAGTTACAAAGATGTGGCTGTTTTCTCCAAGAGATATGCTCATGAGAACGAGGCACAAACTGCAAATACACTGAAGACCAGTCAATGGGTGCGAAGGATAATTAAAAGGACTTTATTTAAGTAGAATAGTCTCTTTTGTGCGCTTACCTGAGGGTTGACATCGAGAATGCAGATCTTCCCCGTCTCGATCACCTCGTGGATGGAGCTGATTTTGGTGCCATAAAGGTTTCCGTCATATTCCCCGTGTTCCAGAAAACGCCCATTTTTGATATCACTCTCCATCTCGTGTCGGGTCATGAAGCAGTACATCTGGCCATCCCTCTCATCCACTTTAGGTTTCCTGGATGTAACTGCGGAGTACAAACGGCTTAGATTTCTGCACACTCAGCACTAGCACACTGTATGGTCAAAGCCGTGATAAATGGGCAGCTCACAGGGGACGGTGGTGCCGTAGCGCTGGGAGTCTGACACCAGCAACTTGTTCTTCAGACTGCGACGGCCCACTCCCTGAGCACCGATCAGAACCAGAACCTTTCTTCTGAACGGAGGCACTTTCGCCACTTCCTCGTAGATTCTTAACTCGTGACGATCAAACTCTGACAACGACAAACAAACCTGAATGAACAGCACACTTCCATACACCCACGACACATGCGTTCTACTGAAATACCTGCATTTTTGGTCGTCAAATACATCATCTTTTTTTTCTTCTTGCCGCCCATGCCAGCACACAAAGGACCTGAAATGCACAAAAACAAAAAGCCATTAGTCAGACAAAGCTCCAGAAAAAAAAAGCTCCAGTTAAAATGATCTACTGTAAAGGTCAGGTGTCATTGAAAAGCCTCATTAATCCAGGTAGATCCGGTTAGTGAGAGATCAACCACTAGATGGCACTGTGCGTCTGTGCCGGTGTAGAGTACATGCTGCTGCCAGGGAACACCTGTGACCAGCCTGTCTCAGTGACCATCTGTTCATTATGGCATTTTGACAAGCCCCGGGACACACCTCGCACGCACACACTGCACCTTCACCGTCATTGTAAGGTGAATTTGAATACGTGGTAGGAAAATATTATCATACGCAATTCAGACAAAACGCAACCTGTACAAGAGGTATTTGGAATTTGAATTAGAATGTGTTTGCTTCGAGCGATTGGGTTTGTTGTGGGCATCGCGTTCTTCTGAGGGCGCAGACGCTGCCTCGTCTTCCTCAAGTGTGTGTTAAACCGCCGCCCGCCTCTGAGTCATCACCTGTTCGGCTCTGCTCCCTCTCAGAAAACGTTAATATTGATTATCTTTACGTCTATACACGATTCTTTCACAATGATCTCGTCCGTACGCTGCAGATTGAACAGGGCTCTGGAATCTTGCCTCTCATTGCGGCTTCTTCTCGCTGACGACCACGGCAGAGCAGAGAGGTGAGAGGAGGAGGAAGGGGAGGAAGGCGAGGAGGATGGGTGACTGGATACATGAAACGCTGGAGCAGATGTTGTTGTTGTCTAGTCTGTGTGTGTGTGTGGAATCTGCATAATGAGAGGTGAATCTACCTGTAGTAGCCAGTTCCAGATCCCTCTTCACGAACGCTTTCCTTTTCTCTTCCAAAAGCTGGCTGGGAATAAGCCCCGCACTGCCTCCTTCGACGTGACAGGCCTGCGGGGAGAAAGAACGCACCGGGGATAAAAACAAAACCGCTTAAAGATGTTGTGCCCGTTAGATGAGCACGATGAAACAAATGAAACAAGCGTGGGCCGTGCTGCTGCTGCTGCGGCTGACCTGCCACCAGTTGAGGTCCTCCTGGTTGAAGATCTGTAGGATGTCTCCGCTGTTGAAGCTCAGGCCGGCCTCTTTGCAGGGAATCAGATTGTCGTGGGACGGGTCGTAGTCAAAGTGGCACTTAACGAAAGCCTGCAGAGGAGACGTACGGCAGAGAGAATGAAAGCTGAAGACAGTGGGCGTTCGGCGAGGTGTTTGGTGTGATCAGAAATGGGTCTGTTAAAATGGACCGTCCTTATAGAGCTCTAAAGGCAACTGCAGACAAAATGCTTAGTTTTAATTGTAAGTCTTCATAACAAAAAAAAAGCAACAATTTTGGATCTCCACGGTAAAAATATTTGGGGGTTTTCTATAACAAAGAATGGACAAAGTACAATTTTCTAGCCTCAAAATTGTCTTTGAGCTTCACAAAAAGCATAATTTATGTAAAAGTATGTCTATATCTCTAGATAACATGAAAAACTATTGTGGCCTCAACATTTGTGTAAGTATTTGTCCTGTAAAACCTAAAAATCAGGATTTTTCCTTGATCAAAAATGCAAAGTGTCTGTCATGATCGCCAATTAAATAAACAAATAATGTCAAATACGATTGTAAACGTCTTTGAACCAGGCTCTGATGTCGCTCACATGTATCTGAGTGCTTTTCATTTGCCAAAACGACATTGATTTTTTTCATATTTTGTGATGGTCTGAGGTTATTTTGCAATTTTTTCCATTATGTTCTATGGTCTTGTTCTGTTTCATTGTGTTTCTTGTCATCAAACGAGACAAAGACGAAAGAATCAGCAAATAAATAAGCATGCTTGGTTTAAAGAAAAAGAAAAAAGAGAAAAAAAAAATCAAATGATGTTCCACTTCACTTTTGCCTCCATACCAGAATTTAAAATGGAATTATTTACAAACTTTTACAGGGTCCGTAAAAGATACACAACTTTACACCAATTCTTCATAATGTCTTGTGCCTGCTCAAATCTGACGACAAGTTTAATGAGCTTTAAACCTTACAACAGTGTTTCCTCATCATTAGTTTACTCCAAGTTGTAATTTGAGTGACACTTTTTCACAAATAAAAACAAAGAAATGACAATCTGCTGCTATGAAGAGGCGGAGCTTATCAGTTCTCCAGTTTTGAACAGGAAGTCGATGAAACTGTGTCCATGACCAAGCCGTTTTACATCAACATTGCCATTTAAAATGAGCAAAATGTAAAATGATCATCCACTTATGTCATAATTCAACACTGAGAACTTGAATGAAAGCACAAGTCTCCTTTAAGTTAAAGTTAGTAAGTGAGAGAAAAGGAAAGGGATAGATTCTTGCTGTAAAATATGGGAGAGATGCTTTTGATATTTTGTTGGAATTCTGAGGAGCAACTGGAGTGTGCATTAATAACGAAAAGGAGGCAATGACACTCGTTTCCTGAAGTTTGTGTGACTAAAGTGCAGTTGTGTCAGAAGCCTGGAGCTGATGTTACGTCGCCCGGGTGACTAACTCTCACCGACAGCTGCCTTTGGGCCCCGTGTGTCACCCTCACTGCACAGTACCAGCAGCAAGGCCCTTTTTGAAGTCCACCCTCGCTGTCAGTTCGGGGGGGGGAAAATGTCAAAGGCAGAAGGGGGAAAATGTCAAAGGCAGAAAAAAAAAAAACAACGGGTTGCCATGGATACAGAATTTTTTTCGGTTTCGGTCTGTGTCGTTTCCTTGCGCGTTTCTCCTTGTCCTCCGCTGCTCCCCGTCTTCTCCCTCCTGTCAGGGTCTTCGGATCCTGTTTCCTCGAGATGTGGAGAAAGAAAAGTGACCCGGGGGAAGACGGAGTGGGTTTTAAGTGCAGCGCCTGGTAGTAATGATGGACTCTTTACTCACGCAGTTTGCCCAGGCGCACATCACACGCCAGGTCGTTCGCTACACTTGAGCTGTCCGGCTACACCGCCACACAAAGCCATTTCATCCCCGTGAAAAGGCTCCGTGAGCGTAGAAGCGAGCCGAGGGAGGCCGTGTCAGTCACACCCGATGGAGCCGTCGCCGCTCTGTGTGCGTGCGGCCACAGACAAACAGCTGGGACAAAAGCCGCTGCGAAAAACCTTACTTTTCCTTTCCTCCCTTGCAACAATTCAGGCTCGCTCATAAAATATTTACGCCACATCACAGTGGACTATGTTTATATATACGCTGTGACAATAAGAGGTTTAGTGTGACTGTTAAAGCTTGACAAAAACATTCTAAATTCCAGAATGGAGGCAAAAGTGAAATGGAATATAATGCAAATTCAAGTGGGAGCTCGGATTAACCTTACAAAATGTGAAGAAAAAGGACAATTTGGGCAAATTAAAACCTCAGACACATCTAAGTGACATCAGAGCCTCGTTCAAATACATTTATCATTGTATTTTACATAATTTGTGTATTTAATAGGAGATAGTGATTTATTTATTTTTTAGATTGTACAGAAATGTTGACCCACAATAGTTTATCTAAGGATCTATTTCAAACTTGACTTCAAACCATCTTTTGTAATAAAAAGCTGACATTTCTACCCAAGAAATTCAAAATATTGCTGCTTATTTTTTGTTATAAACATTTGAAATAATTCACATTTAGATTTGTTCTAATTCAGTCGTTGTAAATGTATTACCTGCCATATTATTCACAAATACTGGACTGCGATTAATGCGGCACTGCAGACTGTCTTCATCACCGATATTCCATTGGATTTTTAAACAATGTACTTTGGATTTAAAATTCCAACAAAAGAGATGAGAGATGGATACCTGCGGAATGTTTTGCAAAAAAAAAAAAGCAGTAACAAGGAGATGAAGGACTGGGACGGAGCTGACTGTCAAAGACTGGACTGAAATTAATTTAAACATTTATGAAAATCGACAACTTTGCGGGACATTGAAACAAATGGGAAAGTTGTTCTCTGTGTCTTATTCTGTTTGGCTTTGGTTTTGTTTAATAATAAAACAATGTTCAAAAAGAAAATGTATTACAATCTTCTTCATTTTGCCTCCAGTTGGCTCCATCCCTGAAGTGGGAATATTCTGATGACAGGATTTTAATTAAAGGGTCTCCATAAGGACTCCGAGCACAAAGGCAAGATAAGGAACTCAAGTTTAGAGAAGCAAAAAAGCCCAAAATATATATAAAAAAGTTTACATTGAATAAATTAGGCTGATAAAATCGGAAAATTAGCTATTTCCTTTTCAAAGTCTGAACAATTGAAAGTGTGATTTTCTAATTTTGAGTTTATTTGGTGTATTTATACCTGATGTACATATATATTATAGTTTTACACCAACCGAGTAGGTATTGGTGGAGAAATCTTTGAAAGATGCCTAATTTACATAAAGAAACTACTTTTTTTGACTCTCTAAATATTAACTAAACTAAATAGAGGTGCTCTCATATATTTTTATTTGTCATATAAAAATAATTGATTGACATTAAATGAGATTTTGCCCAGTTTTTGCTGGGTAATTTCCTTGTATGATCTCATTACAAACAGGAAGTGAAATCATAGATCTAAAAATGTGCTATTCCGTGATATTTTTTAAAATCATTTTTAGAAAAATTCACAATATAATGAACTTGCTTAACTGCATTTTAGTTCAATGAGTACTCCAACCTGTCGAAGGCACTTAAATCTTAAGAACACCATCATTTTTTCCAGCCTCAGAAATGTGGTAATAAATTCTTTCGCCGCATAAAATTGACTTACCACACAATTTTTCTCCAAACAGCAGTAAGAGAACTCCAGTCCCTGCATCATGTTTATGGTGACGGCTTTGGCCCTAAACATGGCCATAACCTTTTTAGTGTATTATGTTTCAGTATATCTAGCGCAGTCACTGATGTGCTATGGTTCCTTGCGTGCTTCTCTAGAGCAGTTTTTGTGTTCTGCTTCCTTTCTTCCTGTTGGCGATAAATCAGCAGACAGATCAGCCGCACTTCCCTGTCCTCAAAGTGGGTCAGGCCAACAGCCATCAGCAGATCTTTGACAGACACGGGCTCTAACTAGCATCACTGAGACAGACACAACTAAACCAACACAGTGAAGATTAAATGAGGACAAATCTAAAAAGCACCTTAGATTTATGCGGGAACAGACAAGCTTGCATTTGGATAACAGAGCGTCAATGTCGACCGCTGTCATCCAGAAAGTCCTTGAGTCAAATTAAATCTAGGATTCTTGGCATGACACACAAGGTTGCAGAGTGAGGAGAAGCCAAAGAGGACAGAGAGAGGGGGAGTTAGACTGATGAAGATGCAAACACAGCAGAGTGATGCGGAGAGGAAGAGCGGCGGGCGGGCTGAGGTGAACCTGTCTGGGTGTGTGGGGCTCCTGGTAGCTGGGGAGGATCTTGAGGACCACGCTGCCACTGGCCTCCTTCAGCATCTCCTGCAGCACCTTGGGGTCGTTGCCAACCTCTTTACCGTTGACCTCTTTGATGATGTCGCCCACGTGGAGCAGGCCCTGCTGGTCGATCATGCCGCCGTGGAGGATGCGGGCGATCACCAGCTCGCCGCTCTCCACGCGGAAGGTTACGCCCTGAATGACGCACGCACACACGCACAGAGACGCACAGAGACGCACAGAGACGCACAGAGACGCACAGAGACGCACAGAGACGCACAGAGACGCACAGAGACGCACAGAGACACACAGAGACACAGAGACGCACAGAGACGCACGGAGACACAGAGACACACAGAGACACACAGAGACACACAGACACACAGAGACACACAGACTACAGAGACACACAGAACACAAGAGACACACAGAGACACAGAGACAGAGACACACAGAGACACAGAGACACACAGAGACACACAGAGAGACACACACAGAGACACACAGAGACACACACAGAGACACACAGAGACACACAGAGACACACAGAGACACACAGAGACACACACAGAGACACACAGAGACACACAGAGACACACAGAGACACAGAGACACACAGAGACACACAGAGACACACAGAGACACACAGAGACACACAGAGACACACAGAGACACACAGAGACACAGAGAGAGACACACAGAGACACACAGAGACACAGAGACACACAGAGACACACAGAGACACACAGAGACACAGAGAACACAGAGACACAGAGACACACAGAGACACAGAGACACAGAGACACAGAGACACAGAGACACAGAGACACACAGAGACACACAGAGACACACAGAGACACACAGAGACACACAGAGACACACAGAGACACACAGACAGAGAGACACAGCGTTAACAAAGAAGAAGTAAATAAGGGAAAAGTCAAATAAAAGCTTTTAGACTTTTATGATTTATTTTTATTCTGCAACGTGTAAAAAGTGTACATGTGGTTTGTGAGGAGTGCACCTGATTGCAGAGTTCACTACTCAAGTAAAAGTACAATTACTTGTCTAAAAAATAACTGGTAAAAGTACAAAAGTACACCATCGTAAATGGTTAAAAATTCAAATATAGAGTTAGTTTAAGTTAAGAATGTAATCAATTGAAGTATGGGCTTTATAATGAATTAATTACAATTAATTTTATTTTAATCAAGTTGTAAAAAGGTATTTGTTAGAGATGTACTTCTGCACTTGCACTTCTGATGATAAATATGAAATAAGGAATAGCCTGTGTGACAACTATTTGGAATGAAATTATCCATTCATAAATTCTCTCAGTCTTTGGACCCAGTGCTGACCTCACACACGTGCTTAGCATTTGCGTCTACCTGCACCGTCGCCACGGGAACGCGCTCCTCCACCCTCACCTCAGTGCCTCGCTCGACCCCACTGCTCTCTTTTCCCTCTCTCCTGGTTCTTCTCGTGTTCAGGCCACGGTCTCATGTTCATGAGGCGAGTACGTGAGAGCGCGGGATCAAACGTTTGGAATTGAAAGGATAAAAAGGGAAGCGACGCTCTACCGCGAACTCACGCACTGGTGCACGCCCGGGCGAAAAGGGACAAACATGAGCGCGCATTTGAAAAAACATTTAAGGAGCAGTTACAGTAAAAAGTAAGGAGTAAGGGTTTATAAAAAGTAAAGTACAGATACCTGAAATATCTACTGAGGTACTGAGGTAGTGTCGCTTTCATACTTTTTTATATTGTAAATAGTGTAATGTGTGAAAGATTGAATGTTTTATCTGTATTGTATGCACGGTCGCTCTGCCTCTTGACCAGGATGTTGTTGTAAATGAGAATGAAATTGAAGAGCAAGTTATTTTGGCATTTCTTTCATATTATAATTTATATAGACTATATGGATGGATTTAGTTCATATTTAACTGACTTGATTTATTGGGAACGTTTTTATTCCAAGCCCCCTATCCTGAATACATATTTGAAATGGAAATAATAGATGTATTTGAGCAGAGATTTCAAACGTTTACTCACTAAATAACAATCACTTACTCTGACGTTCTTTCACCATTCAGATCAAACTGCAGTTAACTGAACATCAGTGGAAAGTCAATAAATAATGCTCTCAGTTCATTATCTTCAAATGATCTAAATGACTTTAGCCTATTTTAAGATATCCTTCTTAAAGGCCTTAGCTTCAAATCCAAGATACCGAGATTGCATTTGGACCGGCCCATCTGAACTGCAGTTTGGCTGGTTTTGCTCTGAAACCTTTTAGGCTTCATTAGATTATTCCACCTGAGAACTTTCTGTGGCGCCAGTGAACTGCTATAAATGCATTTTCAAAACTGCACACATCGTACGCAGCCCTTTGGATAAGCTAGAGCGTTCGAAACTCTATTTCCGGATGAAGCCGTCTCTGCTCGCTCGTGTACCGGGACGGTGGACTCACCAGGTGCTCCCCTGACACCTTGCGTATTCCCACCATGCGCACTGCGTCTGGAGGCACGGGCTGGTTGTTCAGAGCGGCGTCCATGAAGGAGCAGGGGCTGGGCGGAGGGGTCTCGTAGTTTTTGGATGCCACCGAATCATGAGTCTCTAGCAGGGACTGAAAGTACAATGTTATGACAGGAATGAAATTGTGTTTTTCAAATGAGGCTGTAACAGTAAAGAATTAGCCGCTCAATTTAACGCAAGTCTTTAGTAATTAATCATTTCTCTCATCAGTTTGACAAAGCTGTTGTACGACACACTTTGGCAGGTCGGAAAACCTTTAGCAACCCAAGTACAGCACAAGAAATATCACATTTTGCAACCTAATGTTATCATAGGCACAACCAATTCCTCTGGCAAATGGAGTACCAATCAGAAGTACCTGAGTCTAAACCGGGTCTTGGATTAGGGAGAGGTTTAAACCTGGACTAAACCAGAATTGAATGTCAATAACAAAACTAAACCAGGTCTAATACCGGACTAAACCAGAAAATAAAATGCCAGTGGCTCTCAACTAGTGAAGTCAAGATCCACCTTCAAGCTATCAAAAAAATGTATACCTTAATACTAGATACTTATTTGAACAAGTACACTAACAGCAACCCTAACACTGTATTTTATCATCAAAATACAGTCATTCCTGTTGTTCTGTTTGTTCAATAATTGATCACAAAGCTGATTATGAAAAACTATCAACACAAATGAAGTGAGGCCATGCCACCTTGAGGACGCCCAAATCTCGTCAGATCTCCGAAGCTAAGCAGAGTTGGGCCCGGATGGTACTTTTAGTGACCAGGATAGTCCCACTGACATTTGGAAGCTCTTTTTCTGGGGAGTCTTGGTCTCAGCGAACTAAGTCGGAAGGGAAACCACTGGGAATACCCTTCTCCCCTTGCCTCCAGTGCTAAAGTGCACTGGTGTATGAATGAGAGCGTGTTAGTCTGGATATCATGAAAGTTCCTTCACTTTCACTGTCCTGACCGAAGAAACAAATAAACTGTTATTTCTGACCAACAACACAATATGTAAACACCTAAAGCGGGTCTAAAACAAAATGGCATTAATCGCAGTACAACACGATGGTTCATGTGAAGTCGGACCTGGAAGTGCGGCTCCTTGAGGATGCGGATCAGCTCGTCCGCGGCCTGGCTCCTGTGTGTGAGTGGATTGAGCTCCTTGAGGATGTCCTGCACCAGCTCCACGTTGTTCTCCCTCACCGCCTCCAGTTTGGGCTCCTCGAACCTCTCGTGGGCCTGCGATAAACAAACGAACAACAATTACATGAAATGCCACTCACAGCTAAACGAATAAGTTGCGGGTGAGTCTGCGGCGCGCCTCTTGCTGCGTTCTAATGAATACGGTGCCTGGCTCGTGCAGGACGTTGTTTTTGATCCCGTCAGTGATAATAATAGGGAACAGACAGACTGCAAAGTGCGCCCAGGCCCCTGCTGCGCACACTGGCCCGTCCACTGCCTCGTATATGCAACAACCATCTCGCAGAAACAGCACGAACTCCAGTCAAATCTTGTGCCCTGTAGGTTTTTTGGGTTTGGGCAGTGAAACATTAATATTTCATAAAACATAAAATTTTCACTGTCGGCTCTTGTGCTGTTATTGGAAACGGAGCCCGCGCCTCTCGTCCAGGGTCAGGCGGAAAGTGAACACATTTTTATACCATTCGGAGGAAACCATTGACAGGGATAAGAGGGCTTTGAGGCGTTCTATACATTTTAGAGCACAAATAATATTTCAATGAATAATAAAATGAAAGCTTGAATGATCTTTGAGGCTGGGCATGAAATAGTGGCGATTCGAAGAGTGCTCAGACATGAACAAGGAAGAACTGAGTGTCAAACGAACGCTTTCTCATGTTTGTGAAAGAAAATCTTGAATTAACTAAATTGGAAACAAGTAAGTACAACTCTGGCAGCTGACAAGTTATTCTGAGAAAAAGAGGAAAAGCCCCCGCTGTGAGACAGGATCCTGCTTGCTGTCTCCACGGAAACACAAATTCACTGTTTATGAGGCTGGCTGTTTTTGCCGATTTACGTATCATTATTAGCGATTACTGAGATGGACAAACTGGAGCTGCATACACCCGGAGGTCAAGTACTTTGACACAAAAAGGATGGTATTATTGCTGCGTTATTAGGGAGGAGGAGCCGGTGCAGTGGGCGGGACTCTGGTGGAGGCTTGTCAGTGGTAACCAGGAGCAGAGCTATTGCTGTGGTGTGGATGATGACTCAACACTTTATTTATATTTTTCTGTGTCCAGGTTGTATTTGAGGAGGTCAAGTGTGACTGGTAATGTGGGGAAACGTGAGCATGAATAAAGAGGGCTATTTTTCAAGGTAAAAAAGTACATATAAAATTACTTTCAGCCTGTGAATGATGTACATGGGAGAGTTTTGTGGAAGCTGTCTTAAGTGAAATGATGCAGATACTGAGATACTTTCGAATTCCACAAATAGCCTCCATGAAACGACCTCTTCCTTAAAACACACTAGAATGTGAAAAAACCCACATCTGACAGTAACTCGTGTGTTTTGCAGGAATAACACAATGGGTCCGTATAACATTACTTTCAGAAGACAAAAGTCCAGGCGTTCTGTGCCAATTTGATGCCAGCCTGTGCCAACTGGCATTGGGTGGCAATGGCATCAGCAGATTTTTCAGCATAAATCAATGTTTGAAGTAAATAGCACATTTTGACATAAAGGCACACGCTCTCGCGCTCATTTTATGTCCCAATAATGTATGTGGCATTCAGGCCAAAGTTGAGATGAAACTGATCTAAATGTACGGAGAAACAGCGCTAATGTTTCTGAGAGGCCTCGTTTGTTGAAAAGCATGTCAATCTATCTTAATTTACAAATATGCAAATGAATTAGGCCGATTTTGTGATGGAGAGGGAAAACAATACCAAGTTATCTATTTATAGTTATTTATATGACTGTACTATCTCAAAACTGAAAAGTCTACTTATGCCAGAGGAGGCAACGTAGAACAGAAAACACTAGACAAAGTTAGACAAATTTGTAATAATATTTATGGCAAATTTTATTTTTCATTCTTTGGTTTCCTGCGTGAGTTTTGGTGCTATAGTAAAATGCTTGGTCTGCTTTGCTTTTATAGTTTTTATCAGGTATACTTTAGCTTCAGCTGCGTTGTTTATTGCAAAGCTTTTGACTAAAATGCTACAATCGACAAAGTGGTTAACGCTTGACTTTTGTGAGAGCAGGTCCAAGATGTTCTATTTTACAGCAAGAGTTCATCCGTATCATGGACGCCATATTGTTAATTAGGAAGATAACAAGGCAATATCTGTATTCTGCAGCTTATCAGGCAAGACTCAGGCCTTGAAGGATGGAAGCTGAAGGCTGGCATACTGTTATAAAGCACACACTAAATTGCCCTTCTCCCCTTGTCCTGCTTGGCCTCAGTTTTTGCTGCAGTTGCCATCTTTCACCCAGACTGCAGCGCCAGACTTGGAGCCGGTAAACGCAGCGGGACATCTGGGTAAAACCAACCATCAGACACAACAAAATCCTGCGCGGGGGAAAAGTGTTAGCTTATTTAGCGCTTTCCTAAATGTTTCCATCGTTCCGTCTGCTCGGATCGATGCACAGCCAAGCACAGAGGAGCCGTATGGAGGGCTCTTTTGCATGATGATAGCTCCACTTGTCAATATGTGCTCATTGTGCTACTAATCATTGTTCACTTCCATTAGAGAATTGTGGTTTGCCCAGATTGCATCATTCACCGTGTGTGCCCCTTCTATTCTCTCGCCGCTGCTGCAACTCTGTCTCCTCAGGGTGTAAAAGTCACTGCAGGTTTGTGTTCACTGATAGATGATAGCATCAAGAGAAAGCCCGAACATTAACAACATTTTAAGAGAGGCAAGGTGTGATGAGCATAAAGAGAGGGATAAAAGGAAGGGCAAAAACACGCAAGGAAAACTGCAGAGTGTCCACGTAAGATCCTCCTGGAACAAAAGCGTTGAAAGAATTGCCGTGAGATTTTGGGCAGATTTTCGACCCCCTCTTTGTGGAAATGTGAGAAATTGCTTACAAACCGCAGCCTCTCCTGGGACAGAGGAAGCTGGTGGACAAGCCCGGCGACTACAGATAGACACAGAGCCACTAATGCAGCGCTGTCGGCCCAAACAAAAAGATATGTGGATGGAATTTTCACCACTTCTCAGCAGGCCTTCGGAGCATAGGGTTTCATGAAAAAATGTACGGATCTAAGGCTGAACAGAACCTGGTTCCATAGCAAAAGAAAATTGAATTCTGTCAGTGTCAACTGAAAAAAAAGTGCTGCTCATCCGAATTCTGCATTTCATCTGACAGAGAATTGTCCATTGACAATCTATCTCGGAACAGAAATGGTGACAATTTACACCTCCATCCTCAGGCCTAAACCAAAACAGAGAAAACAATGGAGCTAATCAGGGAATGCTAATAGGAGAAGGATGATTATGAAGGACGATTATGCGAAATATGACTCATGGGGTGGGCCAAGAAAATACTCAAGAATAATTGTAAGAGAAACTGTCTGATTTATAATTTCAAGTAAGTAGAAGTACAAAACATGAAATAATGCACAGAATCTGGTATTCTCAAAGGACAGACAGAAGAATTAGAAAAAGTAAGTCTGAAGGAACGGTGCGAGAAACACAAATGTTCAAATCAATCACAGTGTGTCTTGTCAAGTGTCTGTGGGTTGTTTTGTGTGTTTTGAAGAGCTACAGTGCACACATCGAGACCAACCCAAGTTTGAATCCATCTTTTGGCAAGTTTCCGAATGAAATATGAGCAGCTGGATTAGCAGTGTGCATAATCACTCTTACAGTGGGTGGAACCATCAGCAAGTACATGTGTTGGACAGAATGACCCTTTTATTCTGGTCAGTGCAACAAGACAGTGATGTTCTGAAACCCTGCAAAACACAGGCTGTTATGGTCATGTGCTCATGTACCTTTGTAACCATAGACAATAAGACAGGAGACTTTAAAATGCTACGTCTGGCATTATGTGTCAAAGCATAAACACGACTTCTAGACACAACTGCAGGAGACATAAACTAGCCCCAGAAGTGTGAAAAGTAGATTAGGGCTGGGTTTTGCCTACCTCATGATATGTGTCCTGACACGTGGACGTCCCTTATGCTGAGAGGCCCCACTTTTTTATGTAAATGAGTACATTTTGTGTTTTCTTCCAAAGAGTATCTGGTAAAACCAGCTCTTTGTGACAAAAAGGAGACAACTGTCCGCTGTGTCTGCAGCTAATGATAAAGTATGTCTCGTCCGGCCGGACACTAGAGCTGAAAGCAGTGATCTGATTGGCTGTGCTTGGGTGGTCCACCCCAGTTTCCCTTTGCACCTGACAAAGGTCATGAGTCTAAAAATTCACGTTACTCAATATTAACAATTGGCCAGACAGATTTAAAAACCTCCTTCCGGAATCCCGGTCCAAAAATCAGTTACGCCAGCTTTGACTAAAATGATGTTTTGATTATGTAAATGAACTAAATGCATTGTAATTTCCTGTTCACAATGCTCATTATATATCAGAATACGTTTATCCTGAATAAATCACCTTTTCAGCTCAGCTGATTGTGTGTCACCATGCGCTTCTCTGTATCAGTACATGGAGTGTAAGAAGTCCATCATGATATTTTGAGTACAGCCCCACAGTATATTCAATTCAATTTCACAAGTACTAATATTTATAAACCTTTTTTAATGGAAAAATATGATTTTGTGTCAGTAGTAGATTTTGTGTCAGTAGTAGCCGGGAGAAGAGCTTGAGTTTATTATTGATAGCCTGTGAGGTGACTGTATTGATTTGTGCGTCCCCCATGCGAGCGGGCCGTCCTGTCAGCTGCATCGGAGCTACACACGGTCCTGTAATGGGGGACACGCGCAGGAGAAGCGCTTGTTAAAACTGACTGACAGCTCCATGGACAACACAATACAGCCAGAAGCATCGATGTTCACAATACTGCTGTTTGTCCACCGCTGTCAGTCTAAACGCATGTTTGGTCTGAACTGATCTGAGAGGTTTGTTCCACGTCTGAAAACAATTTCCCTCTGTTTACGACAGCAGCACGACTTCAAACATGCCCGTTTTTTTTATCAATGCAGGTTTTTCCAAGTATTTTTGAGCAATAAAACCACTGTAATTTAATAAATGTAAGATAGATATGTTTAATGCTAGACTGTGGAACATTCCAGGCAAAGCACTAACATCTGTGTGGGAAAAACAGGTGGCAGAAGTTTCCTGTATCATAAATCCAAACACAAAATGCTTCATACGTACTGAGAGCTGCAGTAATGAGTTTGAAGTAATTAGATGTTATGATTTATGCTTTCAAAACGTCTATTATTTATAGAGGGAAATCATTCATTTTGAAATGTTATGTCAACTTACAAAAGAAAAACATTCTTTTAAACATCTATATTGATTACCACCACAGAAAAAGATTCTAGCTAATTTGGGAAGAACTCAAACATTGAAGGAGATGAGTTTCTTCAAAATAAAGCGCCATGAAATAAATCATTGGGTATTGAAGAACATACTGAAAGTTAGTCAAAGCAAATTCAATTCTGTCTACTGGGCTAAAGTTTTCAGAGTGAAGACATTTCGCCGCTCATCAATATTTTAGTAGTTTGCAACTTTTAGTCTCTGGTCTTTTATCTTATTGTGCTGTTTGTCTTATGTGTGCGTGTTGTGTTTTATATGGACCAAATGAGTCTGAAATAAAGTTTGTACCACAGTATCTTCACTTTTTAAAATCTAAATTAAGTCAAAATCTTAATAATTGCAGAGAAATGTTGCAGTACTGGAACAAGTACTCAGTTTTGTTAAAGTACAGCTACATGTGGCAAAAAATTACTCATTACACACTTTCCTCTCCTGTCTAATAAAGCCTACAGGCAAAAAAATCTTAATTAAGTGTTTTCTACAAAGTTTGAGAATTGTTTTAACTTAAATGTAGAGATTTTGGTCAAGAATTGTGCAGATTTTTGGTCAACAAAGGTCAATTTGTATCAATGTCTTAATTTCCCAGTGTATTTCACGTATATTTTTGTGTTTGCTCGTAGTTGGGTCTTCAACTCCAAATCTTTAAGCAGGATGTGACCATGAACGTGCTAAAAAATAACCCCTCAAAAGCACTTTCTACTTTTTAGTCCAGTTCAAAAATGATACAAAGTACAGATACTTGGTGTAAAAAGGGAAAGAGTACGCTTCTCACAGTGGATTTGTTTTGAATGCTACAATACACATTAGGGGTAGCAGGGTGCATGGACTCACCACAGGGCTCTCCATGATGCCTTTGAGGAAGATGAGGTCCAGGTCATTGGCCGTGGTGGAGCTGGTGCTGTCACTCAGAGTATCCAGGGCCTGGTGCATGGCTGAACACACACAAACACACAGAGAAAGGAGAGACTTTATTTACTCCTCTCGCTCCACATTCTGCACAGGCTCATGGGAAATAGACTAGATGCAGGGAGTTTACACTACACAGCAAAACCAGTATGTGAAAGAGTGAAGGAGGAGTGAGGGAGGGAGGAGGAGGAGGAGGGAGGAGGAGGGAGCAGGGGCGGGCTCACATCCTTTCCCAGGCAATTCCACCTCTGTCGCTCAGACTCGTGTAAAGTCTGTCACAAGCCACACTATCTGGTTCTCACAACTCCCAACTTCCTCCTGCCCAGACACACACACACGCACACGCACGCACGCACGCACACACAAACACACATACTCAACTCATACTAATATTCTCACAGATTCTATCAACAAGCAAAAACCCTTTATCCACAAATGTATGAACAGTTGACATAAGAATATAAACATGTAACATACTTTCTCAAAACCTCATTTCCGGCCCACTCATCTTGCTGACATGTTGATAGTAGTGCAGAGTTCAGATTTCACGAGTTCCGACTTTCCGACAACATTCACATCTTGAAATTCCTACTTGGAAACTCTGGTAACGTTGCAGACCCCAGAGTTTATCTGAGGAGTTCCATAATCCAACATGGCTGTGCCCTGCGTTCAGATAAAGTTTGATATTTGATAAGAAATGAACTGTGATGGACGCACATTTTGACAGATTTGAGCACTTTCCTGGTTTTATCATACTTATTGTATATATACTTGTATAAAATGAAAAGTACTGCTCATTGATTTTCCAACGAATTTTCGATCCAACTTAGATCAATTTCAATTATTATTTTTCATTTTTTTTTACTTTGCCCAATTTGGCAATGCAGCTTTAGTCTGCAGGTCCAGAACTCTGCAGCGAGGATCTTGACCCGCACAAATAGAAGGGCCCACATTTCACCCATTCTCAAAGCCCTTCACTGGCTGCCGGTCTCTTAGCGGGTACGGATACACATTTTAGTGCTGACTTTCAGAGCCTCGCATGGTCAGGTCCCTTTAAATATCAGCGATCTGCTCAAACCTTACACTCCCCCTCGCTCACTGAGGTCTTTGGATCAGAAACTGCAGTTGGTTCCTTATGCCCATTTTTGGACCAGAGGAGACTGCGGTCACTGGATTCTGTTGTTGCTTTCAAGTGTTTATTCAGCCAGGCCTTTACATTACAGTTGATTTGACTGATTTGACTGTAAATTGTTGTATGTTTATTGCTCACTGTAAGTTTTGTGTTTTTATCATTTTATTCCGTGTTTTAACTGTTTTTGTGAAGCAGTTTGTGACCTCTGGCTGTGAAAGGTGCTATACAAATGTACTTACTTACTAGTGTGAAATGGGGAGTGAGACGGGGGAGACATTTGGCAAACAGTCGAGGCTGGGAAGCAAACCAAAGATGCCGTAGCAGTAACAACAACGTACTGTATGTGTAATGCCTAAAACCACTGCGCCACCAGCGAAAGCATAAAATGTCACGACTTAAATATCTGATGTCTATGTCCTTTTCTTTTAATCTTTGGTGGCAAAAAATAAGTAATGTTAAATCATCGATCCGCAAAACACGCACATCTACAAAGTTCAGTGTTAATCAATAAGTGCACTGCGTCCCACCGAAGCTCTAGTCAACAGTGACTGAAGCTTGTCCAAACAGTCCAGACAGACTTACATTAGGATGCATTCAGGTGCCCCGCCGCCAGCACACATTAATCACAGCAGATAGCATTGTCAAAGAGAGGACTCTTTATGCACCACGAGAATTCATCCAATACAAAGTCTGGCCTTTGTTAAGGAAAGAGAGAACACAACAGTGGCTCCAATTCAGCTTTGGAATAAGAACAGAGATCAGAAAAGAGCCCCAACCTAACACCCGGATGTCCAAATACTGTTTTGAATAAAAAGGTTAGCTGCTGAAGACTTGCCAAAACACTGCTTGGTTTGAAAGCGATCGTCGAGCAGTCTGTCAGTGAGGTGTTACTGCTGAAATGAAAACAATTCACTCAAAGAAAGCATTTACTCAAAAGACAGAAGAAGAAGAAGACAAATGCAGAAGAATGAAAAAGCACTTTAACTTCTTCAATAGGTGGAGTGAGCTCTGTGATCTCCAGTGCTCCACTTACAGGAGGATGTTTATTAAAAAAAGGCCATATCCTTCATCAATGCTGAAGGATACTTAAGGGTTGCCTTCATCTGGTCAGGTCAAGTTTGTAGCCTTTTGGAAATGGCATATCAAACGTTCTCTGTGTCATTCCCAGTTTGTCCTCAGTGCATCTTTTTGAACAAATTCAAGAGTAAAAATGGAAAAAGAAGAGCAATTTGGCTAAAAACATGGACGTATGTTTACACAATCATACAACAAATGATGTTATATCCTAGATAAATACATTCTGTTATTACTTTTAATAACGTGACATTTTTATTTGTGATATTGACTTAAATTTATGGGCCTTGCTATGGATTTTGAAATGTATAAATGTTGGGATCGAGCCAAATACTGGATACTGGTATTGGTAAAAACCCATAAATGACCATCCATATAAAAGTTACATTTTAAAAGTCAAATGACAAAAAAGCAGGGAAGACACTTTAAAGAGCGACTAAAGAGACATTTTGGATGTTTCATAAAGTATACTGTACATTGGATAGAACTTGGATAGAACGCATGGTTTTTCAGCCAGCAACAGCCTTTAATTGTGAGTCCTAAAAAAAAAAGTTTGAATTTTAGAAAAAAAATCAAATAAAAATCAACCCAATGTCACTTCCTGTGGCTTTTCACATACTTGAGACTTGGACAACGGTAATGAAAGATGTCATTGTTGTTTGGTCACTTCAGTCCAATCTGCATTCACTCAGGACGAAGAGCAGACACGAGATGACTTTTCTGATTGCTTGCTGTCTGCTCTCTGAATAATAACATCATTACATATTTTGTGTGGCTGTATTTCCGTGTGTTTTCTCCTTGTGTTGAGCTGGAGGACGGTGGGTTGCCAGATTTGAGCCTGGCAGTCCTTTCAGCCCAGCCAGCTCTGTGTACAGGTCCTGCATAATTCTCTTTAATCATTGCCACTGACTAGAGCTGGGGTTGCCACACTTTTGACTCACTCATTCATGTTTTCTGTGTAAAAAAACTGTTTGGAAATCCAGCTGCCAGTTCATTGTCCTTCATTGCTGCAAAAGATTTCACAAGGAAAGCTCTTAAAGTTGAGCAAAGACAGTGCTGGTGGATCACTTTCTATTATTCATAAGTTTATTATAAAATCCGACTTCTCCTCGTTCTCGCTCTTCCCCCTCAGCTCCCGATAATAGAATCAGGTAAATCATTTTCTATTGACGGACTACACACGTGAAAAGGTTGCGGCTGAAGTCATAACCTTAAATCGTCTTACAGCTCAGTTTGTTTCTATGGCGCATGTAGACAGCGGAGTTAATATTCTCCTTTTCCCTCTTTACAGGTTCCAAACAGGGCTAAGTCATTTCTCACTTGAATGCGTCTAATTTGGTCTCACTCAGTTGTAAATTGATACAACTACACTGCTGCGTTTAGCGGATGACGGCCGGGGAGCGCAAAAAGCAGTAAGGAAATGAACCGGAATGATGTGATGTCGACTAAGCCCACCTTGAGAAAGCCTCTGCTCCGCTTCTGCCCAGTGAAGATAAGAAGCGAATGTACTGTATTTTATGGCGCTATTTTGGTTTTCACTCGCTCAACTTGAGTATTTTGTAGTGTTAACCAGTTGGTAAAAATATAACATTCATAAAAGGCTGATACCATAAAAGTCCGAGTAACTTTTCAACCTCAAAGGCACGTAAAGAAACAAAAGATATTAAATTATTCACAGTTTTTTTATTGTAAATATTTATTTCTGCTCCATGACATTGGAAGTAAATGATCACGTGACTGAGGCCTTACATCTGTCTGGAGCCAGAGTGTCCAGCCCATTTCAGCAACCAGAGCGGCAGGCTGCAATGGGGCTGTAAGTTCGTGTTGAAGCTGGCTCTTCTTCGTTCATTTATGTTCATTTTATGCACCTAAATAAATGGTAAAAAGCATTACTTCTCCTGTGTTCATTTGAAGAGTGCCAAACCGACCTGCAGATTGGAGTGCACTCACATCAAGAGCAAACAAAATTGTCTTTCTGAGCTCAGGTCGCTCTAGTCATGTCTCCAGCCAACTACGTGAAGTTAACAGAGTGTGGGGGTGTTTAGGAGGGAGTTCTGTGCCCTGACAAATCCCTTTATTGTGTTCACTGACTGGCTGTCACCTCGACAAATTCACCTCATGTTTACATAAAGTTGACTTCTGTTCTTCAGTGAAAGCCTGCATGAGATGAATGGGAGCTGGTCATTGGCGGATCCCATTTATCCTGGCAGTGGTTGTTAATTTCCACCTGCACTCTCTGGGCAGGCTGTTGTTATCAAGTCCCACTGAGGGGAGGAGCCTATTGTACACTTGGGTTGACGCCACCTGAGCCACTGTGGACCCGAGTGCCTTACAATCTCACAATTATTGAGTTAAAGTAAACACAATGAGTGTTAAAACCTGCCAACAAAGATATTCCGTAGGAGAGGTGCAGCTTACTGACCTCGAAGCTCCAATACACATGATATGTTTTTGTATGTTTGGTGGTTACCTATGTGTCTTAACTGCTTGAAATAATTGCCCCTGGTGGGATTAATGAAGTCATCTGAATCTGAGGTGTCAAGTCAAGACATCTATGTCAAGATGGCCCGTTTTGTAAGCTGGCAAAGTCAAGACGACAAGCTTTATGAATGGAACTACAGTGACAAACAGAACACCGTCTGCAAGGTGCTCCTGACATTTACCAACAATATGCCTTCACTCCATTGACCTGAAACAAAGATGTCCGCTCTAACAGTCTGCCACGAACAGGCGCAGAGGACGCCTAATGACAGACCAAGCAAATTAACACCGCTCTTCGTCTATTCAAGACTCATCTGCGCCACGGCTTACCTCCAAGGAGAGCTACAATTAAAGTCAAAGTCACAGAGGCTGCTAAACAATCTGGCTTGTTATTGTTTGTGGTTTGGAGCGTGGCAGAAGCTCTTAGCCAGCTCTTAACGAAGGTTGTGCTGTTGCCATGGTGCGCTGGAGAGGGAGAGGGGAGTGGGACGGAGGGGAGAGCCCAGGGAGCACCCACACAGCGCCCGACGAGGGACTCTAGGTTCATGCTCCAGCTCCATGTTTGAGAGCTGCACTGTGACAAAGAGGAATGCATTTGCTTTGTGACACTTTCAAGGCCAACAGCAGCTGCCAGAAAAGGGGGCTCGCACACTAATGAATGAAAGCGCTTATTAAAAAGTGCTCTCATAATCAGCCACATTAAATTGATGGCCTCTTTTACAGTAAATTAATCTTTCATTTTTAAGTTAATCACACATTTTCTAAAAACTTGTGCTTATACTTTAAAGGCCTTGAAGTAATGCTATGCACACTTGCCAAAGTTGTCTCATTGCGGCTGATTCTCTGTGACCAGCCTCGAGGCATTAGGCTAAGTACTTTACCTTGATGCCAAAACATTAAGAATTGGACAGAGCCTTGTCTCCATATTGCAGTTATTCATCTAAAATACTTTGACTGGAACTGTGTATCTGTTAGTTCTGGAATCAATTATATTTCTACTAGAGGAAACGTAAAAGTGCACTATGTATGTTGTGGGGGTCCGTCACCTCACCTGCAGTATGGCATTAAACGTATCAATCACCATGGAGAAAAACAGGGAATGCTGCCTTCCCAAGTTACAGGTCAGATCTGTGCAGAAGCGAGCCCGTTGACAGTATCAATCAATCAAACTTTGCACTTTTCATACAAAGACTGCAAAAGAACGTACTTTATAATCACAAGATAAAAACAGTCCGCAGAACCACACCAACCCTCAACTCAGTCCCCACCATCCCCCCATCCACCCTCTACACCAGGGCTATTCAACCTAAGTTTCCAGAGGGCAGACGACACTCGGTCTAAACTAGTCCTAACCCATAAATAATAATAACGTAGATTTTGTTGTTGTTTTGTTTGAATATTTGGAGATGGGTGTGGGCCGGATTAATCATTTGGAGGGCTGATTTGACCCTGGGCCTGATGTCGAATAGCCCTGTTCGACCCTCTGTAGACACAACACACACACACACACACATACATTCAAATAATGGACGTACTGTAGCGCGGCCGTTACAGAGGCTCCTCAGTGGAAAAGAATGCGTGCTTTTTGAGGTTTTTTTACATACATTTTAATGCATACTGTGGAAAATTCCAGACAAAGCAACAACTTCTCCACGGAGACAAGCAGGTGGCAGACCTCGCTAGAAAAGGCACATAGTTAGTGTAGTGTACCTTTAAACGAGAACAATCACCGCATTCACTTTCTCACCGCCAAACAAATGCAACGTTCTACATAAACTACCACGCCTGAAACAATAGTAGAATGTTCAATCACCTTTGCAAAAATAAAGCTACGTTTTTGGATTGGATGTAGTGTTGAGCTTGGATGGCGTTCATTTACATTTGTGACGTATGACGTAAATAACACATAAAGTCCACCTATTGGCATCGTAAAGTGGGCTCCAGCAATCCCCCATGATATCGATTAGAATTATAACACAAACATCATTTTAGCCTAAACACACCCAGCAGAGCATTTGATCAAACTTAAATCAAACTACATAGAAATAGCCTTTATATGTATATTTGTGCCAATGTTGAGACTATTTTTGATTTTGCATCATCTGGTTGACAGGAACGGCCAAAAGAACAAGAAAATAGAAAGAAGAAAAAAAAACACACACACATTTGTGAACAGATATTTTGGTCCTTCAAGTATTTTTTTGTCCCCACAGATAACAATTTAGTGCTAAATGAAATATTCAATAGTTAAGTTTCTTGGTTTCTATAAAGACACATTATTTAACTATTTCTTTCTTCAGAAGCATTTCCTATAAAGAAGATAAAGGTGTGGTTTAATCGCAGCTGCTTAGTATCCAGACGATGTCGATGGGGCCTTTGACTGGCTGACATTTTAAGATGCTGCACTTCTTCATGATGTTGAGTGCTTCAGCAGTTTGTACCTCTGTACCTCAGTAGATGTGACAAAGAATAATATGTTACAGCTGTTGCATAAGTCCCTCATGGGCTGTCGCAAACGTTATTAAATGTGTTGAGGCCCCTCTTAGATCGGATTCTTCAGTAAAATATAATTACAAGAGGCCCCGAGGTGGAAGAAGATGAATGTGTGAATCACAAAGTGCAACGTCAGATTGGAGTGGGGAATATTCCACTGAGATGTTTACCACCGCTGATAAATGATGTGTGTCGCAGTTTACAATTCATTTGTCTGTGCATGCGCTTAGAGACCCTTTCTGTCTCTCTTTGAGGGTCTGTGAGATTAAAGACTCACCTCGTCTCAATATTGTATTTGACTGTGACAAACTTTGATGAAGTGTGATTAAAAGCATGATCCAAGTGAATGTGAGGAGCAAGTACAAACATCAGAGCTTTTTAAGCAGTGACTTCTGGTTTGGTGGTTCTCTGCTCATTTGTCAACTACACAAAACATAAAAACTAAAAGGCAGCTTTGTGAGATAAGTCCAAAGAGTCCCAGTAGGCCTTCTAAGTACTCATTATTGCACATGATATTTTATGAGGAGAAATAGACAGGCACCAGGTATCTTCTACGCGCCGAAGATAATCAGTGCATAGGGACTTTGTAGCTGCCATAAGTTCCCCATCGCTATGGTGATGCTGATTTCAAGCTGAGGGGTTGGATGCGCTCATTAGCTATGTGAAGGTCATGGCTGGAGACAGCACTTGTGATATTTGTTGACATTTTGCAAATGGACACCAGCTCCCCTCCGGCCGAGCTCACAGCGGCACGAGAACTTTACACATTTGTGCGTCAACTTGGGAACATTTGATGTTGACTTTTTTTTTTCTTTCTTTTTCTCTGAGTCACTAAATGAAAGCACAAACAACAACGCCGGTGGCATCATATGCATAATAATAGGCTGTGTCAGCGTATTGCCTAAAACTCTCTGAACAGAATGAAATCGTCCTTTTCTGTTGAAGGAGAATTGCCTTTGACATCTTAATTCTGCTCACACACTGTCCTCAATGATCCATCGTGTGCGTTCACTGCTTCATTAGTCTATTATGGACATACACACCTAAAAACATTACGGTTCAAAGGCGCGAGGGGGAGTGAGGAAGAGGAGCTGTGTTGTCTTTGATCAGAACACTGTTGCATATGAATGACCCGTCCGTACACGCGGAATCAACAATGCAGAGGAGCTCTCTGTTTGCAGGGCCCAAGTCTGCTCTGTCTCTTCCACACTTGTGCAGAGTGAGCTGATAGACAGCACGCACTGCCTTTGACAGAAAATATGATTCATTATGGCTGTCACTGCTGTCTTGTCAAGCTACATCACAGAGCAGAGGATATCTTGCTACACTCTATACACAATGACACGCAAATGACGGAGCACTGCTATAATACACTTTGAACTTTCTCATGATGCCACTCTGAAGGCACCAAACCTAACTTTAATCAATCAAATAATCAAACATTTTAACCTTTATATGATTAACTGCTATTCATTATCCATTCATAAATAGCTTTTATCCTTTTTATCCTCTAACACAGAAGAAAATAATTTAAAATGTGACATCTTGACTTCAAAACTTGCAATACAGACTCAACATCATGAAACTACTCGCAAGCACAGAATTTGAACTCGAGGAGGAAAAAGTTTATATTTATATAAGGTCATGCTCAATTCACAGAACCAGTTGATTGGCTATTTTACCAGTTCACTATTCACTTCCATAAGCACTCGCACGGATCATCTGTATTCAGCGGAAACATTCGCTGATGCTCTCACTAATGTGCAGTAAATAACCGTATGTCAAGAGCCAAGCAGATGTGGTCAAGCATTCGACGATATGAGCGTGCACGTGCAACCCCATGCAATATGAATGACCTCATCACTTATGAATGAGATGTATGGGACTTCTTGCTCCACGCTGTGAGGGCAAACATCATGAGTGCATTATAATTCTGAACAAGTGTTCTGGCAGCCTCTCCTCCGGCTCTTCCTCCGTAGTTAGTTACAGCTCCAATATTACCACAAAGCAGGCTCCCTTGATGAGGTTAGTACTATATTAGCATAGCTCACAGGCACAGGGCAGTGTTCTCTCACATTCCTCTCCTCGCAGGATGTCCTGACGTGTCACTGCTAATCTTCATCAGCCTCTGGAGTTCAAACGCAAGGAGCAGGTGCACAGGGAACATCCACTACTCTTCAGACACCACTCTATACATCACCACAGCTGCTTTTCTTTGCCATTCACCAACAGCCTTGAAGATCTCTAAACTCTGAGCCCGTATGGAGCCAGCGGTATTACCTTCGTATCCGTGCTTCAGATCCAGCCCATCCAGGGAGTTGGCCGAGTCTCCTTCCTCCAGGGAAAGCCTTCTGAAGAGGCTGCCTGCCATAGTGAGCAGCACCTTACAACTCACACACCCAGCGTACGCTCCCAGCTTGCGCTCTTCCCTCTCCCCTCCTTCCTCCGCCCGCTGCTGACGTGAACGTGCATGAGCGTTTCTCCGTCCTACCTCCTCGTGAATGAAGCGAGGCGGAGCGGGGGCTGCTGTGCGGAGATGGGAGGGGACAGAGCTTCACGGGAGGAAAAGGGGGAGGAGGCAGTGGCTGTTCATTGCTACAGGCTTCCCTTCGGGGACGACCGCGGGGACAGTGAGGGATGAGGCTGCGCCACAGACACCGTGCACACACAGAGACGAATGAACACAACCCTGAGCGCACAGCACGGAGAGGAGCTCAAGAGGAAGTTATTAAATATGTCGACAAAACCCCAGGAGTAATGGGTTCTGAGAACAGATGAGCAATATCCCCCATATTCAAATCTAACTTTATCCACTGTGAGATTCTGCCTGTTCTTTTATCCGCAGAGCACTAACTGAAGGAGCAGAGGAGTAGATAGAACATAGCCTCTGACTTCATTACACTGATTCTATTTTGGATATGGAGATTTCTATTAGGCTTCAGGTAGGCCTATTAAACTCTTTCCATTTATACTTTGAGTCAAATCCCTGTTATGCCATGATTACCACAACTACTTTATAAGCTTTTGTTCATGGCTTTGCAGTGTCAGCCAAACCCATTGTTCACGGTGACACAATGGGTTTCTGGTCAGCAATAGTCTAAAGATTAAACCATTTTGTTTTTGGTGAAATAATATCATGAAAGCAAGAAAAATATGAATTCCTTTCAGTGGATTTGTGGCTAACGTTATTGTTATTGTTATTACTGTTATTGCAAGTGGCAAAATGGTATATTTGAGTTACTGTTGCTTGCAGAGGGAAAAAAGCTCGGTTAAGTTGAGGAGTTTTGCTCAAAAAGGAAGTGTTTGAAGAGCTTTGACAAATGACTCAGAGGAATGTTGATATTTTAAGAGAGAGCCTTATCCACCCTTTTTCAAACAGAAGTAAAAATAGTCTTGGTCAAAGAGCTGCTTTCAAAACAGTTGCATTGTTGACAGAACAGTTTACAGTGTGTTAGTCCAAATGTCATTCACTCAGACTGCAGCCCTCAGTCTAAGTGTACAAATCAGGAGTGACTGAAGGCCCATTATCGCACACACTCCACACAACTGCTGCTCCCGCTCGCCTCCCGCTCACTTCTGCAATAAACCAGCAGTGCATTGGATAACGGCGCTCTGAAAGTGTTTCACGTGAGTCGCGGTAAGTTAAACGAGCGCCTCATGGTTTACAACAGCACCTCCAACTTGGAGAAAGACACAACATACTTTTGAACAAATATAGAAGTACACATGTTGTCACAAAAAAAAATAAAGACTCAACCAGCATTCAGGCTCTATTCCCACATGATAGTAGCAGCAACACATCTGCACAAAAGTCTTTTTCATCTCATCGCAAACATTTCCTCCTATGTTTATTTTGGTGTTCATATAGTGGTTTATTTTACATTTAAAATAACATTTAGTTGAAAAATATGTAGTCCGAAAATGTGGCTTTGGGATGTTGAGCACCAACAGCAAACTGTCTGCCTGCTTAAGAGTTCGAAAAGCATGTGTGGGCTCCTAAAAGGTGAATTGCAGTTAGCAAATGTGTTCTTATGATAAATCGCATTGTTCTTTCAGAGCTCATTTACATTGTTTGTTGGTCCGTTTTCGCTTTCACGTTTAATCACGGCCCTGTGACGTCACATGATGAGCCTAATCCGCTTCTGTCTTCCGTGGGTGACGTCCCTGTTCATTTGGTGGCACCGGTGTAGATTAGAAGGCATGCGAGCGTAACCGTAGCGCGGCGACGGTCTGAGCCGCTCCTTCGAGGCGTGACTGATCTAGTGCCGGAGTTTAAGCGCTCCATTAGCAGCTCATTAAGTCACATTAGAACTGGGGAAGATGAGATGCTCGTCTGTGAGGAGCAGCGTTCTCCCGCTCCTCCTCCTGCTGCATCTCTTCCCCCTGCCTCTCCTTCTCCTCCTTCTGCCTCTCTTTTACCACCCCTGCCTCTTCTTTTCCTCCTCCTTCCTCTCCTTATCCTCCTCCTGCCTCTTATGCTCCAGCCTCTATTTTTCCTCCCCTGCCTCTCCTTCTCCTCCTCTTGCCTCTTATTTTCAAGCTCCTGCCTCTTATATTCTCATCTTGCCTCTTTTTTTTGCCTCTTTTAACCCTCCCCTCTTGCCTCTCCTCTTGCCTCTCCACCTGCCTCTCCTCTTGCCTCTCCTCTTGCTTCTCCACCTGCGCCTCTCCTCTTGCTTCTCCTCTTGCCTCTCCTCTTGCTTCTCGTCTTGCCTCTCCACCTGCCTCTCCTCTTGCTTCTCCTCTTTTGCCTCTCCACCTGCCTCGCCTCTTGCTTCTCCACCTGCCTCTCCTCTTGCCTCTCCTCTTTGCTTCTCCTCTTTTGCCTCTCCACCTGCCTCTCCTCTTGCCTCTCCACCTGCCTCTCTCTTGCCTCTCCTCTTGCTTCTCCTCTTTTGCCTCCTCCACCTGCCTCTCCTCTTGCCTCTCCACCTGCCTCTCCTCTTGCCTCTCCTCTTGCTTCTCCTCTTTTGCCTCTCCACCCTGCCTCTCCTCTTGCCTCTCCACCTGCCTCTCCTCTTGCCTCTCCTCTTGCTTCTCCTCTTTTGCCTCTCCACCTGCCTCTCCTCTTGCCTCTCCACCTGCCTCTCCTCTTGCCTCTCACCTGCCTCTCCTCTTGCCTCTCCTCTGCTCTCCTCTTGTTCTCCACCTGCCTCTCCTCTTGCTTCTCCTCTTGCCCTCTCCTCTTGCTTCTCGTCTTGCCTCTCCACCTGCCTCTCCTCTTGCTTCTCCTCTTTTGCCTCTCCACCTGCCTCGCTCTTGCCTCTCCACCTGCCTCTACTCTCGCCTCTCCTCTTGCCTCGCCTCTTGCTTCTCCTCTTGCTTCTCCTCTTGCCCTCTCCACCTGCCTCTACTCTCGCCTCTCTCTCCTCTCCACCTGCCTCTCACCTGCCTCTCCTCTTGCTTCTCCTCTTGCCTCTCCTCTTGCTCTCCTCTTGCCTCTCCACCTGCCTCTACTCTCGCCTCTCCTCTTGCCTCTCCACCTGCCTCTCCACCTGCCTCTCCTCTTGCTTCTCCTCTTGCCTCTCCTCTTGCTTCTTCCTCTGCCTCTCCTCTTGCTTCTCCTCCTCTCCTCCTCTCCTCCCCCCTTGCCTCTCCACCTGCCTCTCCTCTTGCTTCTCCTCTTGCCTCTCCACCTGCCTCTCCACCTGCCTCTCCTCTTGCTTCTCTTCTTGCCTCTCTTCCACCTGCCTCTCCTCCCACTGCCTCACCTCTGTACTCTCCTCTTGCCTGTCCTCTTGCTTCTCCTCTTACCTCGCCTCCTCTCCTCCCCCTGCCTCTCCTCTTGCTTCTCCTCTTGCCTCTCCTCTTGCCTCTCCTCTTGCCTCTCCTCTAGCCTCTCCTCCCCCTGCCTCGCCTCTTTCCTCTTCTCTTGCCTCTCCTCCTCTAATCCCCCTGCCTCTCATCTTGCCTCTCCTCTAGCCTCCCCTCTTGCCTCTCCTCTAGCCTCGCCTCTTGCCTCTCCTCTTGCCTCTCCTCTAGCCTCTCCTCCCCCTGCCTCGCCTCTTTCCTCTTCCTTGCCTCTCCTCCTCTAATCCCCTGCCTCGCCTCTTGCCTCTCCTCTAGCCTCTCCTCTAGCCTCTCTCTTGCCTCTCCTCTAGCCTCCCCTCTTGCCTCTCCTCTTGCTTCTCCTCCCCCTGCCTCGCCTCTTTCCTCTTCTCTTGCCTCTCCTCCTCTAATCCCCCTGCCTCGCCTCTTGCGTCTCCTTCTAGCCTCTCTCTAGCCTCTCCTCTTGCTTCTCCTCCCCCTGCCTCTCCTCTTGCCTCTCCTCTAGCCCTCCCCTCTTTGCCCTCCTCTTGCTTCTCCTCCCCTGCCTCGCCTCTTGCTCTCCTCTAGCCTCCCCTCTGTTGCCTCTCCTCTTGCCTCTCCTCTAGCCCTCTCCCTCTTGCCTCTCCTCTTGCTTCTCCTCCCCCTTTGCCTCTCCTCTAGCCTCTCCTCTAGCCTCCCCTCTTGCCTCTCCTCTTGCTTCTCCTCCCCCTGCCTCGCCTCTTGCCTCTCCTCTTGCTTCTCCTCCCCCTGCCTCGCCTCTTGCCTCTCCTCTAGCCTCCCCTCTTGCTTCTACTCTTGCCTCTCCTCCTCTTGCCTCTCACATGCACGGAGCAGAGATAGGGCCACTTACCAGAGTCGGAGCTGGAAGTCGCGACAGGCATCTTCAAAATGAACTTCTCCCAATGTCGTCTACGAAGCCTGATAGGTCACCTGCAACGAGAGAGAGGGCACACAGAGAAAGGGAAGGGTTAAATACACAAATGAAGTATTGATTAAGAATACTAATGCAAATGCCACACAAAGTCAATGCAGTGACGCAAGAATTTGTCAAAGGAAACCTGGAATGCAGGAGATGAATTTTTAAACTGTTTAAACTGTTTCTCAGTTTCTCAGTGTATAGTTTTAATGCTACATTCATAGTTAATGTCTATCTTTTCAAAAGTCCCAATTTAACCCTGCAAAGGCATAAAGTTAAAACATTTAACAGTGCTGTTAGATTTGACAGAACTTCTCCTCATATCTCATGATACAATCATAATCCAGTCATAACAAAGACATGTCTTTTCCCTGATTCATTACTCACTTGTGTAAACATGCCTCCAGACACACCACAATGGGTTTCTAACTGTATTACTGACTATAAATAGAACAGTGGGTTGCTGTGGTGACACCTAAACATCTGTCTTGTCCACGAGGACAGCAACTGTTGGAATCACTGACTGACTGAGTGAATGAGTGTATGAGTGAATGACTGACTGAGTGAATGAGTGTATGAGTGAATGAGTGAGCGAGTGAGTGGATGTGTGGGCAGGTGAGCTAATATTAGCTTAGTCAGGATCTCTGCTGATTCTAATTGATCCACTTAACATTGGAAAGCAAGACAAAGCGCCAGGCAGGAAAAACAAAGCCGGAAGATTAAGCATCTAGAGATGTTGTCCAGATCCAAATGTGGATCCATCCTTTTGCACTAGCCGCTAATTAGAGCTAAAATAACATGAGACGTTGAGCACAGACCCAGGGAGATTCTCATTACGAGGAGCAGGAAGTCAGGGCGGAGAACAGCTGTTATAATAGTGAGGAAGAGATGGGCACAGCAGGAAGACATGACAGTGACTCTGTCTGGGGATGCTAGTGCATGGTTGCCACGGTGATATAGTGTGTCGATGTCCAGTACCAAGTAAAAGCACCACTAGGTTCACACAAGTTAAACTGGTCAACATTCACATTTCATTCGGGTCACTTTCTCAGTGATATGATCTGACACCAGGAGACACAGACCGGTGTCTTCACTCGTTTACGAGCTTTTCCAGCTACAGGAAATATTTGAGCATTTCCGAATATTGAGCAGAGGGTAGTCCTGTGTCCTTTGCAGTCTCACAGTACTTATAGCCACCAAACTAAAATAGTCCTTGGGAGTTTAGCTAATATTTCTGTTGTGCATAAACACAGTGATTCAGCATGACTGAGCACAGATGAATAATCCTTCACATTCAACTTTTATGAATTCCTGAGTGCAAAAGAGAGCCAGAGCAGACGTTTCATTGGATATAAAGCTGTTCATCAAGATTTAAGACTGCACTTGTTTAATAACCAATTAATATTTCAGCTTCCCATTAAAATTCCCCATTGGCTCATGTGATAAATCATTCTCTGAACCCACAGAGCTGTCAGCTAATATTTAAAACACCTCCACCTGAGAGCAGTGACTCACAGAGGAAGGAGCCATAGTTTCAGTCTTCTCTGTCACTGCTTTCATTCCAGAGTGTGGGCTACAGTCTTTATAAGGTGATCATTCTAATTCCAATCCTAAAGCTATGCAAGATCATTTATCTGAGACCGGATGAAGAGGTGTATTGTATGTACCTGCTGTTTCCAGAGTCATTAAGGCATATTCCAGTTTCACCGCAGATCTCCTTAATGCTGCATACCAGACCTGCAGCTTACCGGAGCATCCCGTGTTTGCCCTGGGAAATGGCAGAGCTTGTTAAAGGCATGCAGCCGCCACACACACAGAGTTTAGGAGCGGAAAGCTGATTGCGCTGCAGCTCTGAGCGACGGAGCCGGCATGGCACAGCGAGCAGGGCCGACGAGGCGTGATCCTTGCACTCGTGAGCAGCTTTATTTGAGAGCTAATTACGGTGGAGTAAGCACGGGTGTATTTTTCTGCTACATGTTATAAATAACCCACTGTGGATCCTTATGAACACGTGACAAAAACACAGATCTTTAGTTAAGATCACCTTCTGGGAAATGCTCAGTCCTGTCCTCCAACGTTTTATGAGGTTAAAAAAACATCTCTTTAGTTATTTGCCCTTTACTTATTGCTTGAGCTAGAATCTTTAACTTTGTTTTTGGGCTCTGCTGAGAAACAATGGATCTTGTTCAGTGGCGGAAAGTACAAAAGTAAAAAGGACTGCACTTCAGCAAAAAGATTTATGCAGCTGTACTTTTTTACAGTGGGTACTTTTTACTTTAACGTCACTTCATGTGAGAGCAGATATTTGTACTTTCCACTCCACTACATTTTTGAGCCGGACTAAAAAGTAGAGAGTACTTTTCATATGGTTGGAGCTATTCACTAATGATTCATCTTCGTGGCGACATCCTGCCAAAAGGTTTTGGGTTCAAGGCCCAGCTGTGAGTAAACACAAATATATACTTCAATTCACTAAATCATCAGCACAATTCTTTGTCACAACCACTGCATCTAATGTTTTAATTGTTCTCAAAATTGTCATGAAATACTTTTTACTCTTAAAGTACTATTTTAAACAGATCCTTCAATATTTTTGAGTAATAAAATACTGAGAGTACTTCTTCCACAACTGATCGCTTTGATGTTTTTTGGCCCATAGGCTTTACTGGACAGGACAGTATAGCATGGAAAATGGAGTGAAGAGTGGGGAGGACATTCAGCAAATTTCCCAAACCAGGGACACAAGAAAAGTACAAAAAGAACTTGCTGAAGATCTGTCTATACTCAAACAACAAATATCTCCCTGCTTTCACCGCCACAATTTAGTTAAATAACACAATCTCCAGCTTAACAAGTTTCCAGTTGTGTGTCAAACTCCAACTTTGTGAGCGTTTCAGGTCAGCTGGTCTCCACGGTGATGTACGAAGAATCTCTCTGAATAGTAGAGGAAGCGGCAGTCCTCTCGGTAAAGAGGACTTCTCAAAAGCCCAGCTGCAGCACCATTAGACGCACAGACCTGCCATTACTCTGACACTCCGCCTGAAAAAAGGAGCCAGCTGGTGAAACGGAGCGCGGTGGAGATAAAGGAGGACATTTGACAGACTTAAATGTTAACAATCTAACTAGAGTAGACCCAGGGTTTACATTCCAGCTTGACGTGACATTAGGTAACCAGTAATAGTTGGCACAAGACATGGATTTGGAGGCTGGACATGTCTTGGGAGTGATCAGGAATGAGCGCTCGTGCCAATAATAAAGATTTTCTCCATTAGGATGGCTTGTTTTTCAGCTGAGGACTTTCACTTATTTGCCTTGAATTGATCCTTCTTGCCTCTTGGGGCGTTTAGTGTTACTAACCTTTAACCGTACTTAAACCCCTGCTCTGTGCCCAATGATGTTAGCACACTTGGATTTGGTTCAGCCAGCATCCCCAGCGGCGCTAAAACAAGTGCTTGCCCTTGAAGGTGGCGATAAGACGGCCAACACGGAGCAGGGAACAAAAAGGTCTATTTGTGGACACAGTTTTGAGCACCTCGCGGACCCCGAGCGGCGACACAGGCGGAGGTCCAGGTGCAGGGGCTGGAGCAGTGTTAAAAACGCCTGGAGCTCTTCCCACAGTGAGGCTGCTTTAGAGGCTGTGGAGTGGACATGTTCTCTCACACACACACTACACACACACGCACTACACACACGCACACGACACACACACACGACACGCACCAGCGACCGAACAAGTCTTAATCCACACATACTGGCTGGCGTCAGGCCTAAAAATAACCCCACGCTCCCACAGGTTCAGCGCCTCTCATTACTTTATACGGGAAAACTGTCGTATCCAAGACAACCGCGTGAGCACCCTGGTTCCTAGCCGCTTCACCATGGCAACAAGGGAAAATGCGTAAAATAATAATAAGTCAGAGCTAAATGTGGGGCTTTCAATTGTTCCGAGCTACAGTCAGTAAATACTCAAGGAGCTTTTTTATTTTATGGCTCAGTTTGAAAAATTGGTTAAGATGGACTCAGGAAATCGATCAATGGCTCCTCAAATGGAAAAGAAGGATCGGGTGTTTTTTGTATGACTGACATTGATTTACAGTTTCTTTATTGACTGAACATCAAGATCCTCTGAGCAAATAAATGGGCCTCTCTGGCACCTCGGCCTCTTTCTCACCCGTCTCAATTTCTATACCCATGGAAGGTGTCTTCTCACATGTTTCACTGTTTAAAATTCAATCAAATACATAAAACACAAAACAAATATGAAAAATCAGTCAGCATTGAATGAAGAAAAGGAGAAAAAGGAAAACTGCCATGGGAAGATTTCCCCAAAAAAGAGTCCAAGTGATGTACAAAGACCAAAAGGTTTCCTAAGGTTTTGTCATTTTGAATTTCAGAAAGGAAAATTTGAAACTTACAGTTAAGGAATTTACTTTTGTGCATGTGCTATTCAGCCAAAAATAGATCATACAGATTAATTATGCAATATTAACAAAAAAGGTTTACAAAAAGGTGAAATGAGACATAAAATGATTCACATATTAAACTAAAGCCCTCCAAAAGGATGTCTGTGGAGTCTGGTTTCGTTTTCCCTTTGCGTCCATGAGCCTTCTGAAGTTATTCGTTACTGGCCGGCAGCGATGTAGACGTTTAGAACTGATTTCCCTTTGCTTATTAGTAATGAGTATTTATGTGGTAATGTCCATACTTCTTCTTCTTCTGTCTCCAAAGTTTCTCCAGTGGTGAATCAAATATGAGACCATGGATTGGGTGGAATTTGGTGCTTAACAGTCAGATCGTTGATGTTTTGTGCAAAGTTTTTTTTCACATACTGTAATACGTGTATACGACTTGCGTTTCAAAACTGAAAGACATTCAAAAAATTCAAAAAACGGGCCAAACAATCAATTGACAATGGAACAAACTGTGCAGACCATTCAGAGCATGTGACTTATCTGTTCAACTATAATGTGTTCTATCTGTAGAATACGATTAGATTGTGAATAGGATCATTATTATTATTATTATTATTATTATTTCATTATTATTACTCTTACTAATGGAGACTTACTAGGCTTGTGTACTTCTTCCTACTCTGTGTGAAATTCATTTTATTCACTTTTTTCTGTATATACATTTTTATAACTGGATGTATGACTACTTGTGCATATCTACATGTTCGAAATGAATGAATGAAATAAAATAAACAAAAACTGGTCTTTTCTGTCATCAAACATGAACAAAAGGCAAATGATTAGCTTGGCGCCATCGTTCAACCCTAAAGACGTGATTGTTGTGAATTGAAAGGACTTTGAGACTAATAATCAGGTTTGTGGAGCCAATTCCAAACAAATAATGATACGGTTCAACATTTGCGCATCATAAATTTGGGATATTTCTTCCAGAAAACAGTAAATCTCCCTTATTGTTTTTTAAAAGTGACTAAATTGGGCAGAAAACTCGTTCCATCTGATCTGAGCCCGCGCCAAATCCCCCTCCAGAGAGAAGAAGAAATAATACTGTGGCAGTCAAGGTCAAGAAAGTTAATTTTCATTCAAATGTTACTTTTCAGTCTCGTCGGAAAACTAATTGGATTTGTAAAAGTCCTGAGCTGAATTCTGAACTAGCAGAGGTCAGTCCGCACACTCTGTAAAACACCATTGAATGAGGTGGATTAAATTCATTTTGACATCCCAAAGCGTACATAGATAACACTCAATTTAAATTATTGGCAGGCCATTTTCCCCTTAACATATATCTTTAAAAAATACCTTCTAAAACTAAACTGAGCGCTTCGTTTCCACCTTGCCTTCAGCGTCCGCATAAACAACCCAAATCTCTACAAAATGAACAACACGCGGAGGTCTTTTGAAGGAGAGCACAGATTGGAGCGCTGTTCAAAGCCGGTCTGACGGCGTCGCGGTCCAGCGGCCCCCCAAATAAAAGGTGCGTCTGTGAGTCTCTGCATGCATATTAATGAACTACAGGTGCCTCTGTCGGGGGAAGGTCTGCTTTTAGCGCTTGGTTTATTTTAGTCAGCGCGCTTTTTCCGTTTTGTGCCGGAGACTTTTATGACAACGCAACGTACCAATGCAGGAGATATTTACTGAGTGAGTTTTTGTTGTTACTTCTTCGGCCCTCCACAGCTAAAATCTTATTAGGGTTGTCAAAAGTATCAAAAATCACATATGTCATGACCGTTTCAATGTTGTCAGGCGTTATGTAAAGTCGTTATCGTTAGCAGTGCCTTAATATTGCCTGGAAGAGGTAACTGAAGTAATCTACTGCTTCTGAACGTTTACACTTGAAATGAAATGAGTTAAATCCACTTGTCACTCAGAGCATGGCTGCAGCTGACCAAAATGTGGGCGGGAAAGCACGCCTTTGCTTTGACCCACAAACATTTTGTCACAATGATGAGATCACAATTTTATTTCTAACACCAAATGGCCAAGCCCTAATTGAAACTGATACGAAATAACCACATAAACAGGACAAAATGAGATCTTTGGAGGATTTAGAATTGACTCAAACTTTTCAGACTCCATGGCGACAAAGAAAGTTCTAACTACAGTCTGTAGTCCGGCTGTCAGTTACTGAAAAATAGCGGATATTGTAATCGCTGTGACAAAGTACCACCTCACAGGAACAAACAGAAGGATTAATACTGGTCTAAAAGTGGCTTAAATAACTAAACAATTACCAAACTAGGTTCAGGATAAACCAAAACTTTAAAGTAGAAGTGAAAATGTTAACTAAATAAAGTCGAGTGCTGTTAAAGCTCCGGCAGATGACCAGCTAATCTCTTTTGCCAATGGAACAGCGTTATTAGCTTCGACAAACCAAGAAATGTAACAGGTAATGGAACACCTATCACACGATATCTCCTCAGCTTAAGCCGTTTAATAATTCCTGATGGCCCCGGTGATGTGGGTCCTCTGTTCCCTTCAGCCGACACGGACTGTAATCATAGTAATTAAAATGAAATGTCAAACAACGAACCACCGAGAGGCTAAAGGAGCGCGAGGCGGGGCGCTGCCGGGAGAGAAGCGACGCCACGCCAATCACTGCAGAGGACGGCTCTCATTAGAGGCTCCGCTCCTTTATGTCCTTTTCACACAAGAAACGCTGCTTTGACAGAAAAGAGAGGCATCAGTGTCGTTTTTCAGCACGGCACAAACACGCCAGGCGGTAAGGATGCCACAATGTACCATTTTACAATTATTCGCGATTATTGGCTCATTGAAATCAAACTTTCTGAATTAAAAAGTCCTGATACGGTCACATAAACAGCCAGGTAAAAAAGTACTTTACATGTAGTTTTAAGCATTAAGTACTACACCAGTTACGGTAAAAACTACTGCTAATTAGACCCAGTACTGCGTTACCTGACAATGAACGTGATGAAGGCACCAGAGCACTGACCCAGCGCCTCGTTACAGTCGGACTGCAGCGGGATGATGGAGTATTTGAAGAGTACAGTCAGTGCGGTTAAAGATGCTGCCCTTTCAGAAGTCGTCGTTACACATTTCAGATCTCTGGCTTTGCCGTCTGCACCCACGAAGTCGAGACTTTGAATCGAAAGCGGTTATTTGAAAGCCGCCGTGAAAATCTCAATCCAATCTCTTAGTGTGACTGAAACGTGGAATTTGTAAAAAGCTGAGTACTTGTTGGAAGGAGGACCGGGCCCAGGTCTAGCTGCACTGCAACATCATTTAAATGTTTTTGCACCCTCATTTCCGGCATGTGAAATAATGGGAGTTAATTGAGGAGCATAGTCTTTGCACTGCATTCATTTATTTTATTGGTTATAATCAACTGTGCCCTTGTAACATAGATACTGTATATCTCAGTAGCTGTAGTGATCAACTCAAATTGTAAAAAAAAAAAAAAAGAGGGATAAGTTGTTGAATGTGACAAATAATACCCTATAACATCTTTATTTTGTCCTTAAAATGTGTCTGTTGCGTGTAAATTGTCCCTGCATTTTGGATAGAACGTAGCATACTGATGACATAGACAGAGGGATTACTCTTTAGAATGCTGCATTACTACTACTTTTATTTGTCAGTCGTTCTTCACAAACTGCAATTCGACCGATGTAAAAATAGGATCAATATTTACCACAGGAACTATCCCGCCAAACCAGGTAATAATCAGAAAATCGTGAAAACTTGTTATATTTTATTCGTTTTAAGGAAGGCTTACTTATCAATCGTCACGCACAGAGGAATTAAAGAACAACCCAGAACGCCAGTACAACCAACAAGTTTTTTGTTTTTTTTGCGGGGAAAAACAGATATGATCCTGTTTTTTTATGCAGGCTAAATCTCAATACGATACAAAAAAGACAGAACGTCGTCCTGCTACTAGTGCGCTGGTCAAACTGGCCCCAAAATCAAGACATAACAGGCCCGTCAAAGCCATCATCAGCACCATGGTCAGCACCTGTCAGCATATGGACAGCGCCTCTCACATCTGTGGGCGCTCCGATCACTCTGAGCATGCGCGGCGCAACGTAAACAGGTGCATGACGTTCATCTTTGTTTTCATTATCTTTCCCCCCCCCCCGATAGCATGATTTTTAAAAACTCTTGACTAAATACTGGCAAAGGCATAGCGCAAACTAAAGTATGCATTAGCCTAACTATCGCGATAGCTCAATGAGGCCTAAATACAAACGCTAAGATTTAAACAACGTGCGAAGCTTCTCGTGGAAACTATAAGGCAATAAACACGCGCAGCAGCTAAAAAAAAAAAGCTATGTTGGTAAGGATATGCCTCATGTGAGTCAATTTAGCAGTGTAGATGGCTCAAACTCCAGTAGCACCTGACAAGGGCGAAGGTGCACGTTTGGAGAGGCTTTGCTTGAACGCGGCGTAAGACAATAAGCGTGCGTAAACGGTTTTTTCTGGAGTGAAATGCGCTCACCTGCTTCGCTCTTGTCCGCCTCGGCGTTAGACAGAGCCACAGAGATGGGGCAGCTCCTCCTCCGACTCGAGTTGTGGCGGGTCTTGTTTAATCTATGCAGACACTTTCAACACATTGACGCTTCGGGCAGCCCACGGAAGGAACCTGCGCACGGACGAAGGACCTGGGTTTACAACGACGCGCCTGCTCCGACAGTCACCTCCATGTGGACCTGAACCGAACATCCGACAGCTCTGCAGATGATGGACGACCCTTTACGTGCGTTACCCGCTTGTGAAGTTGAAGAGTGGCGATGAAGCCGCTTTGAGCAGCGATAAGGAAGCCACTTACGCACGCTAACACGGGGCAACAGTGGCATCTAGTGGTCGCAAAGTGTACGAGCAGCACAGTGTTTTACAACAATCAAAAGGACACGGACAAACACTTGTAAAATCTTTTGAAACACTTTATTAGATTTTAATTTTAACCACTTTTATATAAACCACCCCCAGGGCAGTATAAATTCTTGCTCCTCTAACCAGTACCTTCAGATTGAAAATAAACTTCTGATGGCAGTCGAAGTGTTTCTATTTCAAAAACATTTTCCAGATGATTACATTTGAAACCTTTTTTCCATTCTTATATAAATACACTTACACTTTTGGCCAAAGGCAGTTTTAAACAGACAGTAAACAGAAGGGAGGGGGGGGGTGTGGGGGGGGGATGCATGCGATTTAAATAATTAGCGAAAGAGTCACACAGCCCAGTGCAGGTTGTCTTTGGCGGTCCTCAGGGTTTCCTCGTCCGTGAGGAGTGATTTACCACTGATCGTTGTATTCCGAGCTGCCAATAGACAAAGAAGAGACAGATGAATTCATTGACAGTTGTGTAAAATGGGGTTTGGCAGAACGGAGAGTCCACGACCGAGCCCAGAGTGAAATAAAAGGCAAATCAATGCAGTGGAAATGGGGGGCTCAGACATAACATCAATGCAGCCGCTCGAGCCGAGAAGGAGCAGTTGATCCATTTCTTTGAGATTTGTATTACAGATGTTTAGTGATGAAATTATCCATTATCATTGAGTGAGTTCAATGTTTTAATTGTGTCATAAGTAACAATAAGTAACAATTGTCCATAGTATGTGGAGAATCACATCATTGTGTTTTACAGACTGGTGTAGTGTCGTGATATGAAAACACTTTTGATACTAAGGAGTAAAGGCTCGCCAGTTTCAAGTTAGTTTCTGATTTTCAATACTTTTGACAACCCTAGACTGGTCAGAAAGTCACTTAAATGCTGTGCAATTTCAGTCGTAGCAATAATAACCAGTTAGGTCGTATATTGTGGTTGCACACGTTGTATTTCCAGTCAGAATTGTAATGAAGACTAGAGCTGCTCTCACCGTGGTTCAGAGTCTTGGTTTGAGTCGGATCCATAGAACAGCCATGCCATCTCTTCTGGAGTGGACCTCTTCCCGTACCTGTGACACACACACACACACACACAGCTCAGGGCACTCGAGCAGCACACACATGCTGTTGTTATTCATGCAAAAAGCCGCTGTGCTGCACAACAGCAGCCACTCAATAGGCAGCAGTGCTACTGAATAACAGCTGCTCGGCTGGGACTGGCAGCTTGGCTATGAATTTTAACACTTCTTTGATCAAAACACATGAGGGAAGTCAACTTGAGGATAGGGTTTTAATACTCATCCATACTAGGTCCAATTGCAAGTCCCAGGGGGATTGACTGGAAATAAAGCTCAGAGAGTATTTCATTTCATCAAGTGAGAGAACTTCTCAGTTGCATTATCTTTTACATTTGAAACAAATATAGGAGGACTGATATTCAAAAGTATCCGAACAGAATTAGAGCATGTCTGCAGAAGATGCAACTGTAATAACACTTCAATAAGCTATAGTTTAGTTTTAGTGTTGTTTTTCATTTTAGCATTCAACTTGACAGTTCTGACCCTTCACCAATATCAAGACATAAAACTCAAACACTGATATTTGTTTCCATGACAAATGGTGACGGAATCCAAGACGCGCATCATGGGCCCCTGGGACTGACCTCTGTCTGGTGATGAGGTTGACATAGTGTCTGACGGCTGCGTGGTACTTGGCCCATTCCTCAGGTGAAGCCTTATTGCCCGGGTTCTCGGGTTTGGCAGGGTACGCGTCCGAAAAGCTGCTCCAACACAGGAGCAGACACACGACGAGCGCTGCCAGGATCGTCCCCCATCTCAGCAGGATGGCCATCTGGGAAAACAGGTGAAGGAGCAACTGGTAAGACGTCCTCAACAGCAAAGGTTCTGTTGCGCAGGGAAATGAGCGCACTTTTGACTTGCGCTTTGTGTCTTGAGGATGTGGTTTGTCCTTTTCGAACCCTGCATTATATAGTGTTGGAGGAACCTGGAGTGGCTCTCTCCAAACCCCACCCTCCTTTCGGGGAAGAGGCCACTCACCCACTATCATTCTCCCCAAGTGCGCACTTTTCACAATGACTCTTTGCTTGCGCGCTGCTTTCACGCACTCGTCTCCAAACCTTGCGGTAAGTACTTTGTGTATATTATTAGTAAAACGTAATAGAAATGTATGGATTATTAAGCCACCCCCATAAATAGAGCATCACGTGTGTGATACCTGATAGAAGAGCATCCATAAAGCTGCTCCTGCTGTTTTATGTGCTGAAAGTCTCGCCAGGCAGAGGCAGACATTAGCTCCAGCCCGCTAAGCTTTATGCGGAAAACCTCTGTGCGCACTCACTTTACTGGGCCTTTCACTGAAGCAAACTCATTCAGTTTACAACTCAATTATTACGAAAACTCAAACCAACACACCATTCACACAAATGGTGTTTGCCCCAAGTATTTTCAAACAAGGAGAGGTGGACCCCAGGACAGGGACCGTAAATCAGCCTTAGCAATTATCTTCACCTGGCTCCTTCCTCCCTGCAGCATGCATTATTTAGTCAAGTCAATAATAGGCTTTATTATACAATGAGTTAGAGGTCATGAGCCATATATGTCACTAGTCAATATTGTCTTTTATGTGTACACTGAAACACGACTTTGAAGGGAATTTCATCTGAGCAATTTTGCCAGTATTAACATAAATGAAGCTAAAGTGGCGTGATTTTAGACTTCAACCCTCAACCCCTCTGTCCACTGAGAGGTCAGGTGCTGATGTAAACTGGTGACATTAATCTGTGTTACTGCTGCTCCTGTTTATTTACAGTCGTCATGGTCTGCTGTGCACCTCACTCTCCCTGCCATGTAGATAATCTTATCTTCCAGTGAGCACTTAAGAGTATGTTTTATGGACTATGATCAATATGTAAGTGTTGTCCCCAAAGAATGGATCCACATTTGTTGAACATGTTCAAAAATGGCTTGAAAAGCTTGCAACAACGTTTTCTTTCTTCGTTACATGGTACAGTTACTTTTCTAAGAACTTCTAAGAACTTAGGTTTGTATTTAGAGCGCTGTCCTGACAGAGTACAGGTGTGAGCACACTTCCAGCTGTTGTCTCCCCTTCAGCACACAGCCACACACATAGTGTTTAGAGAGCTGTTAAACAAAGGTTTAAATAAATCGCATCGACAAGCAGAAGAACCTCTGGTGCAAATAAAAAGTTGTGAAAGTAACAAGGATCTAAATCAATGATAATATTGTATATATACGAACCATCTTTAAGCAATTATTCTGCCATAATTTAAGAGAAACTCTTCCACAACATTTGTCAGGACCACTTATCTCTCGATTTGCTAAATTGTGAAATGAAAAACGTATGCATGTTAGACTGGAAGAGGTGACGATAAAGAGGCCTATAATAATGGAATGATAAGCCTGCATTCAGAACTGACACTTTCTTTTGTAATCATCATTTTCCCAGTGCTAACAGTGGCTCTCCTGCTTATTCTGTTAGCTCTTCTCCAGTAATCAACCTCTTACGGGCCATAAAAGTCAATGACAAGAAACAACAACACGCACAAGACTAACTCATTAGTAAGACTAGGCTTTAGAAGGCAAACACAGGGGATAAAGGAGGGGCCAGACAGAGCCTTCACACTCCAGTAAACCTCAGATAATGCACTCCTAAAGAGGGTCAGTGTTGTGAGCACACAATCTGATACAGTGGGATCAATGTGGGGAACATTAAGCAAACAAGTTCAGTCCAAATTGTTCCTGGTCCATTTCAGTCTGAATCAAGTCATTGGCTCAAACGACTACAATCAATTCAGTCAAGTCATCCAGAGTTAAAACAAAAGCCCAAGTCAACAGATGAGTCCAGGTCATGTTGAGCTCCAGCGGTCTCCAGTGCTCAAGCTCTTCATCTGAGATGTGAGCAGCAGTGATGTATGTTTTTATAAATCACTGATTGATTCTTTGAATCTATACATTTTCCACACTTTGTAAGAATGAAGTCTGGTTGTTTAGAAGGAGCTTTTTCATCTCAAATCTCCCTCTAAAAGCCCCATCTTCACTTAAGACCTTCTATTCCAATTTGCATAACACATGTGGCTTTGCCCTGCATAGAGCACAAAGGTACACGTGGACAAAGAGCGTCAGACTGTTACCTGTGAGTGCGCACACTCAGGGGGAAATGATGAGGTCTTTTATTGGGCCTTATCTGCAGAGTGGGGGGCACTAATATGAGCAGAGTGCTTTTGAGAAGGCCAACTCTGTTTGCACAGACACAGAGCAGTAACAAGCAGGCCATAATGTGGTCCTGATGAGCACACACTGCCACAGAGCACTAATTCAGACACACAGTCATCAGACAAACTCCAGGGCCCGAGAGAAGGACATAAGACAACCACAGAGCCATCACGTACCCTCTTTGGGCTTCTGGTGCAGAGGAAAACTATTATTAACATTCTATTAGTATTGTTGTTGGTATTTTACCGCGCTCTTAAAAGGTTTAACCTTCAAAATTCCTGATTTACAGAAATAAGCATGCCATCGTTTACTTAAAAAGTATCTCCAGTTTCTTTCATTTGACATTGGTCTTGGTTCCGCTGAGCCCAGTACATTACTGGTCCTGGTGAGCTGCAGTAGAAAAGCCTAAACACAACACAGTTCAAGTCCAAATATGTTTTGCTCATCTATTGACCCTTTAATGAAGGAATGGTCTCACTGCCAACACCCCAAAGAAATCCATCCCCCCCTTTACGTCAGTGGTTCCCAAAGTGGGGGTTGGGACCCTTCAGAGGATCGCGAAGTATGAGCTGGGTTTATATTATATCTATTAAAGTGTATTTAATGTTTTTTAATAGAAAACTGTATGTTCAGTGAAATTAGGTGAGATAACACTATAAACGACTAAAATAAATCAATTAAACCTGATTATAAGTGGTTTAAATCTTGAAATCTTGCTGTGGAGGTCCAGAATGTGTTTCATAGTCATTTGGATGGTCCGAGCCTGAAAAGTTTGGGAGCCCCTGCTCTATGTAAAGCGTCTTTGCGTTCAGTGAAAAGCGATACATAAAACTATGTTGTATTATTCTTCTTCTTCAATCAGTCAATGCCACATTTTTAATAGCAGTAATTAGTAGGTAATTGTGGATGTGATGAGGAATATCTAATGGAACCGCGGGTAGTGTGTCCTTGGGCAAGACACTTGCCCCGCCTCGCCTCCAATGTCCATGTCTGCTGGTGTGTGAATGAGTGTGTGTTTGTGAGAGTGAATGTGGGACAACTGATAAAAATAGCGTGTTTACAGCATGTGTATCATGTATGTTCCTTAACATGCACTGTCCTGACCAAATAAACTAATGTCAATAATAATGTCTGTGGCCAACAGAAAACAGCTCCATCCTCTCTCACCGGCTCAGAGCTAGTGTGAGGGAGTCTCTCAACTCAGGAAAACCCAACAAGAGGATGGCAGCTTTTGAGTGTTTGTCCAAAAAAGTGGCTGCTGTTGCAGGTAAGGTCAAAAGAAGACCATTTGTGAAAAACCAATAGTTCTCATCTTCAGAGACCTTTGTACTGGCTTAGGTTTCCGCAGCGCTGTGATATGATAATAAAGGACATAAATAAAAGGAAATAAGAGTGAAGTTCCCTGTGGGACTTTAAAAAGTGCACTGCATTACTTTTCAGGTGAAGTGTAAAGCCACCGGCTTTGTTTTTGCTTTGCCTAGAATGTTCCACATAATGGCATGTAACTTCTAGAAAAGTTACACCATGTACCTTTAAGATAAACTAGGACATAAACTGTTAAATGTTATTGTTTCTGGAATTTACACGCATATTTGGAGTATAAACACAAACATTAGGGGCCCTGCCATTAGGATGCAGATGTTTGTATTATCTACTGATGTTCAATTTTAATCTGTCAGCGTGCGAGGGCACGACGTATCGGATTTAAACTTGTATCTCTGAATATAGTGAAATTAGCATTCACCAAGCACCAACCTCAGCTCACCTCCTGCTGCCTGGGTCCCTCTCGGCCCACACTACGGGGCCTTTAAGCTCAGAGATGAATGATGTTAATCAGAGCCCACGTCCCTGTGCGGTCCTGTCCTGGTCTCATAAAGTTGTCAGCCAGTCTGGTGAGTAATGGCCCTCATTGCTCCAGTCGCACACGAGGAGGAAACCTGACCCGATGAAAAGCTTTACATACGACACAGGCGAAAGCACACCACCAGAGCCATGTGTGTGCTGTCAAATCACGACCAGGGCTTTATTTAAAACGCTGTCACTGGAAATACAGTCCCCAGAGAGTATTATGTGAACAAAACACACTAAAAACAGAAAATGGGCTTCTTTAAGCAGAAAACAAACTGAATTTAAGTCACTCTTGACATAGACATATAAAATAATATTAAGCCCCCTCTCTCAATACAAACACCAAATAGTTAGGTTTGGATTAGAAAAATACACATACCGTATAACATTTTAGGGACAGGATTTAGCTACAATAGAAGTAGAATTAAGAAGTAGAAATTACTACGACATGTACATTGACAGCAACAGGTAAACATTTAGACATGATCTACACTTTTCATAAGCATTGTCTCCACCATCTTGGGCAAAAACACTTCCAGAAAATGGAAAAAGTCTTGAAAGACTCCAGCTGAGTCTCGGATGGGCTGAAACTTCAGCAGTGTGCTTGTGCTCTCTGTCGCCACCACAGGTTGAAGTTTGAACTGCAGTGCCTCTTTAAGCTCCGGCTCCTTCTCAGTGATGTGACTGGTGACCTGCGTCTCCAGCTCCACACAGCTGCCCTCTGCTTTGGCCTCGGAGTCTTTGATCAGCTCTCGCCTCACTTTTCTCCTCCCAGCCCACACCACGTGCCTCTGCTCCCACAGCCAGGGAGACAGTGTGGTGCGCCCCCTTTTGGACAACCTTGGCTTCTTGCCGTGAGGTGACGCAGAGTCTTCGCTGTCGGACGACAGTGGCCTTTTGGCTCCGATGTTTGGACTGGGCTCAACAGAGGACTCCACGCTGTAACCGCTGTCATCCAGAGACGAGTTCAGCGTGTCCATCTCATCACCTGCGTCAAAACCCTCAGGAGCGGAGACAAGGTGACACTTGAGAATGTTCAAGAAAACGCCCTCAACAACAGCACAGACTCTCTGAAACCACAGCAAGGTGAAGGCTTCCTTGGCAAAGTGCTGTTGATTACGGAGGTCTCCCGGGAGCGCGTCTGATTTGAAGGGAATACTGATTGTGAACAGCTCGGCTCGGGCCTGCTGCACCTCGCCGTGGGGGGTGAGCAGGCGCACCAGCCCCCACGACTTCCCTTTGCTGGATTTGCTCTGGTACTGCAAGCTGCGGCAGTACTTCTCCGCCTCCTGGCACTCCTTCTGAAAACTGCGAGCTGTGCGTTCGTTTAAGTTCCCGGCAACATTGTGGGAAAGCTCAAAAGGGTCCAAAATATTCATTGGGCCAATTTTGGGGCCACCCTGATGAGGTTTAGAGGCTGAATCTTCTTGCATGGCTTCGTCTGCTTCTTTCTGACAAGTTTCAATTGAGACTGACTGTCCAGTTCTTAGTGAAATAATACTTGTGGCAAATTCAAATTTGGCATAGAAGCTGAAGAATCCGGCGAGTAGGCCACCTATGAACACAATATGCAGGAGGTATATTAGTATTATAAAGACATAGTGAGATACGTGAGGTAAAAATGAATGTCACTAACAAAGGTCTTGAGTGTTTTTGCTCGGTGGCACAGCAATGGTTTGAGTAGGGAATGTACAGTCCCAACTCTCAATGACACACTCCTCTTCTTCACCTGAAAAACAAAAAGCAGTCAATAAATAACTCAGTACCTCTTGAACAAATCAGACCGCAAACACCAGAGACACCTACAGGCCATGTGTTTGAGCTGGTCTACTGTGGGGAGGACTGGAGGGTCACAGTTCTGCAGGTAGAAAATGACCAAAAGTGTCAGGGCGTAGTTGTTGAGCAGAGGGCCTGCTCCACTAGGGTTTCCTACAGTGGAAAGACAGAAAGGAGGAGGTTTAGTTCACAAAGCTCAACACAACAGTGAATAAGAAATACATGCAACTCATTTTATTTTATATTGTTCATGCAGTAAAGATATATGGAACATTTTGAGACAGGGAAAAATGAATTCTAAAAGAGAAAAAAAAAAAGAGAATGTATTTTTTGTCCTTCATATTTGCAGTTAAACAATGCATTTAACTCCTTTCAGTTCAATTCATATATTTTGCTTTTTGATTTAGTCCACATTGACACATTTTTAGTCAATTTTGTTCACTAATAATGTCAATGAAGCTTATTCTGAAGTATTCAAGTGGGACTTAGCATACTACATTTCTGCATTCATTAGCAAGATTCCCATTCAGTTAGCATCACATGTAGTTTTACTGACATCTACTGATTAAAGAATGCAACAGCAGTGGAACATGAGTGCATGGAGAGTGACGTACCAGCCAGCTGCTTCTGCTTGGCCCAGAGTCGAACGGTGTAGACCAGATGCCTCAGCCTCTCCTCCGCTCCAGAACACAGCTGAAGGAAGCGAGTGTTTCTCACGGCCAGTCTACGGTTCAAAAGCCACAGGTCATCATTTTATGCACAATGAAAGTGTAGTAATGGTGGGAAGTGTAAGCTGACTTGTTGTTAAGGGTGATGTCTCCCTGCAGGTTGAGCTCTCTGTGGTGAAACTTGACCACAGGGAGCCGGGCAGTGCCGACCACCTGAACTTTGTCCACATTGGGGACACAGCGTTTCAGGATCGCTGCCACTAGGTCCAGAACTTCAGCTGGAGACGATGTGCACAGGTCAATATCCGACAAGATGGAATCTTCTGAACGGCCATCGTCTGACATGCCCTCCCCAGCCTAAAAAAATATTTAAACTTCAAAAAGGTGTAGCTGTATTTGGAAAACAAAATCTGCCCGTAAAAACAATCACCTGTTCCAAGTTGGCTTTGGCATGAGCTTGGAAGACCTTAGTGTTTTCCAAATCCAAAAAAAGGTCCAAATCGCAGGAGTGGATGCCAAACGTGTTGACAGAAGATCCAAAAGGTATAATTTGGCTGTCTGTAAATGATATTATATCATTAGAAATCTAAAAATAGATTTTACCTATATGAGGGAGAAAAGTACAATACCTGGGAAGAACTCAACAAAAACCTCTTGCAGCAGTTGGATTAATAAACTTCTGGCTTTCTTTTCATTCTCTCCAAGCTGAAAACGCTCTACCATGTACTGCATCTGTGCATTTACCTGTTCAGTGGGGAGTAGGGAGTAATCAAATGTATGCCTGCTTTCAGATAATACCGCAATTGCAGCATAACATTTCTTTTAAACAATAGTCACTTACAGACGTCAGATGACAGAGCTCAGGCTTGAGACGTTCAAAAACTTCTTGCAGGTTCTGGAAGTCATTTTTCTTTTTGGCTATCAACTTAAACTCTTTTTTCTCTCTGGGTTTGACTTTGAGCTTCAGGCCTTTCAGCTGATGCTCATTACAATTTAAAGAAGTGTTCATGCCGTCAATCCCTTCAAACTGGACAATGGCATACACTCCCTAAAAGAACAACAAGTCAGTGATGTTGTATACCACATCATTAATAAGGTTTTGTCCGTGCAACTGGCAGCCTGACCTTGTTTTTGTCCATGATGATATCTGCGACTGGGCCAAAGCGCTGAAAGTACTCAGCCAGATCAGTGTTGGAGATGTCTGGCTTCAGACCGCTGACGAACACGCTGCGCTCCTCCTGGGACTTCCTGGTGGACCTCACAGTGTTGAGAGTCTGATGTTTGCGCCCTTTCACATGCTGCTCCAAGCTTGACTCTGGGAAAATCAACCAAAAAATATCATCAGCCTGATGCATTACATGTAAACTACTTCAGTTATGACAAAGTATAATCCTATATTGCATAAATATTTTCAAAGTAGAAATACTATAGGTATCTAACATTATTACTCAGACTGGCCCTGCCATATTTCCTATTTCAAAAAGGCTACTTTACATGCACTGCATGTGGGAAGGGCAAAGTAAGTTGGCCAGATCATATTTTCTAAAGATGTCACAAAGTGTGCTTGTTTGAGTATGGATATTACATACTTGTACATACACAAAGGAAATTTAGTTGCAGGCAATGTATAAATTATGGTACATGGACAATTAAGGAGTGACTGTATTATATAGGTATAAGCTCTGTATCAGATGGAATCCTTTCTGTTATGTGTGTATACTCTCCAGTCTTAGGGGCCCCTAAGCTTCCTTTGGGCTCTGCACATTATATGACATGTAAATGTACATATATTATAAAGAAAAAAGCCCAAATAAACCAAACTTAAGTTAACTTAAAAAACACATGCCCCACAGCAAAAAGGGTCCGGTGGCCTAGCATGCAGAATTTGCATGTTTCTCTTCGAGGCTGGGTGAGTTACCTCAGGTTTGCCCCATTCACCCAAAACATGCGCCAGAAGTCGAATCCACCAGCAATAAAGTCATGAACCAGCATAAGCTCAAGAGCTGCAGGAGTGCTGCTCCTGACTCACTTCCCTATGTGGACAATAACATGTGCCTTATACCCACGGACCTATTAATGTGTAGACTATACTCATGTTTAACTGGTTATTATGTGCGGACAAATGTTTAATGTCAAGATGGGAAGGTAACGTTAGGTGATATTGTCAAAATATCACTCAGAATACAAGGAAATGCAGCAGGTAGAAAAGAAAAGCGTTGATAGTCAACATGCTTGCGGGAACTAAGGCTAACGTTCATGGCTAAGGAAAAGTTTGGCAAATGTACCATGGGTTCATGAAACAAACACTCACGGTTTGGTATATGGACATTGCATAGAGAGCAATGAAAGCCCTTAGGTGTTGTTTTGATGTCCACCTCCATGGAGCACGATGTATGAAGAGAAATAGGACTAGTTCGTGCACTGTCTGCAACACTGCTCCCGCGTCTGCTGCGCGTTTGCCTTTCTGTCCCTCCTCATAACGGGTCCGCGGAGTTCATGTCAATACAATAGTTCCGGTTTCAAAACAACCCTTCCTTCAGTAACACTGTCACCTTGCTTAAGCGATCTTAAGTTAACAGATATTTAAATGTAGAGAAAACAAGCAATTTTCCCAAATGTATTTAAGAATAAGCATTGACATACAATTGCCATTGGAGTACCTTTATTTTGTGAATAACGGACAGAATAACATTTAAACCTTAGCTGCTGTTTGAGAAACTGGATTTGTAGATCTTGCAAAAAGATCCCATACATAATCAAATAAAAACACAGAACTATCACATGTTAAAAAATTTTATAAGGATTTTTTTCCATCATAAAATACTTACAAGATCATCCTTGAGTAATACAACTGGCTACAACAGATAACAGTAAATGTTTAAGACAAGATTCCCTGCAGTACTGAACGAAAAACAGTGCTTTGTTTTTACAAACAAAAATGTCTAAAATTAATATTAAAAAAATGAGAAAAGTTCAGATACAAAAATTGGATTTCACACTATTTACAAAAGCAGTCATTTCTTTGCCACTCTGCCTCTTCTGGTTTTGGGCTGTATCTCAGCTTCTGTATTGTCCACAGTGGCCTTTGTGGACCCTTCAGCCACATCAGCTGCCTTCACCCCTCGCCTGGCTCTCTTACCAGGCTGGGCTTTTTCCGAGAGATCCTTCTCTTCAGGATTTGTGACATTGTGTGGTACATTTTCAGCCCCATTCTGCTGGGTGGATTTGGTCTTTCTGCCCCGGACGGTCTTCAAAGGAGTAACTTCAAACACTTCAAAATCGGATTTCCACTTGACAGATCTTTTGGATGTTATTGTGTCTTCTACACCGTTGCTGGGTTGAACAGTGGAGTTGTCCTGGTTTTTAGACTCTTCAACACATGCTGGCGTCTTAGCTGCCCTTCTCCCCCTCTTCACAGGCTCAACTGGAACTGCCTCAAAAACCTCCTCTGTGGCCTGAGCAGTGCTCACCTCGGGGGTAACAGCTGCCCCTCTGCGAGCTCTTTTAGCAGGGACAGCACTTCTGCCTCTTCCTCTTGTGGGTTTGGCTGGAACAGAGTCATCAGGAGCTTGTTCAGCAATATCCATCTCCGTTGCTCTGAGGTCCTCTTTGCCCTTTTTGCCTCTCTTGGGTTTGTCTGTGGCGCTGCTCACAGACACCTCTTCAGTGGTTTCTGGAGTGATACATTCAGCCTCTTTAGGTTTGCGTGCACCTCTCCTGGATTTTGGAGCTGGTAGTACAGACTTTACTTGTTCGACAATTGCAGCCTCCTCTGCAGTCTTTGTTATCTGGACCTCTTCAGTTGGTTGTTCTACTTTCCTAGTTCTCCGCATTCTCTTAGGCTCTGGAGATTCTATCTGGGATGGCTGTTGCTCAGACACAGATTTGTCCTCTTCCTCCAGAGTAGCAGTGTGCACCCTCTTTACCTGGACTGAAGTCTGGGATGCTTCAATGGTGTTGCTGTTCTTTGCAGGTCTGGCCTTTCTCCCTCTTTTAGGCTTCTCTGCAGGAACAGACTGCCCTGGTTGAGTTTCATTAACAGGCTCACTCTCCACAGAAGTGATTTTGGTCTCAGTTTGAGGAGGTTCAGCTGCAGACTTGGGTCTTCTCCCTCTTTTGGGTTTTTGAGTGGGAACAGGCTGCGCCACCTGCAAGTCTTCAACGGCCTCATCCACAGCAGGAGGGCTGGCTTCCTCTACAGCACTTTTTGCCTCTGGTTGGGGAGGCTCAGCTTGTGTCTTGGCTCTTCTCCCTCTTTTAGGTTTCTCATTGGTCAAAGGCTGCTCAGGTTGAGCAAGTTTAGCCTCGACCACAGGCAGCTCACTTATGACTGCAATGATTTCTGGCTTAACAGGGGGCTTTGTTTTTCTCCCTCTTTTGGGTTTTTCCTGAACCATTTCTTCTACACATGTCTGATGATTTGTTGGTTCTGGGACAGATGCAGCTACCTGTTGTGTTTCTTCTGGTAAAACTTTGTTTGCGTCTGTGTTTTCTTGGACTTTTCCAGCTCTTCCTCTCCTCTGTTTAACAGCAGTAACTGCTGGAACTTCAATTTTCTTCCCTCTTCGGCCTCTGACCACAACAGTAGCTGAAACCTCTTCATTCTTTACAGCCTCAGCTTCAGCCGGGACAGCCTCCTTCTCAGCTTCTGTTTCCATCATTTTGGCCCTCCTGCCGTGGACAGATCCTTCAGGCCTTTCAGTGGAGTCATCTTCCTGCTTGTCACTGGGCACCTTTTCATTCAATTCTGAATATAAGAACAATTACATATTTTAGAATGTACACACCCACAACAGAAACATTTTATTATTCAGAAATAAAAACAGGAAAATACCTTGGGCATCAGCAGACTGTGCTCTCACTGTGACATCACATAGCTCAGCTGCTTTTGTTTTCCTGCCACGTCTTGGTTTCACAACAGGCTCGTCTGATGCTGCAGATTGTTCCAGTTCCTGGACAGCAGTGTGGGGGTTCGGTTCTGGTTCGGTGGAAACGTTCTCTCCTTCAATCTGCTCCTGGGAAGATTCCTTAGCAAGTGTTGCCATTCTTGGCTCGACTGTGGGCTCCTGAACTTTACCCTCAAGTTCCTCTGGCGATTTCTTTGGCGAGGTCTTTGCGTTCCTACCTCGTGCAGTTTGTCTAGTGGCTGAACTCTCAACTTTCCTCCCTCGTCTAGTTTTAACTGGTGCCTCAATTGTGTCTTCAGAAGGACAGAGTTTGTCCTCTACTTTGAGTTCAGGGGCCTTCGCTCTTCTACCACGAACAGGTTTTGTTTCATCAGCACCTTGTACAAACTCCAGCGCGGATGACATTTCAGTGACCTCAGCTGAACTAATAGAGGTGCTCTCTGGTTGGCCCACAATGACTTCTAGAATCACATGAAAACAATTATTTTAAATTCACAAGCTGCAAATTATAAAAAAGGTGCTTGAGCGTCACTTACCTTCAGTAGCAATTACTTTGTCAACTTCCATTTGGTCAACTACTGGATGTTCAGACGTACACTCTGGCCCCTCAGTGGTTTCTAAAAATCAAAATATATGCATTTAAGATCATCATCTTAAACCTAGAGATTTTTTTTTGGGTTAAAAAAATTCAAAGCATGGATATTTACCTTTGGCGTTTTCCAATGTTCGCTCTTCTACTGGCTCTTTCATTAGTTCCTCTAGTCCCTCGAAGTCTTCCACTGGAGCATTTCCCCTCAGTCGTGGTGACCTCAGGAGTCTCTTAAGGCCAAAGTTCTCTTCAACAGGTTGGGCCTTTTGTTTTGGAGTCTTCATAATTCTCTTCACTCCAGTCAGAAACACTTTCTGCTCAATTTTCTGCTTGGGAGTCAGCAGGAGTTTGCCCCTGATGTCATCGATTGGTTCTGACTTTTGTTTTGGAGTCTTCATAATCCTCTTCACTCCAGTCAGACACTCTTGCGGTTCAAAATTCTGTTTAGGGGTGATCTTTAGTCTCTTTGTTGCACTAATGCACTCTGGTTTTTCCACCTTTTGGTCTGGAGTCATAATTTTTACTGCCGAGAGGCACTCCGGTGTTTCAGTCTTCTGTTTAGGGGTTTTAAGAAGCTTTCCCTCGAAATCCTCGACAGGCATGGCTTTCGCTTTTGGACTCTTCATGATTTGCTTTACACCACTCGGACACTCTTCCTCCTGCTTATTTTTTTGTTGAGGAGTTTCCACTATCTTTTCTCCTAGGTCCTCAATTAGCTCCACTTTCTCTTTTGGAGTCTTCATGATGCGTTTGATTGCAGACAGACACTCCTGCTGCTCGGACTTCTGTTTTGGAGTCTTAAGAAATTTGCCTCTCAGATCTTTAACAGGTTCAGCCTTTTGTTTTGGCGTCTTCATCATCTTCTTCACCCCAGTCAGAACCTCGGGCATCTGGGGTTTCTGTTTTGGAGTTCTGGGTGTATTCACATTCAACTCTGTGTTCTGTTCAGTGGACTCACTCTGCATGTCCATACAAGGAATTTCATCATTAAGCAGCCGTTGAACTGCCTCACTGTTGTATATTCTGCCTTTAATTGTGGAGGCAACACTCATCGGCGATACAACCATTTCACCTGCAAAAAAATAAAATAAAGTTCATGTTCAGGTTCAAAGAAAACTGAATAGGCATAAGAAAAACTGTACTTGCCAGTCTCCTCCGGTGTATTCAGAACAGATGGCTCCATCTGTGATTTGTCAATATTTGCCAATGGTGTCCTGGTGGAACTTCTTGCTATTTTGGTGGATCGTCTGTTCTCATTTTTAGGAGTTTTGAACATATCAGAAATTCCTGAAGAAAATAAGTAATAGTAAATTAATATTTCATTTTCTTACAAATAATTTCATTCCATACACCAAAGAAAAATCCACCAGTCAAATCTTCATCCATTTTCAGATTCTTTCTTAGCACTGCTGTGTTGGTGACAATTTTTGGCGGTGCACCTGTGGAATGTCCAACTTTCAGCCTGTGAGCTCTTCCCACAACTATTGTTGCAGGCGAAGCAGCATGTCCAGTGCCGACATGGTCCAGAAGTCGTCGCTTAGGGGTCTAGAAAATAGGAAGCGACAAAGTAGTCAAGAGCATGTTACACCATCAATCAATAAGATTCTCTGTGTGGTGGACTTTACTTGTGGTTTAGGAACAGCTTTTTTCTTCATGGTCTTTTTGGCAACTTGTGATTTGGTTGGAACAACCGTCTGGACTTTAGCTTTACCAAATCTCACAACGTCTGCCCAAGATGCCATCACTAAAAAATAAAATTACATTGTCTAAAGATAATTAAACTTAATTTATGCATTCAAAGCAAATGCTGGTATTTTGGTAGTATATAGCCAGATAATGTGCATACCATTCAGGTCTAACAATACACAACCACATACCTTTCATGGAGGCTCTCATGCCACTCTTTCTGTGCATCACTTTAGCAGCACTCTTCAGAGCTGGAGTTTTCTTTGCAGAGCTCTTCAGGCTCTTCCTCTTAAGTGGGATTTTAGGAGTGGCTATGGCTGATGGGACGGACTCCAACACAACATCTTCAGCGATTGGAGATGGCGTGTTGATACGAGACACAGAAAAACGCCCTTGCATTTTTGGAGTCTGAGCTGTGGATGGAATAGGTGTTTCAACAGGACCGGCTGATTTTCTCTTTGGCGTTCCTGGAGTGGAGGACGACTTGCACAGTGGTTTATTCTTCGGCGTTTCAGGTTTGCATGGGACAGGAGACTTGGCAGTAGTAGTTTTGACAGATTTAGGTGAGGGCATCTTAGGGGAAGCCTTCTTGGGAGTAGCAACCTTTGCAGGGGATGGGGATTTTGGACTCTGTACTTTGGGCGACTGTGCCTTGGGGGATTTGGGGGATGCTTTCTTAGGGGTTATAGACTTTCCAGGTGAAGGGTACTTTGGATTCAGAACTTTCTGGGCAGGTGACTTGGCTTTGGGGGAGGCCTTTGTCGGGGTGGTAGACTTCTTTCCAGGTGAAGGAGATTTGGGGGACTGAGCTTTTCGGGCCGGTGACTGAGTCTTGGGAGACTCTGGTAATTTCTTTGCAGAGGATGGCGTTTTTGGAGAAGCACTCTTAGCGCCAGAAGATTTCTTAGGCGGAGTCTTCATTTTAGCAGGACTCTTTACTTTTGGGCTTTTACTCTCCTGATGACAAAGACAGTGATAAACAGTCTGAGTGCTGTATAAAACATTATGATGGTGTGTGTTTGTGAGGAAATGCAGCACAAGTCTTACCTTAAGCAACCCAATCACAGAGGCCCGTCTGAGTAATGACTGCTTTGGTTTATAAAGAGACAGGCTTCTTCGTGGTGTGGCCCCTTTGCGCAAAGGCGAGTTGGGAGGCAGGCGTTTGTCGAATAACTCTGGAGTCAATTGATTGCCAAAAGACACCCTCTTCCTCTTCATCAGTTGTGAGGGCAGGTCAGCAGCAAGCTCCTCACTCTTACGTTTTTTTGACTTACCTATGGATTATGATAGCACAGTTAAAACAGTGATGGGATCGAAGCATCTTAAATTTTATGAATTCATATTTACCTTTTTCCAAGCTTTTAGGGGTTGACTTGCTGGTGCCCATTTTTGAAGGAGATCCCACTTGTTTCTCTACAGATACAGGTGATGTGGTCTCTTTGCTCTTCCTTCTTGATGGAGACCTTTGAGTTCCAGAGATTTGCTCAATAACATCACTCATAGTATACCTCTGTGGGGTAGTGCGACAAGGGGAGGTGAGGACAGCCGGTGTGGCTTCTGGTTCTGCGGCGAGTTGAACAGAGCGCCTCTTCTTGACTGACTTTGGAGTTGCATTTCCAACCTTTGCCTCAACTCGAGTCATTGAGTCTGCTTCTTTAGGCGCATCTTTTGCTTCCACAACAGGCCCGGTATCGCTTTTTCTGGCAGATTGTGGTTTTGGTGTGCAAAACTTAGATGAAGGGGTCTGCAGGACACTGACAGAAGACTTACGGGGGGTCTTCACATCAAGAGATTGTTTGATCATTTGATACAAATCACTGAAAGGCGATGCGGTTTTGTTTTCCTCTTTGGACTCAAAGTCCTGTGTCTTCTCCAGAGACCGCTGAATATTGTCAATGTTGGTTCCATCTTTTAAATGGGGGTCTATAATGAGAAAAGATGTAATAAATGTTAACTAAGACAACACTCGGTTTTGAGTATTTCATTATCTGCTCACCAACTGCAGCAGTTTTCACTTTTCCTCCAACAGATGATCTCTTTTTAGGTGTTGGTGGAGGAGGATACTCAAACCTACAGTCAGATTATTATTATTATCACCACCCAGAAAAAAATGGTAAATAATGTCACAAACTGTTCATTTAACTATTTGTTGGGAAAGGTCAAAACCAACCTGAAAGAACGATCAATAATAGTTATTACATCTCCATGTTTTAGACGCTCTGACTGCTGCAAAGCCTGTCCATTAACTTGGGTTGGATTCACCGAGCTGAGATTAGTCAAAATTACCTATGGGTAGACAAAAATAAATACAGTGGTGTTAAAAATAATGACGCATTCAAAAATTATACAGTTATAATATTACCTCTTTGTTTTCATTAAGATCAATTCTACAGTGTTCCTTAGAAACCTGTGGAAGCTGAATGCGGATGTCACAATCAGGCTTCCTGTGCACAGAAGACAAAAAACATCTCACATTAAATGTAACAAAAGCATTGAGCCATGAAGCTACACTGAAGTTTAAAAGGGTGACGTCAGCGACTGAGGCTCCTCCTTCAAACAAGGGCTTTGTAACACATCTGTCCCCTTATCTTGAAGTATTTATTTTAAAAATATTACAAAGAGCATGTGGTCTCTCACCTTCCAAACATACAGGAGGCAGTGAGGGGGAACTCTGTGCCGTCCCCCCCGCTCCTCTTCAACACAACGACCTTCCCGTGTAATGGCATCTTTATCCCGTTACCTGCCGATGGAAGAATATATATAAAAACAAATGCCCAAACAGCACTGCGATTATGAGTCTATTAGTAGTGCAATAATGGGTCAGCATTAATAAGGTCATTTAATGTAACTAGAAGTAATGCACCAACTACGTTTACATATTAAATAATTCCGTTTCTAGATTAGATGTGTCGTGATAACTCGTGTAACGTATCCTTTCTCAAGAGCATGGATTTAAAAGTCAATTAACCGGTATAACTCGGTTTCTGGCATCAAATGTGTAATCCGTGTAAAACAAACGATGACACATGGCAACAGTTGAACAGCCAAGAAATAAGAGTATTTACGCGACCGATGCTTACCTGTAAACCGTTCTAAAACCTCTGACGATCCATAAAACTATCCCGCATATACTAAATTTAGGTGTTACTCCTAAAACATGTCCTAATTCAGAGTAAAACCACTCATCTGCCACAGCAACGATGCACTCCGACGAACGGCTAAGAAAGGTATTTCACTACTACAACTCCGCTTGTCCGCGTCTTCTTCCCGGAAGACAGCGTGATATCACTCCGCCAGAACTACAACGTGCACCAAACTTTCTAAATAAAGGGGTTGCACAGGATGTTAAAAGCCTTGCGTGAAATTCTGTTCTTTGGTTTACAGCTATTGGCTGCGTTTTATATCTTTTGTCGTTTGTTTAACAGTTTAGTCGCAGAGGAACTATTTTGTTTACACTTTTGGCGGATGAACACTCCAAAAATCTTTGTAAGGTGATTTGAAAATTTTCGAAATTCCGCGCGAAGCCTTCTGATTGGTTAAACGTCACTACAACGCAGAGAAGGCGGGGCATGTTTACGGCTAACCCATTCTAGATTTGTACTTTTCTTCAGCATTTTTCCTTTTCCTATAACGTGTTCCCTATGATGTCTTGGATTTACTTTGTAAGTCTGCATCAATTACTCTTGTATACTCTTGTTATAACTTTGTGGTGCTTTGATTAGTTTGCAGCCTACTATAATGATATAATACACTGATACCGATGGCTCAAAATCATGCTAATATTCTAATGTTGTGATAAGATTATAATCATGACTTTATTTTTGCTTGTGGCAAATATTTATCATAGTTTTACTTCGGGGAAGTTGCAGTTTGTGAAAAACATTTTTCAAATTAAAGTAAATCCCTCAGTCAATGTTACAATTTTGGTTTGTTTAAACTGTTTAAACAATAATTTCATGTTATGTCATTGAGAATTATTTGTCTACTCATCACTATTTTGTAATCTACAGAGATTTTTTGACCCTTTTAAGAATATAGTTGCTAGGTTATGGAATTACTTCTACCTAAGTCACATCTACATCTTATGTCCAACCTGGAAGTACAATTTTAAACTTCACCAAAATTGACAAACTGGGAAAAATAGGACTTTTTTTGTTTAGTAAAAAATTACATAATGTTCACAACATTTTAGTGAAATGTGTAGTCTAACACACTTTAAATCCTGTCTCAGTTTCTCTCTACTCTTGAGAGCCACACTAAGATGTTCTGACAATCTAATTTATTATGGTACCCATTTTGTACTTATTGTGAATGACATACACACAAAAAACAGTCATATAAATCATTATTAAATGTTTGTTTTATTTTTATTTTTAGTTGTTTTGTCTTTTTTTTTTTTTTTTTTTTTCAAAGTCGCTGGATAATTTTGACAAAATTTGCAACATATTTCATACTTCCAAACTGATGTTGTGTTTGTTGCTATCCAGATCAGCAGTGGAGGAAAAGTTGTGCGCCGTTCTGGACTGGTAAAAATACTAAATGATGAAAGCAGCTTTGACCGTACAAATAAAATAACACAGACATGTGATTCAGAGAGAGAGAAGAGTCTCCACACTGGCATCCTGTGGTCGCGGGTCAGTGTCTCTGCGAGTGATTAAGATAGGCTCAGTAGCAGTGTGTGTGAACATGTGCATTTGTTGTGGATAACAGGGTTGAGAAGGTGCAGCACAGAACAAACAAAGAAACAGGCCAGGCACACAAAATGATTCCTTCCTGAGACATTGGCGTGTGTACAGTAACGACGGTCTGGACAAATGCATGTTTCTAATGGTGAAGGCGTTTTGGCTTTAAGTGAATCACAGGGTGTGAGGTTGCTCTGGGTCTGGCGTCAGAAGTCACAGGTTTCTGGGGGGAGGAGAGACATCACATTTGGGACCTTCACTTTGCCTGGACCACTGACAAAAGCAGAAGGATCACAACAATCTTTTTCCTCTTCCACAAAACATTACTGATTAATTTATAGAACTACGGAGAATCACTTGTGTTTATTACAGTGTGTATGTACACCACTCTTCACATTTCCTCTTTAAAGCTGCAGCAGGTTAAAAGCAGCTCCCTCACCGCTGTCTGAAACACTCGTCCTGCTACATGGCCAAAAGCTATGCCCCGACTGGAGTGCTACTTGTGTACTGTATTCAACAAATGGGTTTTGAAAGTGAAAGGATTGGTAGAAACGTCAGTGAAAGCACATTCTGAACAGCCAGTGATTGGTAAAAAAGGCCTGTCCAGGATTTTTGTAGGACACGAGACATTAAAGAATTTCCTTCAGTAAATGTGCTCAAAATGTATTTTTTTCTTGAATCACAAACCTATAAACAAATCACATAAAAGGTATTCTTTAAAAAAAAAAAAAAAAAAAAAAAAAATCAGGTGAATGCTAAACTCTTCATAGTTTTAAAGAAATTAATACAGCTTATATACACAAACTCAAAGGCTACCTAAAATACACCTTAATCATGAATCTTCATTCATCTGTTTTCTTGAAAGGACCTGTGACCATATCATACAACCAAGTTCATACAATCATTTTTCAATCCAACCTGGAATAGGAGGTGATATTCACTGCGACTTGTTTTCTGTGCACATTTGAGTGTGTGTGCGTGTTTCAATCTGTGTATGCACCATAAAGTCAAATATCAATGCTTTCTGTTAATCATGTACAAATGTGCTAAAACTGAAACATCTCTCAATACTCTTGATGGGTATGAAAAGATTGAAACAGTGAAGAATACAACAACTTCTAATCTCAGAAAACATGTCCCCACTTCGCCTGCCGCCTTATCCTGGACACAACAATCCCAACAGTTTCTTAGCTTTTCTATATATATTTATATATCTTTTGTACGAAATCTGTTCTGAAGTTGGAAAAAGAAGCCCCACAGTCTTTTGAGGAGGAAGGGTCTTCTGAAGTCCCAAGCTTGCAGTTGCAGTCTGTTGAGGATTACAACAAAAAGTGTCTTGTGTTTGCAGAGTCTGTATGCATTGTCTTTATAGAATGACCCTGGGATGACCTCTCCCAGTGTGGCGTCCTGCTTGAGCTGGTGTGCACTGCTGAAGATTCAGTCTCTATAGTGAAGGACAGGGGGCATCAACAGCGTTTATGTGGTCTGTCCTGGCCCTCACCTCCACAGTGTTCCTGAATGAGGGGAATTGATTAGGACGTGCAAGAGGTTTATTTGTGAGGTGGATCAAGGCCTTCTGAGAGCCTCCCTGGGACCATCTCGGGCAGGACAGAGCGCCATATGGATAGTTTTGTCCATGAGGTCTATGGTGATTGTGTAGCCGGGCTGCTTTGGGCGGAGCTGGGGGACAGACTGGGACTGCAGCTCCCTGGAGGGGCCCCAGAGCTCCGGCCCCCTGCTGCTCCACTCTCCAAGCCCTCAGAGTTCTCCAACATCTCCTGGATGAGGGGAGGCATTGAACCAGGGATCTCCATCTTCAGAGTGATGACACGCTCAGCACCTGCAAACAGAACACATGTTGTCAGTGCATCCTATTAAAATGGAGGCCTACCACCTCTGAATGATTAAGTCCAATTTTGTCTGCCCTAGTAAAAAGATCTTAAGGACAATAACCAAACATGTTGTTTTGTTTCTAATGAATGTTTTGAATAACTGTCACCAGTGCTCCCACAGTCTCAACACCTACCTTTAGCGCTGATGCTTCTCAGATCTGTGATTTTCATGAGCATCTTGGGGAACATGTGCGGTTTGTGGGGCCTCCTTTTCCTGACATAAATCTTAAGCGCCTCCAAAAGTGGCTCCTGCAAAACATCCACCTTATCCGCCTGCTCCAGGTCCTGCCGATCTGTGGAACAAAGAACCAATTTACATGTGATGTGTAATAACCACCGCTTCTCACTAGGTGGTGCTCAAGGCACGTGCAATCATTAGATAGCCGTCTGCAGCCTTGAAGGAGTGTACTTTATAGAAGATTCTGTGATTTTATAAGATCAACATTTCATATATTTTTTGGCATATTTTATATGTTTTATATGTACCTCCACAAAGCAAACAGATAGCACTGAGCAGTCCTGTCTCTGCGTCATCCATCTCTAGAGGAAGGAGCTGGTTGGCAAAGGCAAAAACTAAGTCTGTGAGAGGCCCAAAGCCAGCGTTGTGCATCTGGGTCCTGTTTAACGTGAGTCCATCGGAGAAGGTCATTGTGTCTTGCTCTGGCGTGTAGCGTGTACAAATCCTCAAAATCTGAACACACAATTTGACAGCATTACATAAGAAGAGGACATGTCCAACGCAAAAACATGATGGGTTAAAAGTGCTTTGGCTCATACCAGGATGTCTAGACAGGCCGCTTTGAGCAGAGTGATTTGGTCTGCTATGGTGAGCGTTGTGAAACCGGGCAACTGCTTTGCAAACTCCACAGTTTTAATAATACATTTGGTGGAGAGCTCGCTGAATTTGTCCCATAGGTCAACATCCAAGGAGACACGTCGTTCTGAGCTGTTAGTCTGGAACAAAAGGTGGATGAGTTAGATGAGCATAATCTAATATTCCACAGATGCAGAGACTGTGCATGATGCCCACCGTAGTGTATTTTCCCAGCTGGCAGAGGGAGGGGAAGGTCTCCTGATGTGCCTTTCGAACCCGGTCGATCATCTGCTCTGTGTCTGGACTCAGGACATAGCTCTCTGTGCACTCTTGCTTCTTCTCATCCTTCTTCTTCTTGTTCCTGTCATTCCTCACAGCTGTGCGGGGGAAAAAAAACTCTGTTAATGACAACAAATATCACATAGATACTTCAAATTAGCAACAAAACACAAAAAAAAAAACCTGTACAAATAATTTACGTAAATGAAGAGAAATGCAGGAATCAGCCTTTTCACTCCTGAATCCTGATATTGATACTTTAGTATTGAGTATATTAGCAGCATTAATGGGAGTGGTGAGAACTCTAGTGGTTGAAGACAATGGTGGTCATCTGACTAGTACAGGGGTCTGCAACCCACAGCTCTGTCATCCTGCTGGTGCGGCTCAATGTGGCAATTGAAAATAATGAATGAGCATTTAATTAATTTTAGTGCATTCGTTTTTAAAACTGATTCTAAATTTCAAGATTATGGCGATCTTGCAACATCTAAATAAAACGAGTCAAAACATTATGTCGCTCTTAATATGTGTCACAATAAATGTCACAACCGCCAATGTGCACCGCCCGATAATGCGCAATTTCCTGAACGTTTCAAAGCCCAGGTAGGCCAACTATGGAGAAAGGAAAGTGTCTGAAGAAAACAAAACGCTCAATGCAACATCTTTTTTTCGGAGTTCAAAATATTTTTATTGGACGCAGAAATGTAATCATGTTTTCTCTGCAGTCGTTCATTGATTTAATTATTAAATTAAATGGGATACAACTTTAGCATAGTTTATACATAGCATAAAGGCAAAACCCCCCACAAAAAACAGTGTCATTTAATTTAAAATGTCAAAAGGTGTTTCCTTTACAGTAGAAAATGGGTCCAAATGGCTTCTTGAGTGGTAAAGGTTGCCGACCCCTGGACTAGTAAAAAAAATCATAAACTAGTAGAATAGATTTCAGTGTGGGAACATAAATTGACTTTTAAGCACTGATCAAATGTGATATTTATCCTTAACTGTTGGTACCATTTTCAGCCACAGCACTTAAGATCAGTTGCATATTCAGAGTATTTCTTCCACCCTTGTGCAGCAGTCCAAGGTAAATCTAGATTAGGATCAGTTATCTATAAGAAAGGTGTGTTTGCAGCCAGAGCAACCATCCTTGTAGCCAATGGTCTAAGATGAATGTGTGGCAGCCCCAGTGCACTGAAGGCCTATGGTAATGGAGGAACAAAAAACTCTTGAAATAATCCAACGTTCTTTCCCTCTGGGCAATCGGGCTGAGCATACGTGCGCCCCAAATGACAAAAAACACCAGGCGGGGTGTTTAGCATGGGAATCCCATTACGGCTGCGATCCATTTCTTGAGGCCGATTGGCGCTGGGGTGCAGTTTAGCGCAGACTCGCCTGTGTGTGTCTGAGTTAAGACTGGGGGTGGCTGCTGGGAGAGGGGTGCCACTTGATAAATAGTGGTGGGGGATGGAGCTATCCATAAGGCTGACAAATTGCCACAGCTTTCATTAGGGGTCCCGGCTAATCTAATAACATAATATGACAAATATCCTGCCTCTAATGGTTTTAAAAGGACTCTGGCTGCTGAGCCCAGAGCAAAAGAAGGGAAAAAGAAAGATTCCAGCTTTCTCTTCCTGCTCACTTTACTTTATAGCACACTCCCTGTTGGCAGCGTTGGTAGCCTTACATTTTATAGTCACCATCTTGTCTTCAAAAATGCTCTGGCTCATGATTTAAAATGATTCCTGTTTACTAATCTCACTCCTATCGCCTTTTTCATCTGTTCTCCCTCCAGCGACACCAGTTCCCCCGCCACTGACCTGAGATCAGATTTTTCTCGTCTTAATCCTAGTGTTGACCGTGGCGTGTGTGTGGGGGCTGATGGGAGATCAGTGTGTGACACAAGGACCTGGCTCAGAGCCAAGGAGAGACGAACGCACTTCTCAACACTACTGCTCACTCATCAGCCTGCAACAGGCCTCCTGCTGGAGAACAAGGACTCGGCTGCGAGCGACCAGAGCTGCAAGAGCTGGAGCAAATGTCTTACAGCAGTTTTCACAATATTTTAGGACGAACTCTCCAAATGTGCTTGGGACATGATGAGATATGGTATAATAAAATAAAGAAATTATTACACCATTTTATTATTTTTATAGAGCAAGAGCAGTTAAGACACATATTCAAAATGTTGACTTTAAATAAACTGTAGAGTGCTTGGTGCTGATATTGGGTGTAAGCCCTGCTCATGAGCCCACTATCTGTGGGACGGGGACAAAGAGGACTGCAACACAGTCAATGTCCAATTAATTCACAAATAAATATGGGGCATCCCTAGCGCAGAGACATTACGCGGCCTGACAAATTGGCAGCACAATCATAAGCCGCACAACACAATTTAATGAAGTCATTAAAGAACTATTAGGCGAGACTGGCGATCTGTCATGGCGAATTGCCACATGCAATAACTTGGGGGGAGGAGGACTGTGGCAGGGCAGCACAAACTAAAGAAATGGGGCCTGGCTTTTGTGGCAGTTTATCCGTTAGGTGTGTGCCAGACTGCGGGCCATGCATCACTCAGGATGTATTATGAGAAAATGAATGCTAATGGTGGAACTTGCATCGTGGATTGTTTGTGGTTATGTGTTCATTGCATAAATATGATTTAGAGGAGGCGCTGAGCTACACATGCAGAACAGTGCGACACACACCGGCGCTGCCATCACTCAATCATTCCTCTCAGAGTGGATTTCAGCTGCGCACTGCAGTTAATAGACAGTTTCTGTTGCTGTGTGTACGCCACGGAGAGGTGGGCTGACAGGGATAATTCGTGTGAGGAAAATTAAAGCGATGGCAGCTCGTCCATCACACAGATTAAATTCAATGGAAAGATAGAAATGTCAACGTTCCCTGCTCCTGCTGCTGTGAGTGCAGAGGCAGTGTCGAGCGTGATGAAACTTTGTCTCTCTGTATCCTGCAGCCTCCCTCACCAGCCCCTCGGCTCTCTCAAATCACTCCAGCTCCATCCTCCTCTTCCTGCCTCACTCCCTCCTGATCTTATCATGCAATCCTGTAATTCTCCATCATTCTGGGCATCATCTTATTGTACTTTTATTGCTTTTTCTATTGCAGATTCTAAAAGAACATAAGGTTGATTTGTGCCAAAGACAAAAATAAAGATATGTAGTGATAAAAAGTAGAACGAAGGCTGTGGTGTGTAAACAACTACAATAAAATAACTCTACACCTACTGTTTAATATTTTTGACCCTTTTGAACATTAATGTAATTTGATGCTCTTGCTTTTGTAACAGAATTCACACTGCAAATCGCAGAAGATTCGTCTCCATAGTCAGTGCCTTACAGGTGTGTTCAGTTTGAGTGACCACACAGTTGTCATGGAGAGGTCAGCTGGCACAAGTCTGGCACTGACATCTGGACCGGTCATCTTCGGGGTCTGTGTATGAACTGTATGAATGTATTCCTTTCATTAATGCTTTCTATTAAGTCTCCTTTGCGGATGTCACCTTCCATATGCATAAATGAGCTGTGTGTGACAGACTGCGCTGCAGCAAGAGGAGGCTCCCTGCTGGCCACAGATGGTCAGCCTTTCCTCCTCACCAGCCTGCAACTCTTTCACTGGCCAAAGTCACTGCTGTGGACACACAACCGGACACAAACTACTTTTTACATAAAACAATATCATTTCAATTTATCAGAAAGGAGAATGTATTTTTTGCTTAACCAACTCCCACCACTAGATAGCGCTCCTTACCTATGTCATTCCACTGCTGTACATGCGAGTGTGGCGCTGTGGCCCTTCTAACCATGATTAATGGCCCCATTCAAAGGTAAGGAGCTCAGAGGATAACTTCTTTTACAGTAAGCCACAGAGTGGGGGCGTGGGGAGCGCTCTCTGCTCTCACTGTAGCACAAACACTGAGTAAATGGTGCTGGGAGACAGGAGGCAGGGGACTGAGCAATGTACAATGTACAATGTACGTGTGGGGGTCAAAAAGGACAACACTGATGAAGCACATGTTTGCACACATTCTGCAGGTATGGAAAAAGAAAGGAAGCCTTCTGTCATGTGATCACTGCGAGGTAAACAGGGCTGGCCTTATGCTCTCTGTGCTCACACCTCTATCAATGACTTCATCCAGTGTGTGTGTGTGTGTGTGTGTGTGTGTGTGTGTGTGTGCGTGTGTGGGAGAGAATGTGTGTTCACACAGCCCCAGGGGGCTGGATGGGGCAGACGCCTGCTCTTTCACTCTCGGCAGGTGAGAACATATTCATCACAGAGGCCTGCCAAGCCCGGCGACACCCTGGCTGTTCTGTCAGCCTGTATCATGGCTGCCTTTTGAATCACTACACATCAACACACAGTACAAACCAATACCAACCCAGAGTTGATCAAGAGTAAAAAAATACAACAGGCCTTTCATTAGTAAAATACTTACACTCCTTGGACATTCCCACTTCCAGGCACTTCTGCAGCCGACAGTATTGACAGCGATTGCGTGTGACTTTGTTGATGATACAGTTCTTTTCCCGGTGACAAGTGTACACCATGTTTTTCTGGATGCTTCGCCGAAAGAAGCCCTGGAAAACACAACATCCACATGTAAATCTGAGCTCCAGTGTCCCAAGAGAAAAACTAGTAAACTACATGAACGTGATGAGTGCAAAGGTCATTTTCCCTATTCAGCTGATGAGTGGCAATGAACTAACAAACAGGTAAGTCCCCAAAGGGCTTAGCTGAGCATAATCTTACCAAAGACTAACAGTCACAGTTACACCTCATCAGGTCACACACCTGCTCCGACGTATCAAGACACAATACACGTGCATATAATGGAAGGGCCTACAGAGCTGAACAGAAACAGTCCTACGTTGCATTGACACCAAATTGTCAGATGTATGAATTCTATTTACCGGTATTCAATAAAGTAATGAAGTAATATTGAAGAGGCTTTTACAAAATAATGAGGTTATTGTTGCCTTACTGGATAATATATGGATAAAGAATTCTCCTCCTAATAATGTTTTAGTGCCAAAAACAATATAAGCCTGTGAGAACAGCAATACAACATTTGTTTGTCTATAATTCATTACATTAAGTACAATTCATTTTCATTAAAACAAATACCTTTTTGACACACAAAAAATTATCTAATGCATGTCTTATCTTTATGAGGGTATTAAAAGTCCACATTGCATTTGGACAAATAGTTCTCAGGGAATAATGTTTTTAAACCTGGCCCATTACAATGAGCAGTCCACAGGGAAAGCACTGAGGGCTGTGGACAAATTAAATGCAGGTCAATGTCCGTATCGATCGCAGTAGGTCATGTGGTGGTGGGCGGAACTTGGTGATGGAGGATAGCAGTGGGCGGAGTCTGCTGTTGTAGGGGTGGCTGCCAGGGAGCCCCTACTCCCCATGCTGAGGGATTAGCTCTACTAGCCGACAGATGGCCCATGGACCTAAGCCCGCAATTTGTCCTTCCTGGATCACTGGACTCTATTTCAGCCGCCTCTGCCGTCCACACTAACAGAGAAGTATGCACTTTGAGATTTATCTTTTCAAACAACACACTAATTAATGGGTGAATGAGTGCTTTGGTGCAAAGCAGTTTTATCCTGAATGTTTTGATCTACTACACCTGGAACAATTTACACTCTGCAAGACTACAAATAAAGACCAGCTTTCTGGATGTCTTCCAATTCAAATCCTGTTAAATCCTTATTAAGAAGCCAGTTAGCACTCAATAAAACAACAAAGGCCAGAGCAGACAACAAACTAGCTGCTGCTGCTGCGGTGCTGGGATCAGGCTGTGAGTGTTTGTAATGTCCACTTTGATCTGACTCTGGCCTGACCCTGACCTCAGTGTCACACGGGATTGACCTCGTCCCACTTGACAACACCAGGCTCAGGTGGTGCCCTCTCGTGCCACCACGTGATTGGATGCCGTCTTGCTATTGTCCCCCCTCCTCTCCATGTTTTAGGAGTCATTGCTTCCTGTGGCCCTTAAGCCTCTTTTTATATCACCGCTTTAATCCACCCGGCGACAAGAGCCCTCAGCAGGCCGCTCTGCTGCCCTGCTGCCCTGCAGTGTTCAGAGAGACCATAAAAAGAAAAGAGCAGTCTGCCGTTGTGATGCTGTGTGTCATGCCAGTTCACAGCTGTCTACCTGGTGAAGAACGTTTACCAGAGTGTTCTCCTTGAAGGATTATTCAAACCATAGCAGCCACAGGAGAGTGAGTGGGGTTGTAGAGTTCATAACTTGGCGTAGGAATCCTCTGGCGTGTGCGACTTTCACAATGGCTGCAGATTAAGAGCCTTCCCAGCCTCCCACAGAGTCCATGTGCACGCGCACATTCCCCGTGCCCCTTCCTTCCTCGATTACTGAGCAGCCCGCAAGATGAATGGGAGAGGAACACCGCAGCAGATAGGGGACTTAATGGCTGCAAGGGATTTTAGAAATATGGTCTTTCCTTCTAAATACCACAGATTCCGTGGAAAAAGAGTGCCCCTGCTGAGAGCTGCCATGCCTTCAAGACAAAAACATAAACACGAGGGGGTGGCCGTGCATATTTAATGTTCATGTGTTAATATCTGGAGGGGGTAAAAGTGCACCGGGCGGTAAGAACTTAAACAACAAACGGAATTGGCTGTCTCCAAGTAGCAGAGCTCAGCATCCCTCCTGTTCAGTTCCTGTGTTCACCGAAGCCCCCAGGAAATACCTTTGTAGTTGGGCACGCTGCAGCTCAAGCTAACGCGGCTAACCCTCAGTTTACCCTCGTCTCAGATGAGACAACCATACGTTCACATGCCTGTACTCTTGAATTATTGAGCAAGTTGTAGCAACTCTTCTCTTCAGAAGTTAGACCATGAAGGAGCAGGCGATCTGAATTTTCAATTAAGCATTGCAGCTATTGAGTGGGCAGCAAGGTTCAGACAGAGCTAATCTAAAAATATAGAACATACCTGATGATAAAACGTGACCACAAAAGATTATGATTTGAGTTCAAGTGTGTGACCTTTGACCCCAATAACTGCTTATTATTAACCATGTTCAACTTAAACTTTGTACTGTATAGCTCGATGCAGCTAGCGGCCACAAAATGTTTCATCAGTAATCATGCGTTTACTTTTTTAGACAGACTGCAGTAACCCCTTTCCAAAGTTAAAACAAATCATCCAAAACTGTCACTAGATGTGAATTGTATCAACAATGTCCTCTTTGGACTGATAAATGAACATAATCAGGGTTGTCCCAGATGTACAATATCATCACAAAGCTAATTAGCACGTCACTTTTCCAAGGTGTCAGCAAACACAACGTGGTGACAACTCCACAAGAAAGACTAATTAATCAAGTTTGTGTTGCATCTGGCCTGCGCTGAGCGAGAGGTTAGTGTGTATCCAATCCGTTACACCAAAACAGTGAAGATGCAGATTAGGATTAACTGGCTGTATCACATACTACGGCTTTATATTTGATCAAACTGGATGACCTTCACGCGCCTAAACTGTCACTGAACGAATAGAGTTCAAATAGAGTTCTAATGCATACGTTTTGGTGGGTGATTTCCAGTCTTCCTTTCTCCTAAATGTCAATAGAACGTGCCTGTATTCTCAGACTCTGGCACACACTTGCACCCTTGCTACACAGTTCATGGATATATAAAAACCTGTGAACAAGTCTGAACTCTAACAGTAGCAGAAGTCTGTGCCAACACTGATGGTTGTAAATTAGGTGAAATTATTACAAACTATAAATCACAATTCAATCACAGCCGAGATTTACGATACCATTAACACTTTTTACAGTATTTAAAAAGAGTACCGTTACAGTTATATATCTATATCTGACGTTGTGTTTTGTTTCATCATCTATTGATTGCAGTAATGCATTACATTTAGACTGTGGAAGTGCGTCTTTACTCTTTTACACTTTCACCAGAGTCATCCTGATCATATCATGGACGTGTGATGATTTTTTATATTTTATTTTATTTCATTTTATTTGTTCAATACAAACATAGAACTAAAACAATAGTCAAGCATAAATATCCAAATTGGTTTAAAGTGTGTTAAATTTGTCAATTTTCAAATTTTGTCCAAATGAAATTTGGCATTTATCAAAGTCTAATCGAGGTCGAGATTCATATATTTCAAATTGTCAATGATATGTTTTGGTCTTTAAAATCAAGATACTGGGTCTGTAGAAAATGTTGCAATCATAATGACCATAATCACAAGTCATTGTAAAATAGATTAATTGCATCCATTATGTTGCAAGTCAAACATGTGTTAATTTGCATCAGTATTGTTTTAATCCAAACAATAAAACTATTTGGGCAAAGATGATGAGCCAGGCCAAAGAACTGAGCTAAGACGTCACATCTGCACCTGACAGTACCATCTCAACCATCTCCTCCTTCAAATTTTCTGCCTGTGCTGAGCTTACACAACTCCAGCTGTGAAGTGCCCAGATAAGAGGTCAGTGAGGGAAATACACTGCAATACAATGTGTGCGTGTGCATGCGTGTGCCAGAGTGTGTGCACTATGAGCTGATAACCACCACACAGGCCGCTGCCTGTTCAGCACCTGAGCGTGTCGATAGCACACACGCCGTCAGCAGAGGCTGATAGATACAGATTTGTAATTTTGAAGTCTGGTTAAACAGTTTTTCTTTATGTAAATGATGAGTGTTTCTCTATACTTTTGGAAAAAGAATAAAGCAGACCCTTACAGGACTGATGTGAAAAGCTGTGCACACAGCCAGGTGCTTACTGTACGTAAACATTCAATCTCATTCATTTTAATGTGGCAGCAAATAAAAATAGACAGCGCAGACACATAGTTGTTTACACTCAATGTCCATATCTAACTTCAACCTCTAGTTTCTAAAGTTCACTTATTACTGTAGGATTTATGGCACAAACTTTTTCTTATAAAACTGTTGTGGCCCATTAAGTTTATGGGGATTTATTGTCAACGATAACAATCTACACACAACAGTGCTACACATGCTCTGATGTGTACTCACCAGTGGTCACCAAAATTGATTTTTCATTGTATACCATGTTTCTCCCATTGAAAAGGCATTCACACTAGTGCTAACTCGTGGAATGGTACCGGTTAATGGAATGCAGGGTTTAGTTTACAAACACAGGAATGGTCAATATGATGTTTCAAGACAATAAATAAATAGACTTGCACAGATATGTTTTGACTGCTGCTATGACAGTTCCATTAGCCGCCGTCAAGTTGAACTATAACTATAGTGTAGAGCTAATTCATTGGAGAAAGCAGGAGTTAGCTTAGGCATAGTGCATTTTTCTCCTTTCAATATGCAAGCTACATAGAGTTGTACAAGGAAATATTCTCTATCCAGACAATGGCATTACACACATGTAGCTGACCATATGCCCAAAGCTTTTTAGTTCGATTTATTTTGGAAAAAAATCCACTTTATACATACAGTGACCAACTTGACACTTGAAGTCTACTGGAAATTTGACAATGTAGTGAAAGTGCCTGAATAAGGACAGATTGTCACAAGCAAACTTTAACTTCACAAAATTCACCAAGCTTTAAATCAAATTTGACAAGATGCAAACGTACTCCAATTTGCTCAATGCAACCCCCAGATCAAGGTTCGTAAAAGATTCCAGATGAGAGTGAATATTTGGTCCAAGGCTACATTCCTACACTCAATACCAAAAGGAACAGTGAGATGTGAAATATTCAAAAGCCTTATTGTTTTTATGAGGAGTATCGGGATGGGATGAAGGTCAGTGTACTGTTGCTTGCTCGGCAGATGGACTTAAAAGAGGGTGTATAGTCTCACCTTGCATCCCTCGCAGGCGCTGACACCATAGTGGTACCCTGAGGACTTGTCCTGGCACACAAAGCAGGGCTTGTAGACGCGGGGCGGCGGGGGCGGTGAGGGGGGGCTTGGCACTATCTCCTCTGAGCTGGTACTCTGCGTCTCTATCGCTGCGAAGGGAGAAGAGGAGAGAAGGGGTTAGCTATCAGAATCTGACAAGAGCAAATTAATCGATACTGCTGGGATAAACATGCAATCTCCTCTGTACACACTTGTCTAGACCGACTACATCGATGAGCGAACACATTTGGAAGATCTTTTATCAGGGAATTTAGGAGGAAAACAAGTTTCATCACAGAGATTCCTTATTCGCTGCAGAAATTAGTGTGTACACGAGACAACATTTGAACTACAAGTTTTCAAAGTAAACGCCACTACAATGCCTTGAGTTGCTCTAGTTATCTTCAGTGGTAAAATAAGGCAACAAATGATACAAATTCATCACGAGCTGCCAACCAATGAGCAGTAACAAGGCGTTCTAGGTCACTACTTTTAAACAAGTGCATTGTGTAAAGTGCATGTACTTTGGACTTGTGTACCACACATTGCAGAGTTGGGGCCTTGTGGCTTACAGCAAAACAAATAATTGTATAAGAACTGTAGTCTTCAATGGAGCTATTGTGAGAAAGTACAGCCTGAACCTGGGCATAAGGCAATAACCGCAAGTGATTTAGTAAACATCTCAAAGTAGTCAGCCGCTAGCAATTAAGAATGTGTGTTCTCGAGCACGTCAAGGCAAATGAAAGCGCTACTTTTTTTCACTCTAAGGTGTTAGCCATCGTTTCTCTTGTGACTAGAATGGTGCACATAGTGGTATAAGCTAATCAAAAGCAGATGCCAACTAAACAAGAAGCAGTAATACATTTTCATCAAGCTACTCCATATAGATTTTCATAATATATTTTGGAGTAGTCAGTGTACAAAATGTAATTCTGCAGGATAGACCTCACTGCAGTGGCTTTACCGTCACACCGCTCCCAGCTTTAGGCCTATATTGCTTTAAATCATGTATATGTGTGTATCCCTAAACACCACCTCGATACACAGTAATAGAATACATATTTGATCGAGTTGCCGGTTGTAGCTTCATGAGCGCAGCAGAGGAGGGATTGTAGAGCCAAGCGGCTCAGGAGCTGCCGGCGGAGTGTAAATAAGCCATCTATATTTAACAAAGCGTTGCCCTGTAGTACAGCTGAGAACACAGAGTGCACGTGATGGCGCGGCAGACGCATACAAAACACTTACCTCCGATTGCACCAGGCCAAAGACTCCTATTCCCTCACAAACACTTTCTCTACCCCATTCTTAGTGTGCGCGGTTTGGAATCTGCCGAATCTGCAAGCGTAGACGCAGCAGATGGTGCTGAGCGAGATCGCATTCAGAACAAGCAAAATAAACCAACCTGATGCCCAGATATGATCAAGGCTTCCTAAAAAAAAAAGCAGGGAAAAAGTAAAAAAAGCCCGGGATATCTGGAAGCGGCTGTTATCGCTTTGGTAGGAGAAACATCACACGCGAGATCCAGCTGGGTTTCGGGTGACCAGTACAGTTAAGCTAAACAGCAATAAAGCTAGTATTGCAACAGCTAAAATGACACGCAATCATGGTGCGAGATATGGAGACCCTGCATTTATGGAGGCCCACCGTCATCTGGCACTTTAACTCCAGTAATAACCTCTTAAGCTGCAGATGTAAATGGGTCAGTATGCGTGAAATGGTGATTAAAATGTTTAGTGATACGTTTTGTTTATCATCTTATATAAGTTGAGTGTCATGGACGGCTAACGCTTAAGTAGGCTACTATGGGCCTTTCTTGACAGTATACAACTTGGCTGATATTATTTCGCCAGTTGCCCAGCTCTTTGTGTGTCCTACATATTTGTGGACCTTGTAATGGAATTTAAAATCTAAATATTGGTATCTGCAAATACTAGTTTTTGGCCATGGTAGCAAGCCAAATATTGGATATCGGCAAAAAAATAATAAACAAAATCTGACCATCCCTAATTTAAATTCACCAAATGCAAGGAGACTTTTTATTCTGCCATTACAATAATTGAGCTCAAAATATCCATGGTAAAATGCAAAAGAAATTAATAGATTTTTAATATAAACTTGGATGGCAAATTTTGACTTTAAATTGAGATAAATGAAGTGAAGCAGCTAAGCAAATGAGAGGAGATCATATCATCAGCAGCAGCAGGATTATGTGTGATTAGCTCTGAACATCTGAACAAGGACCAAAAGATGAAAATGGATGAGGTAGTAAAAATGGCCTTGTGAAAAAATGAGAATCAGTATCTTTAGCCTTCAGCATTTGAAGAGGGTAGCGGATGGTGCATGAGAGGAGCCCGAGGGAAGGAGAGGTGCTGTAAGTGTGCTCGGAACACGAGGAGAACGGTTACGCAAACAGAACACTGAGGAAACATTAGAGGGAATGACATTGTGCAACAGTGGCAAGGTAAGACTGCGAAGAAGAAGGGGATTCAACTTCTGCTATACAACCAGGGCTTTCATGTCAAAGCAATTACATGTCCACAGAATGCCGCTTACGTAACCTGGCAGATTTACTCATTTTACTAACTCGCAATATTCTGTGTGGCTCTACTCGAAGCAAGCTGTGGTGCAAAATGAGCATACTCTTACTATGACAACCAACGGAGTCACATGCAATTTGCGAGACAGGATTCCCCCCCCCCCCGACAGGACCCCCCCCCCCCACCGGAATAGTATCTTAAAGTACCATTTTAGGCTAGCAGTTTATAGTGTATTTTATAAGGCTGTAGTCAACTAAAGAGATTCCTGGTCAAAAAAGCAGACAAACTACTAGGATATATATGTAAGTATTTATATGTAAAAAGGCAGATTAAGACCATGTTTGTGAATTTGGTTAATTGACAATGACAATAAACCCTTTCTGTTTCTGATTAAACTCATTATTCACTCACAAGTCATCAGATAACTCATTCCATTCCTACTCTTTTCTGTTGTTCCATTATTGCTTATAATCATAATCACAGGGGTCTCGCTATGTACATACAGGGATGGCGGGGCCGCCATCCTTAACATGATAAATCAAATGGCCCGCCATCCGATTTGTCATTGGGGGGAAAATAAACCATCCCTAAAACTCAACTTTATCCCATATTTTAGGTAGCGCCATCCTTAAAATACTACTTCAAATAAACAAGTCTTAGTCTTAAGCTTCGAAACACTGTGTTTTATTACAATCAGACTCATATTTACGGAGAAATTAGTTTAAGTGAATGCAGACGCGGCATAATACAAAGACACACGGAGCGCGCACGTGCGATATTCGGCGATCTGCTGCATTGAAATGAAACTGTCTTGGCCAGACCTGACTCTGTTAAAAGACAACATGTGTATCACTACACAGATACACAGTCTAAAGTTGTTATTTTGTCCACTTTCTCGGCGAGTTTCGGAAGGAGCACAGAGCGGTGCGAGCGAGCCGACAACACGTCTCAAGCCCCTCCCCCCAGCGTTACCATGGAGCTTGACTCATTATAATAAGTAATATTAGAGTTAAAAAGATCAACTCAACCTTCTAATATTTAGTCTAATTATTATTCTATTTTCAAAATAGTCATCTGTATGAATGGGTCTAGTCAAGTTAATGAACAGATTTTCTCTCCCCTGCTTTATATTGCACGTCTATACATAATAAAATATTATTAGGCACTATATAGGTCTATTATATAGGCCTATATAGTCTTAATAGTATGTTTACGGTGCATGTACCTTTGGAAATAATGACGGTACATTAAACCATCCTTGGAGGGAAATGCAGCCCCATATGAGGCATATTTACCATCCCTTTAAAAGATTCTGGGGAAAGCACTGAATCATAATAATAAAAAATTAAAAATATTGGTCGACCAAGACATCATCAACCGATTAATTGACTTAAACAACTTAAGGAAGAACGAGAAAAATTAAAAAAGGACTATAGACAATAATGCATTATTTGTATTGTTCTGTATCTTTAAAACATGCTCTTGAGAACATATTAGTTTGGCATCTCATGTTTAAGAACGAACAACAAAATCTTCACTGTCAAATCACAGAACGAGTCTGTCGAGGAATTTGACATAAAAAAAAAAACGCGGGGAAGATTCTCAGAGCCATGTCAAAGATCGAGAAAACGTCAGTTATCGAGGAGCTTCAGGTCGGAGGGGAGAGGATTTTCTAACCAGGATTCATCAAACTAGCTACATAAAGCTAAATGCTACTCCAGGTATTTTTTGATGAGTTGAAAGCTAAAAAAAGAAAATGTTGCATAATATGTGGCTGTTAATTCATTTGGAGTCAATCTTTGACAAAAGTTAATGTTAGAACAATATTGTATTTGCTATCTGGCTCCATTGTTGCTGCACATACAGGACACAGGCAACCCAGACAGGATATTGCTAGGACAAATTACATTGCGATGAAAGTGCTTATAGGGGGCTATAGGAAGACGTGCCACCCACCCATGTAGACTAAACTGCATTAAAGTCTGCGTTTGCACAGGCTCGAGTCTTCCAAGAGCTATTAACGAAGACTCATTGGGATAGTTAGTTCCACGCAAGCACAAACAGCGGTCTTAATGAGAGCACCCATGAAATCTGGGACACGAGGACCAGAGTCTGTGAAGGGGCTGGACGCTGTAATTAAATACAATGGGTGGCTTCGGGAGGCTTGTCAAGCTGAAGCATGGGCCGAAACAATGGTACGCCTGTACAGAGAGGGTTGCGCTACTCCAACTTCACTGCAGCGCTAATCAAGCACAGGCATCACACAAGACCGCCTATTGTGAGAGCCACCGGAAGACCCTCGGACCTACACACATGCGCGAAAAGAGCATGCACTTAAACCTACTACATGCAACAACTGAAAATGTGAGGAACATATACAATAACTACAACATCTGTATCTGCCAAGACAAGGACTGGTGATAATATATGTAATAAAGCTTAGCCATGAGAGGGGAAACACTGACCATGTAACGTCATGCATTGTGCACGTTGTAATGAAATGTAACCAAAGCCAAACCAATTGTTTGGTCACTGCTATAGCCATTAGCCTAGACAATAAGCTGGAATCAAGTTTGTGAACTTGGCCTAGCATGTTGTTAGACCAGTTCTTGATGTGGGAAAGAGCAGAACAGGCAAACAGGTGTGAACAGTGCAAATAAAACACTCCCACTATGATGTGACAAAGAGGCTGGAGACAGCTGATCTCTGGGTAACTTAATGAAATCAAATGATTTGCCAATTTGATAATGTTTTCAGTAGTTTGTAAATGAGTTGTCAGCTCATAAACACATTATTTTATGCTCACTGTGTCAAATGTCTTAAATTTACTGTATATGCCTGCACTGGTATTTTCATTCATAAACACTCTACGTATATATTTCAGTCTGCGCTTGCCCAATATAGTGTAATAGCATAGTGTAGCCTTGTGCAGCAGAAAAGCTGATGATTTAATTAAGTTCAAGTGTGAGTGGTCTGTAATACCGCTCTTCAGATCCACTTTGCATACATCACCAGTCGCAAGTGCACTTAAAAAGAGAAGCCAAACCTCGCTGGCCTCATCCTCCATAAGCAATTACCGCATGACTAGACTTAAATGGACAAAAATGCACAAGACTGAAATGAAATCCATTCTGCTGATGAACCGACCCATACTCCAGTCCTGATGCTAGATGGCCTGGCTAGTGTCAGCACATCAAAGGCACGAAGAGTGAAAGACCACAGACGCTCGGACACGCAACCAGCCAAGCCCGGCGGCCATTACGGAGACTCCAGACTGCCTCCTGTATCACCCCAGCACTCCGCTATAGGTTCAGCTCTGGGTTAGTCCTGGGAGATTTGATTAGCCTCTTCCCCACTGGTAACATGGGCCCAGCTGTGAAGCATATTAATGAGATTTCACCATCGTTAGGGCCGGGCTAACTTCATTAGCAGACAGGCTGGCTGGATTGCAGTGAATAGAACTACAGTGGTCTACGATCGGGCAGCCGACTTTTCTGAATCCAATGCATTGTGTGTCTCTTGGAGTCCATTAGGTTATTTGGACACACATGTGTGCAGAGTGTGCAAGGAACATCCAGACAGCTATAAGTCTTTCTTTGTGGGGAGAGAGGAGACAGCAGACAGACCACCATGCCAACACCAGCGACATTAAGCCCAGCTTTGATGTTGCTTTAAAATAATGAAGTGGGATGGTCAATAGAACAGCCACAGGGACAGACACCGCCATGTGGAACCTGGAGAGCTGTAATGTGTCATAGGACCATAAAACAGACACAAACCAGAGCCGAGAGCATTAGCCACAGAGTGCACAGAAGAACAGATCACAAATAAATGCTAGCCATAGGAAGTTATAAATGGTAGATATAGGACGGGGATAAATGTAGGAGATGGCTCGATGAGCTTTGAGGCCTCCTCCAGCTGGGCATTACAGCTATATCCCAATGATTATAAAATGTATATAAATAAAACATTATGTTTTATTTATATACATTAAAATAATTGTATATATTTATATAAAATTGTTATATTACAAACGTGGTGAGCGCCATGTCATTTTCTTGATGCCGCTCGTTAGTCGAGTGGATAGGACGCATGCCAGGCTCCACGCGCAGCCGGCCGCAGGGTTGGGAGTTTGATTCCAGCTCCGACAACTTCCTGCATGTCCTTCCTTCTCTCATCCCCATTTCACACTGTCCTGCCAAATAAAAGCCTATGGGCCAAAGAAACCCTTTAAAAATAGATATTACCTTTCTGGCTACAGTAGCTAGCTATGGTGGTTAGCATCTGTCAGTCCAATTCCTTCTGATACATTTTGAGGTTAGCGCTGCCATTACCATTAGGAATGCTGACATTAGTGGTCTCCCAATGCAATGGAATTTAAATGGGTGGCATTATTTAGCTACCGTTTTTAAAAAACAGCTAAATTGACTTTAGCAAAAATAATTAGGCTGCTCCAGTGCCACAGGAATGTGCCGGCTAAACCAAGCACATAAACACACGCAGGAATGCTTTGTCAGCACTCTTCAATTACTGAAGAGGGAAATGGCACCGTTTCCTTGCTTACAGGGAAATCCTGCCATTCTCTCTCCAAGCGTCATAACAACCCGCTGCTGGAAATGGAGGCTGTCTTGACACTGATTAGTGACAGCGCAGGGCAGATTTGAATACGAGGCCGTGTGGGTGAGGGGCCTGCGCTCACACGGGTGCTCATGTGGATTGACAGCTGTAAGCAGACAGACAATAGAGCATGTTTGTATTTAAGCTCAGAGTGTGAACTGTTATGGTGAGAGAAAGAGGAGGGGGAGGAATCTGGCAGCACTGTAGACAGGCATAAGTGAAAACATGCACACACACACGCAATCGCACACAAGGAAGGAAGGAGAAGCTGCGAGGTTAAGTCAGGGCAAACCTCACGCCTACCATATTCACTGTACGTAACTGAATCCATCCTTAGCACACTCCTGTCATTTTTAACCTTCATCTACCCTTCAGAGCAGCTGCAAAGCCCTACTAACTTAGCACCAACACTGCTATGAACTAGAAGAGTTTTTTAGGTTACATTATTAATTTTTTCTGTATTGGAACGATGCTTTTTGGTCCACATCCGCTGCTAATTTAGAGTGCGCTGACACAAATATTTAGCATACCTACAAAATGAATCCATAATTAATCAGAATGTGGCATTATATCAGGAAAATACATTCTGTTCATTCTATATTTGACTAAAACAGGCAGAGGATAGTTGAAGTAAAATAACATTAACGTTGTTGGCTTCAAGTATACTGCAAGAAGAATTTTACGACACCATTACATTTTTGTGCAATGATGAGTCTTATTGATCTCTGCATTGTTTCCAAGGTTTACACAGCTTGCCAATCTGTCTCTCCACCCATTATACAAATACACAGCCAGTGGAAGATAGATAACCAACCTCTCTGTGCTCAACATAAACCTTTCTGTGTCCATTTTGCAGTTTTGATCAGCTTCAAGTGAAAATGACACGTACTACTGAGGGCTGTCATTGAAACTAAGTGCGAGCTTTCCAAACAGCATAATGATGGCCGCATCGCTCACCACAGTAATTTACGAGTTACGCTTTGATCTCAAGCCATTTATGTACACATTTTAAACAGCACTATTCAAACATTATTCTTATTTCATTGGAAGATGACACTTTCACTGGGGTGGTTTACTTGGGGTGTTTTTTAGAGGAATGCCTGAGTGCCGTTTTGCAACCGTTGCAGATACTTTTTTGTCGAGAGTGCAGAAATGTTGTGACAGTCTGATTTCTTCTTAAAGGACGGGTGCGGTGCATATGAAGGCTGTGTACCGACTCCTGGAGCAGACCTTGATGGATAGCATTCCAAATTGGGGCCAAATAACTCCCCCATCATGAGTGTTAGAGCAAGAAAAACACGCACCCCAGTGATAGATGGGGGTCCGAGCAGAGGCCGAAGGGCAAGGTGGAGCGAGTGAGGCGGCTGTCTGGCCTCTTGTGATAATACCTCCTCACCAGCAGGAAGCAGGGCTGTTTTTCTTGGGCAGAAGTGGGGCAAACACCGGGTTGTGTTTAGTGGGGTAATTTATGGCATCTTTACATGTGGCCGCTGCGGGCGCTACGGTATGTGTGACGGCTCAATCTCCATGTTATTCATGTTCAGAGGCAAATGAGGACACGCTATGTTTACATATAGAACATATATTGTAGCTATTAGATTCTCTTCTAATTTTGCCAATAACCCTTTCCATGAAAAATGAATGATCACAATAACAAAAAAAAAAGATCTTAAAATGTCTTCATAAAAGTCATAAAAGCCAGACCAAGTAAGAATCAAGGCAACTCAATCACACAACCAGAACATTTCTTCATCACTCTAAAAATGTATTGCTAAAGACAATGTTTTCTGGGGTTTTTGTGCCTAATGAATTTCGTTCTCAACATGAAAAAGAAAAAACTATGAACCACAATGATAAAGTGCTTATTTTAAGATGTGCATATTTTTATGAAGACAACCATTTCAACATCACACTTGGTGCTTAATGTATGCATGCACAAAAACAAGAGCTTGTTCCTGCCTGGAGCACTGGTCTGCTATTTATGCCACTGGTCCCCTGTATGTTCTGTCCTCTGGGGAGCGCAAGATAACTTCCCTCTAGCCTCTGAAATAACACCACACCAGGTTTTCCTATCAGCGCTGGAACTGGGAACATGTGTGGACGGACTGGGCGCAGGGAGGGGCCGGCGCTGGGGAAGCAGATGGCAAAGGTGAGTTCTTTGGGGGCTTGACTTTGAATAGCTGCGTTAATCATAGTAGTTGCACCGCTGCCAACACAAGAAATTGGTACACTTAATTATAGCCATCAATGATATAGAGTGGCATTTACAGGAAATTGAAAAATACACTTTGGACTTCCTCTGAGAGAGGGACATGAAAAACAGGGAAGGGAGAAGAGCAAGTTTCCTGGCAACTAGGCCCCCCCACGACCCCGGGTAACAGAGTAACAGAGCCCAGCAGCTGTCCGGCCCTGCTGACTGACAGGGAACGATGCGAGTTGGCACTTGCCCCAGGGCGGCTGCAGATATTTGGCATGAGCTGATGTTGAGGGACAGGGTGGCGGGGCACGACAGGGCAAAAGGCAGCCCATGTCGGAGAGCCCATGCCAGGATGCAGACAGGAACTGGGGCACATTTCAACAACCAGGAACATATGTTACGAAGATGTGCAGGGTCCAACATGATGTACTACAATGTGAATGGTCTATTACAAGCAGAAGTGGAATGGAACTAGAAAAGTGATTTGAGTGTCTTGAGGGCGTTATACATCCCAATGAACAGTTGTACATTGAGCATTTCTCACATATTAACAGTCTAAAGTTAAATGCACTTATGCTAGAACCCATTCTGCTTCAGCAAAAAAAAAAGAAAAAAAAAGTGCCTCGCTTTTATGTACGTGTAGCAATAAATATTTCAAGTACTCTGCATATAGCCATTCTTCTAACAAAAAGAGTATTCAGATAGACTGTCATATAGGCTCCAATGCTGTATTCAGTAAGTAGCAAATGTGGGGAGGGGAAAGAAAAGTTGAAATATCGCTGCAGATGAGAGGGTATCTGAGGTGCCGGGTTGATCGACAGGGCCGTGGGAGGATGGTGACACGCACGACAAACATTTCAAACACACAAGCCAAGCCGTATCCAGGCAGACAGCGAGAGACAGAGGGAGTAACCACAGCACAGGGAGTTAACAAAAGGGAGCCACAGATTATTCATACAGTCTCGGAGTGTGAGCCGAGAAGCCTGCCGACACAACTCAAGGTCATCGTCGTCGGATCATACGGCAGACACAAGTGAAAGCCTGGTGAGACAAACGCAAAACTTTTAATGTTTGCGTTCCAGCTGCGACAATGATTTCTCGCAACATTAAGCTATACTTTTTTAAACATAGCGCTTCCATGAGTCAATTATTGAAGAGAGTGCGTGGAGTGGCTGACTGTGATTAGATTTTTCCCTACTGTGATGAAGTCTGCTGATGCATGGAACGCAGAGTGATGAGAGACACTACGACGACGGACTAAAGCAACGCTGAAGAACAGTGCGAGTGACATTAAACATCTGTTGAATAACAAGAATAATGTCCAAGCTCTTACATTATTGACTTTTTACATCTTATGAAAACACAAAATATAGGGTAAACTTCATCAAAGCTAAATCAGCATTAAATGACACATTGTTTAAAGCAACATTATACATGAGTTAACATCACAGCCACTAATAAGTCCAGAACCACAGTTGCGATGAAAAGACAGAAAACAGTCCTGTTACAGACTATTGAAATGCCTGTGATAAGAGTGCGATTGGGTGAATAGACTGTAAACACACTTGACCTGTGCTTCAACAATGGCCAAAACGTGTGGAGAAATGCTTTTTGCAGGCTGCGCTTTTGTCTCTGCGTTCTGAATGGGGCCCATACACTTTAACCAGCTCTATTCATTGTACCTGGGCTGATTGCCACACACGCCGTGCCTCTCAGTATTTAAAGGCCAAAAGAGCCCCATGAATGCAATGCTCGAGTGTTTGCTCTTCACTCCCTAACAGAGAGGTTATCTGCCCATTGATACAGGCTAATCCAATGTGACGGGCTGCATTTCAGGCCGTCAGTTCTTAAGCGCATATTTAACAGTGGAGGAAGAGGGTCATAAATATGGAGAGTTAAAACGTTATTTGCATTAGAGGGCCAGAGTGGATTTGGAGAGGCAGGAAGAGAAAAGAGGGAACAAGGGATCAAGGGAGAGTGGGGAACGAAAGGAGGATCTGGGGAGGAGAACAGGGGATCAGTGGGGACAGGCTTTGTCATGTTAAAGCGCCTCTATCTCTACCATGTTCTCCTGCGGCCCCCGTCTCTGGCTCTCTGAGGACAACACAATAGTCAAGTCGTGAGGGGATAGATTACGAGGGTTTGATCTCCTCAACTCCAGAGCAGGAGCATGACAGTGGAAGTGGGGGAGAGGTCGCCAGCCGCCGCATGTGCGTGACTCGGGAGGGCCAGAGCAGCGCTTCAACAATGCTAGATAATGTGCCTTCCCACCAGGCCCTTTCTCTTAAAAACCCTGAAACTCATTTAGGTTTGTCACTTTGTGTACCTGTCAATGTGAGTTAGAGCTAATAGTTAACCTAGCTTGTAATTTAGCCCCTGCTTTCAAGCCCCAGCAAGCTCTTCGCATTCCTCGACTGTACACAAAACCGTAATACTGACAGTCGCCTTCATAAATTAGCTCACAGTACAAATGTCGGGTTTAACGTTGAAAGCATATTATTGTGGATGTAAATGGAAGTATTTTCTTGGGTGTGGGTTGGAAGGCGGAGAGGGAGACCATTATGCTGTCAGAGGTTTGTTAAATCGCTCAGTGATACTGGGACCCGCAGGGTTTACTGGGTCAGCACAGGGGCTAAAGTGGCCAAGGTGACAGCTGATGTTCTTAGAAGAGCACAAACGCACAAGCTAACATGCTGGCAATGACACCAAGGCAGTGGTGAAACAGTCATATGCTGCAGCTATTCTAAACCAACGCAATAAAAAGATAACTGACAGAAAATCACTTAGGATAATGTTGAAACCACAAGCGTGAAGCAACACAACATACTGACCTACATTTTATTATAAGACACACTAAACATGAAACAACTTTTAAACTAATCCAAATTCAAGAATATCCAAGCCCTTCTAAAATGTAATAAACCTTTTTTAAAAGGCTAATATTAAGAGACAACATGCCATCATCTAATATGCAAAAGCCAGGTGAACTGCTGGTAGCTAATATCAATGGTTAATAAAAACAGTGTAATAAAACTATGTTAATATCCAATTTAATGAAAGCTAATAAAAAGGGCCGACAAACATGGCAGTTAACTCTGGTGCAGTTACTTTAAAACACAGATCCCTGAACGCTGCATAGACGTGCCGGCTCTGGCGCTCATCGCCCCTAATGATGACTGATGAGACGCATTTGATTCAGCTGTCTGAAGTGGAGTGTCAGGGGGCTCCTTAGTGGAATATTTGGGCATAGAGAGGAGAGAGCGGGTGGGCGGACGTAGCCAGACCCATTTGTCTTCAGTGTCGGCGCTAATGCAAAAAATAAAACATAAAAAGTGAAGGCGGTTGTCGATAGCACCAGGAGGTAGCGTTAGCTAGCGTTCCGTTTCAGAAAAAATGGCTGATGAGAGCAGTCAAGAGTTATCAAGGGAGCGCAGTGGGATGTTACAAGATTTTAATGAAGGACATGTTTAGTTTCCTCTGTACGGCTTATGCTTTTCTACTTGTCTGTGTGCGTCTGTGTGTGCGCTCACTGTGACTGAACAGACACTAATTTCCTGCATGGATCCCTGACCTTTCAGTGTAGCCTGGGGGATGCCATTTGATCATGACACACACAAACACATACACACACCATTTCCTGTGGTTCCACACCAGCCTGCATGCTGCTTTTAGTAGGACAATGTTGAGCATTGCTTGCTGCGATCAAAGGTTACTACAAATAGTTAACTTAATATTTTTTTTTTTCTTTTAAATCTACAATTCCACTTGCGATCACTTACAGTATAAAGAATGAGAATAGTCAACAGTAAACTTGTAGCTTCCGCATTTCTTTAAAGGATTCAATGAAATTTAGTGCTATCACTTTCCGATATAATAATTCCATGCATGTTAGTCATAATTGAGGCAGACTTAGAATTTCTTTATGTTCCAGTGACACAGATTGGTGAGAGAACAATGCCATGTAGATGTACACATGTGTTTGCAACATGAGCCCAGCCTTTAGGTGTGTGCACTGTTGATGCTTCCTCCTCCCTCCTGTCCACAATCGTTCCCTCTGGGGTCCAGTTAACCCCGGCTGGCCTTAGTCCACCTCTGTCTCCCAGACTAGCGGCCCAGGCCTCATTATGACCCTAGAGGGGGGGCCTTTGGTGTTGGTTGCAGCGACCCAGTTTCCCAACAAATACAGAACACATACCTCTCCCAGTTAACTTTGTCCATTAAGCTAAGTGGGGACGATCAATTATTCAGCAGGTCTGGATGTATAATTCAAGCCGATAAGGGGGCATTGTCATGAATAGTGACACACACGTGGAGAAATTGGGATTTGGACAGATATACTCAAATCTATAATAATAAAAAGAGCAGTAACCATACCATTACGCCAGCAGAAATGAAAATACACAAGGCAAAAATATCTTTTGGTGCATGTAACATTCAGATTCAATCTAAAAAAATAAATAAATACTTTACTGTCTCACTTCTGTTAAATTATCAACTTGAGCTTGATGCTACAAAAACTACACAGATGATAATTTTCTTGAAAACATTTTTTAAAAACAATTAAAATCTGTGGAACAGTATTGCTTTTGTCTAACTGTGTTAGACATCAGTGCATAAAAGAGTATGAAAAATGAGAGACAGTGCCAACATTGTAGGAAGTCATTAGAAGCAATGGCATAGTTGCCAAGACTGTTTTGTGACACAGACGTGTTAGGAGTGCAAACGGGCCAAGTGTAGTAAGAAAATGTGAGCAGGATGTTGTTGCAAGCTTGATTATAATTACATACAAGATAAAGGTGAATGTATGCCTTGGAAGATAGCAGGCAGATTTTCAGCGTTGCTACCCCCTCTCTACACTCCGCTGTGTAGGCGTGGGTCTTCAGGGAGCTAGCCATGTTAATACAGTTATTAAGCCTCTCCACTGATGCTTGCTCAACCTCTCTAACCCTCAGCTTCAAGGAGCTGTGTGCCTGCTAGCTATCCCACTTCCACAATGAGATCAAACATCCCAAGTAGGCCAGCTCTGGGGAAGTCGAAGATGGCGCTCCCCGCTGAGAGTCCAGGGCAGGTGAGGTTGGCCACGTCAAGCCTGTGGAGCATCCCACAAGGCTTCACTGAAGGGTGAGATTCACCCTTTCCTCACACTTTCCTTACTTTTAAGTCATCTGATCAGGATTCCCATGCACCACTCCCTGCTTGGTGCTTGTCTTGAACCAGTTTTTCATTTTGCTTTAGGATCAGCTGGGGAGGTGGGTAAGAGACAACAGTGCAGGGTCAGTCAGGTCCCAGAGATGTAGGCGAGACTTTGATATAGAGCTGGGAAAATCCCTTAGAGTGAAAGAAGAGGCACCTGACTGATAAGCAGCACAGCACTGGGGCTTCTGTCTAATCACTGAATTACATCCAATCTATAATTTACACTGGGGAGGAAGCTTAGGGTTGCCACACTTGAGGACAGCCAGAAGGGAGTTTGGAAACTTGTTTATTACCTGAAGAATTAACAAAATGCTAAATACACCTGGGATATAGGTCATTCTGCACTCAATTCGCTGGCCTGTTAGCAACCACTGGAAGCAGGCCAAGGCCCCATCAGTGGCACTAATAATATCAGTCTGTCCCTGTGTCTGTGGTCTAACTTCCTCCTGTTTATCCTCTCTGCGGTTTTCTGTTCAAAAAGAAGAAAATGTAATGATCCAGGGGCCAAAAATGACATTAAACCCCCTGAAAGACTCCACAGAGAGGATTGTTTGGAAATGCCAGCCCCCTCCGCGCTCCTCTCACTTCTCTGCGTCTCACTTTCTCTTCTCCAGTTCTCTTTGTTGAGAGGCGCTGACAGCTCCAACACAATAATCCAGCTTTATTATGGAGGCTCGGAGGTGTCAGCCATGCCGCGTGCAAAGCTTTCCCACGTACGGCGCACAGAGAGCAGAGTGGCACAGGGCAGCGGGCTACGAGTGTAAAAGACCGGTCAACAGTTACTCACAGACCACACTCTGGGCTTTTGACAGCTATCAAACTGAGAGGAAAGTCTGGTGTTCTTATAGAGGGAGTAAAAGCAGGAAGATTACACTTTGATGATCTGGAGAGAGACAATATCATGATATTGTTTGGTATGATCTAGGGATGTCACGATTAACCGGTTTTTCAATTATCGCGATTATTTATGACCACGATAGGTTATTCGGGTTTTTTAAATCTGCAGAAATTTCTCCAGGCGCAACGCGAGTAACGTACAGCGGTGTGCGCACAAACGCAGCCCAGCGTGTCAACAAGACTGGATAAACACGCTGAATGACCGGTGTGTGTGTGTGTGTGTGTGTGTGTGTGTGTCTGATCTGTTTACAATGATTGTCTGTCGTACACGGGACTGAGGCGCTGAACGACCGGTCCGAGCTACAGTCAGACAGCGCAGGAGCGCAAAGTGGCCGCTGAGCACGAGCCGAAAGTGGAGCCACTGAACGCCCAAGCTCAAAGGGGGGAGAGAGAAAGGGGGAGACAGGTAGTTTCAGAGCGTAATCTTACCTGCTTTTTTTTATTCTTGTTGGGCTGAGCCTAAGGAAGGTGACTTTCTCAAAGTCTCCCGAGTGTTACCATGAAGCTCAACTCACTAATAAATTATATAATGCATAAAAGAGCTAGAAATGGGCCATTATATTTTAATTTTAAATGAATATGTTTTAAAAAGGTAAGGAAGTGAATTGTTATAAAACCAAATTTTCCTCTCACAGGAATATGCAAGTTTAAACATGAAAAAATACAATATAAATTCCTCTTTTCTTTTTGCTGATAATCGTGAATAATCGTAAAATCGTGATATTTCTTCTCATGATAATTGTGACTCTAAAATTAATATCGTGACATCCCTAGTATGATCTAAATCCCGTTTATTCCTCTCTTACCTAAAATTTCAGACCACACCAAGTGCGATTTTATGTTATATGTAGTCGAAATTTAGAACTTGCACTTGTGAAGTGTTATTTGCAACTTCTTCCCCAGACACATGATCCAGTCTGGATCTGGCATGGGGAGGTGAGGTCTATATGAAAAACAGGATATGCTGGTCGTTGGAGAAACTGTGGCTGTCAAGTGGAACATCACTAGCCTCTGTTTTGGGACGGTCCAATTATTCATGAATACTAGACTGAGCTCAATGAGGCACTGAGGACCGTCTTCAACACAAATATTCCATTTGACTTTAAACGATGCATCTCAAATGTAGGGCACCGGCGATGGAAATGATCGATGGATATCTGTGGAACGTACCATTAGCTGCAGCAAAAAAGGCAATAATAAAAAAATAAAAGATGAAGAAAAGTTACTATCAAGGACTAGAGTGAAATAACAAAACCATTTTTATTTTTTTTTACATAGAACTTAAATGTGGAGAATTTTCCCCAGACACTGGGTCAGATGGGACAGACACAAGGACACATGCCTGACTGATATTTTTGTTTCTTTGAGATACTCTCGTTTTTTGACTCTCGCTCTCTGGTTTTGTTTATTGGTTCCATTTGTTTATACATTTCTAAATTACTAAAATAATATTAATACTAACAAAATAAAAAACATGATCAGGAATGTGGCACAAATGTGGAACAGCAACAGATACAAGAGCATCATGTTCCTCTGCAGATGCTTAAATACTCTGGAGAATACGGAATCATGGTGTTACCAGATTGATATTAAGATACTAATATGTTTAGCTCAGAATTGTAGATCTGAAATCAAGCCACTTTCTACCGTGTGTACAAATAAAGTAAACTGAACTGTTTAAATCGTTCGGGAAGCAGAGAGACTTTTTACCCCATCACAGCAGCCAACTGACCTGGTTTGATAATAAAATAGTATCATTTTTGGCTAAATGGAATGGTTCCATCTTGTTTGCAATTATTAATAAAAGAAAAATGTCAGAAAATATGTGTGCGAATTTGAACAGATCACCCAGGAGCCGTACAAGATTAATTCTTGAGAGTTTGAAAACCAAAACCTTGCGCAAATCAGCTTGCAGGATAAGGTTACATACATAAAATATCACTTTTTAGTTTACCTTGTGATAGTTGCTTTGTGTAATATTTTTAAACAAAGATGTTCTTAATTTCTTCTTTAAATTAGTACTAATCTCCTCGCTAGAGTTTATTCCTAAGAACACATGACATAGCAAGTCACCCTATGTTGCCTGGCCTCATACCAAATCGGCTGGCTTCAAACAGCAGCTCATAACTCATAACTAACAGTGGTTGGACTAGCATCTTTCAGATGCTAACATCACAAACAGGCTTTAGAACAAGTGCTGTGTAACATGAGCCAGTCTGGCCTCTTCAGTCGGACCTGCTGTCCTATCCATCACGATCCAGCATTCTTCTCTTCCTCTCCCATCTCCACCACACTGTTGGCAAGTCTATTTCATCGTGGTCCCAGGTGGGCCTTTAAGAGTCGAATGTCAGCGACCAGGGCTCCAGCCAGACAAGTAATGAATATGAAATGATTCAGAGGACTGTGGGAAAGATTCAGACAGACACAGTCTCTGTCACCAGCCAAGACACGACTGAGTCAGGCTCAACAAGGCTGGACCCGACCGCACTAACAAAACCAGGATACACAATATGGATCCCTTCAGTTACTTGAGACAGGTGCTGCCATAAATCAGGACATGCAGCAATATAGTGTATCACCCTGGGGGGGCGGTAAACACACAAACAGCAGGTAGTAGCCTGTCAAAAATGGGCTATACGGTTAATAACTATGAAATCTTAAAAGCAACAGAGCCATCTTCAAAGCCGGGCAAGAAACGTGTTAAAACTGTTGTAATAGCCACAGGGGCTTTGTTATATGCACAGACTCAAATGGGGAAAAACTTGTGTGATTCAGAGTTCCATCTTTAGCTCATAAAAAAACAAACAAGACTCTAGCTGCTTGGTTAACAATGTTGACTGAGAAGGCAGCAACACAGATCTATTTTTTCCCAGACAGCAAAAGGAACTGCCTCGCTCTTGTATTTTTAGCATGCTAACCTCTAACCTATTTTTTGACCTCGCCGTTCTGTAAACAGCAGGGCATTTGCGTTGCAGTGCCAGTACTGTACTTGAGGTGTAGAGGTCCATGTGATGTGATGGAGGATGACTGTGTTGGTGGAAGCGTCCCTGTGCTTTGGCCTAGAGCTAGTGGCCCAGAGAACGCGGCTGAGTGCTCCTGAGAGAGGCTGTGGTCCTCTGATGAAACAATGCAACATTCCATGTAATCACTCTATATATAGCAGATGCCGACCAAAAGGGGGTTGCGGGGCAGGAAATCTTGTAAAATATGAGCAAAAATTAGGGCAGGCGAGCATTAAAGATTAATCGTGACAGTGACTGGACGGCTCAGGCTTACCATGCCGAGAATGCCACTGTAGAGACAGCAAACATGGCTGAGATAAAGTGGGGGACAAAAAGGAGACACTTTGGGAATGAAAATGCCTTGCAGATGAATAGTGGGGAGATGAATGTCCCTGTTCAATACCTCGATGAATTTATGTGTGTTCCATTATGAGAGCGAGCAGATGAAAACGGGCAGATAGGGCGGACGGATGGGGGAAAGAGGGAACGAGGGAACAGGAGTGAGACCCCTCCTACAACATGCTGCTGAGCTAGCCATGCAGAGCCCATTGCAAAGAAGCCATCTGTAGAGATAAGTAAAGAAGTGATTACAACAGGCGCAGCTCAATTTCTGACAGTTGACGCTCGACTGCCCTTGTAGAGGCGAATTGATTTAAATGAAGAAGCTATGAATATTTTAAAGGGCAACCCCCCTTTAACCTGCAGCACCTACCACACTGTGTGTAACAACACTGACACCAGGGAGAATGTAATTATTTACAGTGAGATTACAGGCCTATTGTCACAAAGTCTGTAATCAGCTGCCTTTTTTTAAACGCTGTAGAATCAATGGCACAGCCTGGATCATTTTTGTCTCTCTGGCTTTGTTCATCAAAGTGGGATTTACCACGTACACCAGGCCTCGTTCAACCACGTGTGCCAGGCCTCGTTCAACCACGTGCGCCAGGCCTCGTTCAACCACGTGCGCCAGGCCTCGTTCAACCACGTGCGCCAGGCCTTGTTCAACCACGTGCGCCAGGCCTCGTTCAACCACGTTTGGGGGTTTGGGGACTAACTGAGCCAGTGTACTGTACTGCGTGACTGATGCCTCTAGCTAATGCTCAGGTAAACAGGCCCCACTAGTGGGTCTAGTCCATGTGCGCAAATGGTCAGAAGGAAATAAGTAATGTTTTTAAATATTGTGACACTCAAATATGCCCAGGAAACTCAACATGAATGTGCCAGTCAGCTCCACGGTTTGCTTTAAGTGCAGGGGAAGGACCACACCTACTCAGAGTACAATATCAACAATCTACCACTGCCATTATCAAACAAAACATGGCCATTTGAACACAACAGCTAATCCATCTCTGAGGGCATCTCTATTTAGCAAATGACGAGGCACATTAAAAAGTGCAGCAGCTTTGAAGGTTGGTGCGAGGTGCCGTTTTGGGAGCGAGTGATGGCAGGTTGTGAAATGCTGCCCTGCGGCCTTTCCCAGGAGACTGGCGGCAGCAGTGCTGAACTGCCTTCACCTTTGTGCCATTACAAACATACCTTGATGACAAAACGCGTTATTGATGTGCACCTGAAGGTGAAAGCAGGCGTGTTTCTGTGGACATACTGATCTCGAGCTCGCACACACACCGTGACTCCACTATTGCCTCCTAAATCACTGTCACCAGTGGCTGAAAGGGTTAGGCCGACGTGGCACAACAAGAAGCCCGCTCGACATGTCCCATCCCTGGAAGGACAGTGGACCTTGCCTCAGTAGTGTCCATCCATCTGTCCTACATAACCTCGAGAGGGAGACTCCTCTCATCATTCTGGCCAGGAAAACATAGACTTAAAATAACATAACATTAATAATACACAACTATTCTTGGGGGTGGCATTTAAAGAAAGGGCTCAAGTGCAATTTAGAAATACATCATGGGATTTATTTAAAGTTCATAGCAAAACAAAGCCCCCATTTGATTTACATTTTAAGCAGATTGGGACAAAATTCCAGGCAAAGTCTTGTTTGTGCCTTTCAAGATAACCCCTTTATCCAGTTGTTTGTGTATGAAACGGAATCATTCTAACTAACATTGCTTTTCAATATTACCTAAATCACTCCTTACAGTCTGCTGCCCGGGAAAAACAATAAAATCCCATCTGCTTTTTCATTGCCTTGCCTCCTACCAGGCACAAAACTTCCGCACTTAAATACCACATGAGTCAGATTAAGCTGCCACTCACTTGCCTTTCAGTCAGCAGCCTGCATTTCCACAAGCCCACTTTACTTTGGCCTTTTCTATGGACAAACACGCAAAAGATTGTCTCTCTTTAAGAATCAGAAAAAATTGAAAATTAAAGTATCAAACTACATGAAAGAAACCGATGAACTAGAGAGTAGGGAATTTGAGGTTACCATGCGATCCCTTCTTTCTCCCAATTTAGTGTGTGACAGTCATGTGAACGAGGAACAAGGCCATGCACATTCTTTCATGCATGAGTCTGTAATTGCTGTATAGATTCTGACAAGCAGTCGGCCAATAATCGAGTACATTTCATCAAGCCTGAAGACTTGAAAAATAAAAAAAAATAAACTGTTGTAGTTAGAAAACATTAGGTTGTGACCAAATCGGCAGCATCTGGATTCTAATGACTGGGACAAGTTAAGTGGCAGCAACATGGAGGAACTAATAACATCAGGAACAAGGCATCTATATGACCTGGATTTACGCCCAGGCCACTTAATGGGTCCAGGAGGCCGTTTTAGGCCACTTCAGCGAGGATGTCACCGAGTGCACTCTCTCTCCCATCCAGAAAGCCTGTAATGAATAGTTACGGCCAATGTGGAGAGCGTGGAAAAACAAGCAGAGGCTGACCAAAAAAAGGACAGAGGGGGTACAAAAATATTTAGCCCACATGCAGAGTTTAGCATACCACATGACTACTGTCTGAAGAAAAAAGAAAATAAGTGCAGATGAGAATACCTAATGCATTTCAAACCTGACTACCGGTAGTTTGAAATCCAAATGAAAATTCCTGTTATGTTTTTTCGATGAATCCGAGGGGACACAAATAAACGCTGCACTTTTCCCATTTGCAGGATTGTTTTGATTACGTTGCGGTAGAAAGGCAGCTATAGCTATACCGCCACACGTCAACCCACTCCCCCCCCCAGCTACCCCATCTGAACAATGTGGAGTAGAAGGGATCAGAGGTCTTTTCCTGGGCCAAAACCCCCACTACCATTGTTGCCCCCTCACACAAGATCACATGGTTCGAATCAATGCCGCCACTAGAACTGTTTAGTGGGCCAGCTCAATAAATGCTATCAAGCTGCCCAAATCTCTCGCTTTGAACAAAATATGTGGAGGAAAAATTTGGGAGAGGCGGATTGCAAAACTTTGTAGTCCGTGCCAAAATATTTAACAAATTCTGCTGTGCTGTAATGTGAAGATGAGGAGGAAATTGGCTCTTAAGAGCTTGTAGAGGTTCTCTGCCTTTTTATGCTCCTTCAGATGTGAATGACAACAGTGCTATCTATTTTATAAAGGGCCTTGCTCTAGCTTTGTGCAGGGCTGCTCCCTTTGAGGGGAAGAATGCTGCTGCAATAAAACTCATATATTGCAGCAATACTGTATCAAAGAAGTTGAAATAACTCACACATGGCTACTTCCTTAAAAAAAAAAGTGCCACCATACCAACTCTAAAAATAAGACTTGTTTAGATCAGGGCTGCCCTTCTTTAAAAAGGCACAATTCCTAGGAACTGCTGGCCTATGAGTACGTCAAGACAGATTATCAGAGGAGCCAAAGGGATAACGCGGGCATGATCTGATTATGCTTGGCAAGGCTTGTCTGAACTAAATTTCGGGATACTTTAGGTAACGTGGCCTGGTTTGGAAGGATGCAACTGTGAAAAGAAAATAAACAAACGCACAACCTAGACTCATTACTCTGAGGCAGGGCAGAAAGTGGGTCAAGTATATATAATGCAGTTATGAAGGCCTGAGAATACGAAAAACATCTGCACAACAAGGCAGTAGAACCAAGTTTGGGGCGCAACCCGCTAAAACGCTTGTCCAATTAGTGAGGTGAAGTTGGGAGAGCTGCAGAGGGCACCTACAGTGATTGGAGCCGTTCCAGTGCTGGTTCCTGATGGACGTGCTGTACGGATGTGGCGCCCCGGGCACGAGTCCTTTCTCCGGGATCAAGCACCCTCTGCTCTGGTTGTAATAATCCATCATTAAAAACGGGTTCGGGCTGGGGTTCAGTCCCACAACGTCCACGCTCTCATACATCATACGCAGCAGCAGGATAACGGGGGAATATCGGAGAAAAGGCAAGAAAAGAGTGACACAAACACACAGAGACAGACGAGCCGTTTGCTTCGCAGCTCGAGAACTGCATTAAAATCGGGAGAAAAGTAGTACATCCAGACACAGCGTGGGCATGGGGGAATTTGACATCATCTCTGTCCTGGGATGTTGATCAAAAAAACAAAACACGAAGCTTAGCCGCGTGCGCGTAAAATCAGAATGCAATTTAGAAAAGCAGTCTGCATGGTTTCCAACGAGGGCTGAGCCGAAATTAACTTTATATTTTGGTCCCCTCTCCCGTGCACGGCCTCCTTGCAAGCTGTATCCACGTTTAAAAACAAGTAGAATCCCAAATGAAAAATGTCCCCGAGTCTGTAGCGAAAGCAGGCGAAGCGTGTGCGAGGAATCCCCGTGTAGTTGCAGCGCGTCCTCTCGGGTTTGGCCGCTCGTCTCGCTTGTCCCGTGTGCGTCTGTGTCTGTTCCGCTCAGTCCCGTGCTCCGTGAAGCCCACCGGTACCGGGACAGTTGTTCAGTGACTCCCTGAAAACACACCGATATCCCGCGGCTGCCTTGTTTGTATTCTGAAGGGGAGCCCAAATTATTCCCACACCAAACCGTGCGGCGATCATGTTCTGCACGAATATGACAAGGCACAGCAGCTGAGCGCGAGTGGCTCCGCCCTCTTCCCTCTCTCTCTCCCCCCCTGACTCTTTTCCTCTTTTCATGCGTGGCCCCGCCCACCCTTAACCCCTTCAGCGACGTCACGGCAGAAGTCCCTCATTCACACAGCGGCAGTGCTCGGGACGGCCTGCCTTCTCTTTAAATAGCGCAGTATTTGTGGACATTATTAAGTTATATAAGCTCGTTAATGAGTCTTTTATATTTGTACGCGGACATAACGAGGGCCAGTCTGATGCATCTCGGCCCGTTTCCTGGAAGTTCCCGCTGCAATGCTCTCACTCTATTTGGGCTCCTGCTCGTCACCGACCCTCTCCCCCATGCTGCCGTTGTCCCTAGACCCTGAATCTCCCCCCCAGTTGCGGTCCTCCTCATTTGCCTAATGTTATGCAGCTGAACTTTTCCTGAACTCAGGGAAGTAGGCAGCCTCACCTCCTGTTGACCCACTGGCTGACTTGGGTTCGCTTCTCTGGCTAACTCTCCACATTATTCAAAGTTCCCCTCCTTGTACTTAGTAACATCATTAAACTTTTCTTCCAGTGCTGCCCACAGAGGCGCCCCATGCGCAACAGGTCCAACAGCTCCACTTTTCTCACACCTTGGCCGCTGGGATGAAGTCTAAATTACAATGTCTGCATCAAGTTGGATCACATAATAACCACTCCACCTTTACTCTACTGCATTCCTTGCAGCATTGCTGCAACTTGTTTAGGATTCATGAGGCTTGAGCAGCGGCCGGAGGATCACAGCACTGCCACAAAGACATAAGATTTCATTTCAGAGACATGTGATCAGTCAGTCAGTTAATCTACCTATTTATCTGTTTCTGTACCCTTTGGTCCAACAATGTAATTTCAATAAAGGTGATCTTGTCTTATCTTATTTAAGATGCACTCATGTCTGGACTGATCCCTCATGTTCAAGTCTGAGCTGTTGCTAGTGTTTGAACTATTTCAGGAAATGTGTCACAAATGTCAGTTTGATGTCAACATATAAACGAAATGTCTTTATTATTGTAACTGAGATATGCTCTATGTAATTCGGATGCTAATCATGTGCTTTTGCATCTGTTTCAATGCAGCAAACCCATCAAACATAGCCTACACGTGACCCATGACCTGTTGACTGTATGCAGATGAGCCCCTCCCCATGGCTGTATACCTGCAGCACAGCAGAGCCCTGAGTCTGACCAGCACAGTTTTGGGAGAGGATTATCAGCATGAGTTGCTGGCAGGAGGTCTTCCCCCCCTTCACTCACTGTGACACTTATTTAATGCAGACCCTGGTGTGTTTACCCAGCCTGATAAAAGCCCAGCGTGCAGGCCAGACCACAGCCGCCCCTCCACAGCTCTGATAGAGCTCCACACATTCCTTGACAGGATTAGCACTAAAGAAATGGATGTCAGAAAATGCTAATTTTCCAGGCTGTTTTGGTCTCTGGTGGAGAGCCCTTTTGATTTCATACATGTTGTTTTTTATTATTGATCAGTGTTTTATGTTGCACCTTAATGCCAAAACACGTTCCTATGTTTGTGAATTATGTCCATTGACAATGGCAATGAACCTTTTCTGATTCTGATTCTTTCATTCTGATGTGATTGCGTTGAACAAGTGAGAGATCACACAGTTGATCATCATTACACAGAGCGAGGGAGCATTGAACATGCAGTTTCCGGGCCTCTCAGACTACAGCCTACAAAATACAACATAACAAATTTAGTGTATATTTCCAGTGAAAATTTGTTAACAACACCTGGATAAAAGCTCACATGATATTCAAGACTTATCACACATATTATGTATAACTACAGACAAGACAGAAGAATCTGAAGTGGTAGTTTATTTAAAACCATAATGAGACTTTTGACAACACATGGGGCTTTTAGGACAATAAATATATAAAATACAAAATCTAACAAAGATTGTCACATGTGTGCCAGTCATTTAGAGCACAGCTGCAACCAGGGAAAGGGAAGAAGACCGCAGAGGAGAGGACCTTCAAGGGGGATTTCAAAGAGTTTTATGGGCCCGGGCGGAGAGGAGATTGCCGGCTGGACCTTGAGGGTGTCAAACTATTTTTACTGCCTCACTCTTCTTCTTTCTTCAGCCCAATCAGAGTGTTAGGAAGCAGTAAAATGTGCCCCCAATCACCTCTCACTTGCTATTACTCCTCAGAGGAGATGAGCCGACAGGTTACAGCAAACAATGGGCTGTTATGTCATTGGCGTATAGTGTGCGACAAAGAGGAGGAGTGGCCTGAGCAGAGCTGGGAGCAGAATTTGGGTGAACTAATTAGTAGAGTATTTGGAGACGGTCCACTAACATCTGCAATCATCTGTCCCTCGACTCTTCTGTCCTGCTCCGGGGATCATTTTTCCCTCTCCATGTCAAGAAACACTTCCTGTACAATGCACATTTTATTGGAGCAGACGGTGAAATCAAAACACCAAAATCAAAATGTTCCAGAGTCATGGAAAAGGTCTGGCTGGCCCAGAGTGGCTAGCGTGAGCCTATAGGAAAAAGCTATTGTTTCGCAGCGACGACTCTTGCCTTGAGTAAACTATCTCCCTGACAAGATAAAGGTGGACATGTTTGAGTTAGAGTGGTCTGGCTCTAATTTTGGAGTTCCTGTGTACGTTGGACACTCTACAAACACAGACTGGGTTCATGCTTACACCTCCCCCCGGGCCATACCGCACATGTGCCAGCAGATGGCTAATGCCCGGCAATAAAGAAGTTGGGACAAGCCTCAGCAACTCTTGCGATCTTACTTAAATCTTCACAGTGACGTTAACAAAGCCTAAGAGGAGACTAAGGATAAGCGTTGGCATGACTCAAAGAGAGAAAGCAGGTTGGTGAAGGTGTCACCCTGGTGGAAAGGTAAACTCGCAGTCGGCGTGTCAGTGGTGTTATCCCATGTCTGTGTGGAGTTCATCATAATCCCCCTTCCCCCACACCGAGCTCTGCAATGCAATACTGCTGCTACTACTACTGACTACTACTACAACTACTACTAACCATTAATAGCTCACTGTCACTGTACTTTCTGCCTGCAGTATTTGTTTGCGCAGCTGGTTGTGTGCAGCTTGTCCCGGCAGCACCAGCCAAACCCAACAGCTGTTCTGTGCTCAGGGGCTATGAGCCAAAGTGTAATGAGGGCCCGACCCTTCGATGTGCGAACACGCCGCAGTTATCGATGAACGCTGTGCTGCTGCCGCCTCGGTGCCGTCAGTCTGCTGCATGCACACACACACACAGCACCCTGCTCAGGACTAAAGTTAAACTGTTCTATAGATCACTCTGCAACACGGAGACTCTGCCTCACTAAAGAGAGCCTCCAAGTGGCTGCAGGGATCTTTGAAAAAGCTGCCCCCTGTCATTATGCCTTTAATGTCCCTCCGACAGCAGATTCCAGCATTTATGGTACAGGCCTATATCTGCCCATAAAGCCTTTTATTGTTTAGCCCCACTCTATGGTGGCCGTAACCTGGTTTTCTCATTTTTTATGGGGACCTTCACTATATCACAGGGGGAGAACAAAGCTACCCACCATCGGTGTTTACCAAAGTATGGCCTACTCATAAATCCATCATGACCAGCGGCATTCTGGAAATACCTCAGTGGAGAAAGAGCACGGGGGAGGAGACAGAGCTTATTGTATGGCTCGGTCGTCCACACTCTGGCCTTGAGTGAGAGAGCCCATCTCCCCAGTAATCATTAGGTCTATGTTCCTTTGCAGTGAGGCCATCAGTCAGCAAATCAAGAGAAGATTGCTATGGATGTTACCCTGGAGGAAGGATATCTCAGTATCATTCATCCAAGACTCAGAATGGCTCCCATTAGCTGTCAAGAACAAGGGCTTTTTAGCACATATGAATGGACACAGCTAATTCTATTAAGAAGAGAGGAAAAAAGGCCAAAAGCAAAAGGCTTGATGAGATAAAAAGGAAGAATTACAATGATAAAAGAGTTAAACATAAAAAGATTTGTAGCTGATGACTGCAGAGTACAGCAGACAGTCGGGGGGAGGGAGGATGCTGGCACAAGTAGGAGTTCAGCTCCGCTCTGCCAAAACTCATTACAAACTGGCATCACTAATGAGTTTATAACTCCAGCAAGCACTATTCATCACATTTATCCCCTACTCCTTCATTGCTCTGTCCACAGGCCTGATCACTGCCTTCAGCCTAATGTATCTACAATGCACAAACACATCGAAGACTGCTATGCATCTCTCATTTGTGCTGAAACTTTTTATCTCTCAGTAAAAAAAATAATCTTTTCATTCTAGTAGTATTCTATGCTGCCTCCGGGTTCGGTCAAGTGCAGCAGAGGCCTTATTCCAGTTCCATTCACAAGTGTGACGCTGGAGTGACCTGGAGATGCAAGAGGAGGTGATGACATGGGGAGGGGTGAGTGGTTCGCTTTAAGTGGATTGCCCCCAGTCTTGTTGTGCCCAGCCTAAAGCATTATAACACCTTCACTAGTGACCTCCACATAAGTGGTGCCCCTCACACCCAGGACCAGTCAGGGTATGGTGTTTCACAAAGACTGTACCATGGAGCGAGCAGAGGTGCATGACTGTAGGCTGTAGTGCTTCTAACATCCCAACAAACACTACTGTCGTTCTGCTGGGTTGTGGAAAAGGCACAAGATGGACATAAAGTATCTGTTCAGCCTGAATAAAGCGATCAACGGACCACGGCTAATCGGGAATCGTCATGCTAGCTCGAGGACGGATGGTTCCTATTTTTTTTTCTCTTCCGTTTTCAAATGTATACAAGACAAACAAAAAAAACACAGAACACAAAAGAAACTGACCAGAGAGCGAAAATAAACAACAATATCATGGCATATTTAAATCAAAATATCGGTCCTAATTAGTCTATAGTCTTTCAGATTTGTCTATTTCCAAATTAAGTCTGAATGTTATTTTTTCCATTTGTTTGATGTCCGTTACTATGTCAGTCCAGTCCTTCATCGTTGGTGATTTTTTGTGATGGCCTTTTCCACTGCCACCAAAAGGACATTCCAAAGTTATCCATTCATTGAGTCCATGGCAGGAGTTTTGAGGCCCAAGTACATGGTTCTAAAGTTCAGAGGGATGGCAATGTCAAAAACAGTCTGCAGTGCATTGTGAACTACAGGCCAATTATTTTGAGCAACAGGACAGTCCCAAAACATGTGATAGTGGTTTTCCTCCTGACTGCCACAGTTTCTCCAACAGTTAGCATTTCCTTGTGAATAATAAGCACTTAGACATGGTGTCAGAACATTTTCCCAGGAAAATTCCCTTGAGACATGTGATTTTGCGGTCCTCCAGTGAGATGTACACACATTGTACCTACTCATATAATTTAGATATTATTGCCCTTGAAAGTTAGAAGTTATAATGGTATTACTTTGTTACATTTCTTGGTTATAATAACTCCTTATTTGTAAGTACCTATAAAAGTCCTGTTTCTCCAAGCCAAAGGATTCTTTCAACATAGCAAAGCTTTTCGTGTTATTATCTTTTACAATCTGGTGAAAAACTTTGAGCTCTTTTGTAATCCAGACCTTGAATCTCAAGTCAGTACTATTTGGTACAAAAACTCTGATTGTCCAAGCACAACCCTGCCTTACCTCTCTCTCCAAAGACAGTGAGTCTGTAAAGTTTTTTTTAAATTATTAAATCATCTATTTTAAATAAATAAGGCCAGCTATCAGAATCAAAGCTTTTTCAGCGTCCAGACTTATTATTACAGCTTTGTTTTGTTGTTTTTGTATATGGTTCATTATGTGTAAAGATCGTCTTATATTATCTTGCATTTGTCATTTGTTAATAAATCCTGTCTGATCATTGTCAAAGGAATTTGGGGAGTATTTGTCCCATTCTTTCGGACATAATTGATGTGTATACATGATAGTCCACATTAAGAATTGAGATTGGTCTGTATGAGGCACAGTCAAGTCGATCCTTCCTCTCTTTAGGTATTAAGGATATGATGGCTTCCTTCCAACTCTGCGGGATTTGAGCTTTTTTAAGGGCCCAGTTAAAAGTTGATAAACGCAAAGCAGCAAGTGTGTCTTTTAGAGTTTTATACCACTCTGAAGGGAACCCAATAATAGTTCTTTTGACCAGTACAAATCTGCCATCTTTAGCTTCGTGTTCAAAACCCAAATTTAATACATTTTTGATGTTGTAAGTTGTTTAAGTGGGTTTCCTGTAGGTATATAATATATAATTTCTTTCTTTTCTCATCTTTGTCAGTATCTTTTGCAGCTTAATTGGACCCAATATGCCATTCAAATTAAAGATGTTGTTCATAATTTTTCAGATGCCATTGTATTAACCATGTTGAACTCATTCTTGTAAATCTGCTTTTGCACAAAACACAAAAACATATGAACCACAACAACAGAACAAAATAGAACAAAATGTCAAAAAAAGAGCTTATGCTTGAAACCTGCAAAGAGCCCACAGACTGAAAAAAGAGATCAGAGGGTGGAGGGCCAAACCTTTTCTTGGTAAAAAAAAAAAGGACCCCCGGTACAGTTATATAAAATTTTAACATGGGTATTTACAAATCAAAGTTGGAACAAATCCTCACATTCACTCACACGAATTTCAGACCAGATTTGGTATTGAATTGGAAAATGCTAACGCCTCTTCTGCCGTCGGCGGGATTAAAAGCGTTGCGATCTGACCACTTGCGCCGAGTAGTCATTGAAGAAAGAGACTTGGGGCTTGGTTGAAATGGATTGGCCTACGGTGAGATGTCTGAATGCAGCCACGACACTCTGCAAATCACGGCTCATTATATGTCCATGTAAAAATATCGATTCTCCTCATAATAAAAAACAGATTATTCCCACAGGTTCGACTGTGGCCAGACAGACACGTCCGAACTAGGCAGCCATGATCCCGGATGTCCTGAATGGTTTCTATTTCAAAAATAAAAAATAATATTTATTTTTAAAAACAGATGAACTTGACGATGAATACTGTTAATATTTGCTGTTTGACATGTTTTGACTGTTTTGACTCCCATATATTTTGAATAACCTTGCAAATATTTGCGTGCTTTCACCAAACTCTCTCTGGAGTTAGTCTATTCACTGGATTCATAGTTTCCATGTTTTCATCTGTCAGTGTTGTGCACATTCCCAGTGTAGAATGTCAAACATTACAGAGTGGGCAGCAGGTTCAGATGTTAATGAAACATGTGAAAACCCCTGCTTAGCCAGCAAGTTGTGAACTGGGGACAACAAAGGCTCCAGAGAGAGCAACAGACTGCCACGGCTCGGAGCATGACAAATGCCTCAGCCACTGTCACTGGTGTGGCCCCTGTTGCCTCAGCTTTTCTACCAAGCGTGGGGAGGTCTGAGAGGGGGGTCGGCCTGTATTCAGGCCCAAGGAGTGCAGCAGAAGGAGGGTTAATGGAATGGATGACTCTGCCACATTCAAAGAGTGATGAGGCAGAGGGAGGAGTCGTCAGCATTTCAAATGAATTAGGAGACTGTTGGAAAAGGAGCAGCTACTGTTGACTCTGTTAATATCTAACACACTAGAGTCAATACTGATTAATGCTATTCATGTTTTTGCTTTTATCTGCCCATCAATGTAACTGGGCCCCTCCAGGTTAAAGTTTTCCCATAGGGAAATTTGTTTTCTGCATTTGACTCATCCTTAAATGATGCTGGGTCTACCTGTTAGGAGCAGTGAGCTGCTGCCAAACAGCACTCGGGGACTCATCTCCCGATCTTCAGCTCGGCTTGGTCAGGACCTTAGCTGAAGGATTTTACCTACTCAGCATGTATTTGGGTTGATGGAGGGAATTGGAGTCTGGAGGAAACATACAAACTCTGCACAGAAAGGGCAGAACCCAGAACCTTTAAATTGTTATTGTAATTAAACAGTTTTTAACTGTAATGAACCCAGGAAGACTAGGTGATTGCACCACTTTCAGCTAATGGGATCTCTTTAAATAAACAAATAATCCTTATTGCTGTGATTGCGTGAGTGTTAGCCACTGTGTCATCACAAGGGTCTGGAGAGCTGGAGCTGTGAAAACAAATTGGGGATCTCTCTTCAAACAACTTGTTTCAACAATACTTCATCTATTAGCACCACTAGTTTTGCACTTAGTTATTCTGTCCATACAGTATATTTAGGCCCAAGCCAGGAACTGGTTTGTGTTGCAAAGTCTATTTTTATTCTAACACAGTATTTTTTCATGCCGTTTATTTTATCATAGTTTATATTTTATTTACTATTATTATTGATTGTTTTATGTTGCACCATATTGATAGAGCACATTCCTAGTTTGTGGATTTTGTCCACTGACAACGGAAATTAAACCTTTTCTGATTCTGATTGCTCACAAATATGTGGCTATATCTTTCTCTGGTTAAGGCTTCTCAAAACCTCCAGGATCCAAAATCCCCACAAGAACACAGAATTTCGTAATGCCAAAACAAACAAACAAACTAGAACAAAATAAAGACCACATGTCTGAAATGTTATGCTAAATTACACAAAGTAACCCAGAGCTCCATTTTGTGGTCAACATTCTCCAGCTCTACGAAGAGCTAACTAAAGAAGTGTCCTGTATGTTATGTTTCATTACCCATAATTGGATGTGAGCCAGCATTCTTTACCCACAAGTATCAGAGGTGCATGTAGGTCAAAGCCTCGATCACAGAACAGATTGTCATGGTACCACTGCTCTCTTAGCCTCCATCATCACGACAAATAAGAGCCCCACTGGAGACCACAAAGCCAGGGAACAGCTGCGAGAACTCCATTTCAATGTCAGACTTGTATCCTCCGGCATTTGGCTCATCTCAGACTGCAACCATTAAGGCAAAAACAAACACAGTAAAAGGGGGAAGCGTGAACGTCACACGGATAATTGTACGCCAAAAGTTAGCCTGTATCTCTCCGCACTGCACAACTGTTGCTTAATAACATTGCGCACATCCTCAATGTCATCTCAATGACACATCTGCTTGGAAAGGCTCTCACAAACAAATTTAAGTTGTCCAGATTACGGAAACTTTAGGTCAGCTTTAAGCAACTAGTATTTTCTGGAATCAAAATAAGATTTTCGGTTTTCCTCTTGTTAGGGAAGTCCAAACTTTTATAAAAGCCAGATCAGCTGAAAACACGCATCATGTTATTTTGAACCAAATATGACAAACTAATACTAATTTAGACAAAATATTACAGGACAATCGAGATTCCCAGTTTTGTATGGAAACAAATCAAACGGATATGCCTTCCCTTTTTTCTTTTAACCAGTAGATTTAAGTATTCCAAAGAAGCTAAAAAGACAAAAAAAACAATAAGATGGAAATATTTTTAGAACTAAATATTAAATTTTAAAATGCAAATCTTTATATAGTGCTTTTCCACCTTAAAAACACTCGAAGAACTAGATATGATCTGTTGGTTACATTGTTTTTGTGGGTTAGTTTGCAAATTCTGCAATGTCACAAACTTATCTTAACCAAATGATCTATAATTACTTTTGAGGTGACATAATTTCCTCCACGAACAACAAAAGAGCCCGTCTTACTCTGCATAAAACGGCTAACCCTATAGTTTAGACCTGTACAAACCTGTTCTGAAATACATGTTATTCTTAGCCCTCTTTCAGTCTTTTCAGTCGCGTTTTTTCCCCCCCAAATCAATACAGTTCTACTCGATACACTGTTACAACGCTTGGGTTTCAAAGGTGGCCCAGAAATGGTATAAATAGAGGCCACGGTCACTACGGCGACCCGAACCATCTGCGTCACGCTCCCAGAGAGAGGAGTGTCCCAATACTACAAAAGTGAAAAGCTCGAACCATTAGTCGGCCATGTCATACCATTCTCTGTGTGATCCCGTGCAGGGGGGTACATGAAAAAGAGCCTGATAATATTTAACCAGTGAAAATCTATCACTAGTCGCCCCCCTCTGTCACGCCGGCCCTGCACTATTGTCATTCACTGCCTTTCACTGCTCCTTCAATATTTTGCCACCATTGTTCCACGTTACATACCCCCACTGATCTACACTAGTTTTCCCACAAGCCTTAATATGTTATGTTGTCACAGCAAACAAAAACTGAGCAGAAGTCTGGGTTTGGCACTTCTGAACTGTCTCCTGACCCTCTGGGCTTTTCTGCACGGTTTGAATTCAAAAGAGAAGGCTTTTATCCGGCTCATCTTCAGAGCACCTCGCAGCACCTTCTAAAAACACGCTTTATTCGCAGCTAAGGCTAAAGCCGGGCTCCCTGACAGTATGATGGAGCGCCCGCTATGTCTCCGCCCTCTCTTCTTCTCTCTGCTTCTGCCTCTCGAGCTTTCACAGTCTTAAACACTCGAAAAGTAAAGAGCTGAAATAAGTTTTTATAACGGAGACATTTTAATACAATTTTAACACAGATGTCAGCAGAAGAAGGAAGAAAAAAAAGGCAGGGATTCTTGTTCATCGGGGCACAACATTTACAGCGATCTCTTCAACATAACTTTCTGAAGAACCACTATCCCGTACGTAGGTATTTTAGTATTTGAGCTATTGCTATTTTTGCCAACAATTCATTTTCCTATCAGCTGTACAATCAATTGGAATAGTTGAATTATGAATGCCGCAGTGTTTTAGATAGTAGAATTGTATCTGCAAATGACAACAAGGCCTGTCTTATTATGTACAAAACCAGCAAGCTTTGTAGTTTAGACTTTTACACATCTATTTTGAAATGAATGCGATTCTCATATTTCAATCTTTTTCTTAAACATTATTGCGCTGGAAAACGTTTCAAATGTGCATTTGTGAACTGAATTGTAATTAAAGCCAGAAATCACAAATACACAAACTTAAACCCCCAAACTGTTGCGTAACTTTTAATATCATTATCACATTAGTACATTTCTGTGTTATCGACATGTAAAAACAAGATGACGTTAACATATTTTATGGCATAGAGCTTTAAAAAATGAAGTCAAATAAAAAGTTTGTGGTTTAGCATTTCTTCATATGCTTACAGTGCACTTTTTGAAGTTGGAGAGTTTTATTTCCATTCCAGCGAGGTACAAACAACCTTGTGGCTACGGGCGAGATACAGCAAATGGAGCAACAATACATGCTTTATTTAGCAGCTGTCCAAATTTCCCAAAAATAAAAAACAACAACAAAAAAACAACACCCTCTTGGCTGTGATTCAATGTTTTGTATCTTGTTTCGGGAAAATTATGAAGCTGTTTTTTACCGCAAAATCTTAAGGTAAGGAAGGGCCTTGGCCAGCTCATGTGTGGAAGTGAGAGCAGCAGTACCAGGGGTTGTGTGTGTGTGTGTGTATCAACATGTGTCAACACTGGATCATCAGTTCACACTATCATCCTCACTGATCCGTTGATAGCCCGCTCTCCCCTGTTCGGGCCCGTCTATAAACGCCCAATCTGGCCCGCCTCCGCTACGAATTGCCCTGATCGATCGGCATTTTCCATCTCCCACTTTCAGCTCGACACTGCGAAAAGATATGTTCCACGCAAGTGTAAAAACCTCTTCAAAGTTTTCTGGATGAGCGCATGTACCGGTATATTTCCATACGCACACAGGTGAGTGCCAGACCGTCTAGACTCTATTGGACCGCAAGTGCGACTCTCCCGAGTTCTTTGTGCTTCAATGCAACACACAAGGCTCGTACATACTTGGCCCGCAGCCGGTTTCTGTTTCTTTTCTTTTTTTCTTTTTTTTTCTTGCCCTTATTTTGTTCCAACTGTAGACGGATCATTCGTCACCTTCCTCTTTCCCCTACGTCCTGGGCCACAGCCGCTCCGATCCAGCTGCTGTGAAAGATAAAGTCAAAATCTGAACCGTGCAAGTCCGTGTAAAAATAAATATAGTCGAATAGAATACAGCAAAGGTAAATGGCTACATAAAATAGGCCATGTTATTGCAAGGTCGCTAAAGAGCCTCCTAGCTGTGTCCTTTGATGAAGTATAATGTAACGTAATGGATGAGGCTGTTGTTCCAGATTTGGAGATTTGATGTACCGTGTGTATCAAATTCAGGCAAACATGGGTGGCTTTTAGACCAATGAGGAGAACTTGCCTTACAGGAAGGACAGATGAATATGACGTTGTGTCTGCGTAACAAGTGTGGTAAGTGACATATGGCCCCTGAAAGACTGATGTGTTAATGCTGGGAGTGTTGGTTTCAAAAGAAGAGAAATAGCACCGACTTCTTCTCGAAATTGAATTGAGATTATATACTTGAGTTTGTAGTCATTTATTTTCTGCATTTGACACAACCTTCGGTGCCATTAGTGCAATCAACAGGAGCAGTGAGCAGTAATAGACCAGAGACAGGAGTAGTTCAAGTGGCAATGATATTTTGTGTGCAACCGTTATTCGTTTACACACTTAGATACACAGTTTGGACGATTACAATCTTAATCAAGGTCCCCAGTGAGGTTTATAGTTTATGTTCGTTTATTGTAAATTGGTTTATTTATTTTTTTCTTGCCATCCATTTAATTTAGCTTTTTTTTTTTCATTGTCTTCCTGTAAATCCACAATATAGGTCTAACTGTTATCTACTTAATTTCCTCCCCTGCACTCTGCAAGTGCTGCGCAGTCAGAAGGACACAATTTTTCACATCGTTGTTTATCATTAAAAAAAAGTAATAATCACCCAGCTCTAATTGCAAGGTTTGCATAAATGCAGAAAACAATGATCAATACAATACCTTTAACCCTTTTATCACAAATGCACAGATTTCAAATCCACAACAGATGAGAGTGATTTAGTGTGGAAATTCCAGCAGCAGTAAAATAATATAGACGAGTGTAAGTAGGACTTTTATATAGTATTACAAAACAGGTTTCACAAGAATGAAGCAACTTTGCCCATGGCAACTTGGGAAAATATACAGTGAGTGACACTTGCTGCAAACGTGTTATAATTTTGACATTTCTGTCAAACTTCCCTGTTTTACCAAATGTCCGTCATCAGAGTTGTCAAGTGTGTTCTGACGCAACCCTTTGTTTAGTGACCTTGGGCCATGGCATGATGTAAAATACACTTTATCTGAGCTCTATCAACACGGGGATAGGACTCAATAATTTGTCCATACCTGAGCTGGATGATGGAGTGTGTAATGGGCAGTGTTCTGACAGAGGAGGCTGTAGAACAAGTGCAGAGAGTGTGTGAATAATTCATGAAGGGGACACTGCGACAGTTAACAGGAGTGTGTCATAGGACATCCATCTATCCGTCCAGCCATTTATTCATTTACTGATGTGGCCTCATCTGCTCCCTCTGTTCCTGCACAGCCCTGATAAAGGATAATGGATCTATTGACATTCATATGCCCCAAAAATTCACATTCAACATGGCGATTAAAGGGGCGCAGCATGCCATTCTCCGCTGAGGCACGCACACAGCCCATCATCAAGACTATCTATATTAATCATACAATTCAAACTTGGTCTGTCCGGGAATCTTTTGGCTTCTTGCTGAAAATGTCAGTAAATGTGACTTTGAAGATTTGCTGTCAGTATTCATGCAAGTTACCGTAAAAAACGAAACAAACAAAGGACAGCATAGTCCCCAATCTGAACCCTTTACACAAAAAATCTAGTTCCGCAACTTAACATTGGACATGCTCAAATATAAAAACAATCTTCTAGACCAGTAAAATTGGAAGAAAGTAAAAGCAATAGTTCCCATAGTCAATTACAGGCCTCCAAGCAATTTTTCAAGATGTTACACATTTGAAGTGAAGTCTGTCTCATTCGCTCTAGTAATTTAGCCTTTAATGGTGACGAATAATGCACAAACCATTTCAAACCAAGCTTCCAACACCTGCTAGTTACACTCAGGAACGTCAAGTCAGGCACAGCCCCATATGTTGGTTCTAGTATATGCTCTTGCCTGTGGTTATAAAGCAATAAACCAGTACGCAGAGAATTGGCTGCATTTCCCTCCACAAACAGACAATGCCTCAAGGTCCTATGTGCACCTGCAGGGCAAAAAACCGTTAACCACAGTGCTCCGGTTTGACTGATAATCATATCTGCTGTCATAGAATGGTCCGCGGAATAGCAATGGTCGCTAATGCAGTGCTTGGAGCCATGCTGTCAAGATGCAAGTCAAAGACAAAGCTAATTACACTAAATCAATGGACGTGCCCGATCGATATCTTGAATTAGAAGAGTATTACTTGGGACGATTAATGGGCGGGCTAATAATAGAAATGGTTAGCTAGCTTGCACTCAAAAGGGATGGAGTTTTATTGCCGCAGTGTGCAAGTGTTAAGCAAAAGGTTGGAATGTTGCTGGAAATGTAGAAAAATATAAAGGAGCAACTTTTGGTTTAGTACGTCGCAACTTTTTTTTAGGGGTGATACGATGTGTAGGTTTTGTAATGAGGCATCCACAGCTACATGCAGGTGCCTGATCGTTCCAGTAAAAAACAGACAATGGGGTGCCCCGCACTCTGCCAAAAACCCAGTCGTCTGGCAAAACAGCTGAGTGGTACACAGCAGCTTCTAGTGTTGTTCCAAAGCAAGCCTGTCCAATACGCTGAAGGTCTTTCAGCACGTAAACAAAGTAAAAGACTATTTGACAATCTATCTATAGTAAGTACTTATCCACTTCCATTAAAGGACAAGAATTATGCATTTGTATTGTTATCTGCCTTGAAACATGCTCTTGACTTCATTTACTTTGGCATCTCATGTTTTACTGGCTGCAGAGGGAATTTACACAGGAGAGCAAAATAAATGCTAGCTTTCCTCCGACATGCTAATGTAGCCAACGCAGTTGTAATGATGGAAGTGTTTTCGGCGGAGAGAGGACTTTCTAAACAGGATTCATCCAACTAGTGTGAATGAATCCATAGACTGAGGTTATTTTTTAAATGACAATAAATTATGTTGACATGTTTCGAGGGAACACTGTTAGAACATTGTTAACAGCTCAAAAAAGTCAATCTTGCATAATATGTGTCCTTTAAACCTTTTTTACTCTGTTGGCATGGTTACGAAATTGCAGAAAAACACACCAGAACATCATAATGGAGCATAATGGAAGACTACTGAACGCTGCGTGTCTTCATCAAACACATTTGATTCAATTTGACTGCAGTAAAAAGGCCAATTGCTCTCAGAAGACAGTGTTATCTGCTTCAACTACGGGCTCCAGGCCCGGTCCATACAGTAAATCCTTTTGTTCTGCCCGTTAGGAGCTAGTACGTCACGTCAATATTCGAATGGCTATCTCAGATCAATGTTTCGGTCTAATTTATCACTTCCTCTTGCGTTACTATTGCATGAGGAATTGTCTTGTTGCGTAGTGCCTGCTGCCTCTTCAGCAGAGGTTTGGCGGTTGTATACTTTATCACTCGGTGGATAACTTTAGAGAGGAGCCAGATGCCCCTCGTGTGCCCCTCTGTGTGGCTGCACTGACTGAGCACATCACAAAAGAACCTCCAAGACGGTGTGTGTCCGCGCATAACAATCAAAGGGGGATCCACAGGCAGGCCACACAGAGTTATGTCAGCTCGGATTCAGTTTGAGATTTTGAATGGAAAAAAATAATATAAATAAATTGTGGCAATTCAAAAAAATGCCCCTCAAAATTCTGACTGATGGGCAGTGAGTGACAGAATTTAGGGCAATATGGATTTCTTTTTTTGGCCTCATTTTTGTCCGTGGAGCTATTATTATAGTTTAAGAGAGCCTTCAATTGCCCCACAAAAATAAAATGAAATAAAAAATTAAGTTTATTCTGGCACTGTAGTGTGACACATTAACCAATAATGACCCAGCTGGGTTCCATGGCTCTTTAGTTTAGTTTGTTTTATTGTTTTGGCTAATGTCTCAACAGAAGTGACGGATTTCCATGTCAATCATCTTCTTTTAGATGTCACATACACACTAAATACATGGCTGTAGACTTTACAATATTAGACTGTGGCAGCTGTGTCACATTTTAGTTGATTTTTGAGCTCTTAAAAGAGAAAATGTCTTTACTCATAATTGACTGATAAAATTCTGAATCTGCATAACCTCTATTAATGGCATCTGTTAATTGTAAGTATGCCTCAATATTTTGTGTTTTTCCATTTGATTAAAGGATGACGGGAGAAGCTGATGGTTAACATAGTTTATACATGGATGTTATAATTGGATTTCATCAGTAAATGTCTTTTTGCAAGGAAAATATTTAGCCTTCCAAGTACCACGAGGTCTAAACCAGGTTCATTACAGGACTATACCAGGTCCAATTCTTTTAACCGCATATATACGCAGAAGAATTATCATTTGGAAAAACAAACTTAACATGAGGAGTAAATCAGGTAGGATGGGAGAGTGTGAGGAAAATGCACTGAAATATAGTCCCAGTCTTTTCAAAGTGCTGAATGATGGAACTCCTCAAACTTTTTCCATCGTTTCGTGCATAAATTTTTACAGCGAAAGAACAATTTTCCCCAGCGTTTGTTTTTCTTGCACTTTTACTTTCCTATAGTTTCCATGCCCTCTGTGAAGTTTTGGTAAACACATTCTCTCCTGCATTTTTCTCTCTCCCTCTCTTTCCCTCTCTCTCTCTCTCTCGTGTGGAAGTGCTGTACCACTGTAGACTTTTATTTGTGTAATTTACATCCTCCCTGACAGCCTTCTGTGCCCCCTTACAACCTCTGGCTTTTACTGCAGCCAGACCCTCGTAAAGCAGCCTTTCTTTGTGATGAAGAAAAAAAAGTGGGAGGGGAGGCCTGTCTGTCTGACCTGCAATCCAGAGAAAACCGATTGTAAAAACAAAAAAAACAAAAAACGAAAAAAAAACCCCCAGCAACAACAACAACAACAACAACAACAACAACAACAACAAAACATGGCAGCCGTTACACACTGGCTTGTCTGTGGATGTGATCGAGGCAAGTTGAAGGATTGGTTTCTTGGACAAACAGGCTTGAGGATATCCAGGGATCAGGGCATTAATCCAACAGCCATCATGTGCTCGCTCCATACTTAGCTTGGTAGCGGCTAGGTCGAACGAGTCAACAGGTAAGCTCATTAACAGGAGGCCCATAGAGGTAACTCATCGGAAGGAGGGGAGGTTGACTGAGGCTGAAGGGGAAGTGTCACAAAAAATATTTGAGTACAATGAAAGTAAAGATGTAAAGCACAGAGCTTTGAAGCTAAACAGAAATGACTAACTTTAACTCCAACAACAACAACAACAACAACAACAACAACTACTACTACAAGCACGTAATGACTGCAACTCATTCAGAAAGTTATCAGTAAAGACAAATAAAGATTCAATAAAACTACAGTAACCACACACATTTCAATTCAGTTATACTCTGAAAACATAAAGTGCAAAGTACTGCTTATGCCACATAAACTTTACTTTATAAATCAGAAAGTTTGATTTCATAAAGCTGGTCTCATACAGGAGGAATGGCAATGTAAATGGCAATGTAAGGACTTCAATGTGTTAATAATAGTGAATATTTGTTAATAATAGTGAATATTTCTTTATTCTCACAATATTCACTAAAATGTGATATTGTGACTTCAAGATACTTTGAGTCAGTGAATTAATTTACTCAATAAAGAAAATAACTAATAAATTACTATCATTACTAAAATCAGATGAAAATATATATATTGGATTGACAATGGCAATAAACTCTTTCTGATTCTGATTCTGATATATATTTAAAAGACTGGATGTAACAAAAACCACAATGACAATTCATTTGTGATATCGTGTGGAGCCCAAGTAGAAATTGTGTATGTTTATTTAAAGTCATACCCAGATGTCCGAGGGCTGGAATAGGTAATAAAACCATTTGCCATTTGCTCAAGACCTTCTGCAGTTTATTCTATTATCAGTTCTCTTGTTTGTAATATTCTCACATTTGATCAATACTATAACAACCCAATTTCTCAGTTCATAGACTTCTTGAAAGAAAATTACAAAGCAACAAAGCCCGAAACTTCAAGAGTGCTCCAAAACTGCTGGCATTTCAATAGGGGACAAATGAAGGACAGCGATCTGAGAAGGGAACAGAAGCTGAGAGCGCTGCGCTGAATGAATAAAGTCAAAGCCGGAATAAGCAAACAAGGCCGCGGGTGAATAGATGATTGAGCTTGAAGTACATTTTAACAACAATGTTAATGCTACTTTGGAGGGTGATACCTGACCTGACGCATATGAGAAGAGAGATTTAGGCAGTAGAGCCACAGAGCTATGGGGAACAATGACCCCCAGTGGCTGTGGCTAGTCCTATGTTTTTGGATGCTAGCACAAAGTCAAGCTGCAACAAAAAATCATATCTAACATTCAAATGGAAGCACAATACAATCAGCAAACTGTTACAAGCACGTAATGGAACAATTATTCTGTGCAATGATAAAGATGTAGGCTGACACTTCCCATGAAATCTTAATTTGAGTTAATAGGATGTATACGTCTTGGCGATGGAAGTGGTCACGGCTGCCGCGTAGCCACAGCAACTGCTTCTCCGCGATGAACGAGACCCCATGTGTTACTTTAATCGACCAGGCCTGACGGCATTAATTATTTAGCAGGGCAGTGTATTGGGATGTCCCGTGGGTTGCAGCAGGGAAGGAGGAAGGGGGTATGTGGTCTGTGATTAAGGGGTTTAAGAAGGGAAATGTGTTGGAATAAAAGAAAAACGTGGAATAAGAAGTGATTAAAGTGACAGGACTCAAATTTGAATAGCATCTTACCCAAGACAAAGCGACAAATGTGGTGGGTGGAAATGATATAATTAGTGTCTGCAGCCAAAAGTACATTCCAAAGGTATCCATCAACCATCTCCATCGCCAATTCCAATGAATACCTTATATATGTTCCCATTATTCAACAGTTATAAACACAATTTATTAATTTTTTCCCCCATTTATTTTTGATATATTCAGTAGAATTGTTAAGATCAGTAATGCACCTGTATAGTTTTGATCCCCAGGAGAGTTTTAATTTGTATGCTTTAATAAAGATTTCAGTCAAAGAGCTGGTGTTTAATTTCCTGGTTGTAATTACTAATAAACTAAATTTAAAGTTATTTTTATTGCAAAAAAGGAAAAAAAAAAGCAAGAAAAAAAATCACCTGCTTGTCTCCATGGAGATTTGTGGAGAATAGAAGGTTGCATAGTGCCCGTTTAACGCATTTAGGCTTCAAATAAACATAACATTAGTACAGCATTACTCCTGAACCTCTCTGTAGATTTCCTACATTTTGAGTTGATCCCAACCCACCCCCTCATAGCAAATGGTTAGTTAATATCATTTCAGAGCAACTGTAGATAAAAGTTACCAACTAGCATCCGTTTGCACATACATTACAAAGAAGATAACATTTTTTACATTTTGAAACCCATTGTACTGTTTGACTGAAAAAAAATATATTAAAAAAATTAATTGCACAGTATGTCCAGTATTCTGACATACCAAAGATGTATTACTGGTTAGATATTATTACAACTCTACAAAGCCCTTTTTGCTTGGTTTTGCTCCACTTCAGTGTGTACACCTTGCCTTCAAGAGAAAATCACAGGTATAGTGCCTTTCCATTATTACTCATTCCACGCACCAACGTCTATATTTTTCCAACAACTAATGACAATGTACAGGGAGAGTAATGATGCACAATTTTACAAGCAGGAAGTGTGTAACGTGTGCAAAGACTAAAACCACTCGGCTTCAGGAACATACAAAAATACTCCCATTGCAAACAGAACCATGGCCTAATGTTCTAATCCTGACCACACCTCACGCTGGGTCTGGAGTCTACTTCCAAAATGCTCTTGCCTGGCAGCGTGGCTGTGTTTGCCCAAAAACACCAGGTTCCCCTCGGCGCGCCTATGTGCCTAAGCAGCTTTGAGAGTGTTGCTCAGCAGAGACAGAGAGGGGAACAGAGCGCCCCTGCTGACACTCTCGCTGGGCTGACACAGAAAGCTTGTTTGGGGGCATTAAATCTTAATACACACCAGTTCTTCGGAGAAGGAGCGGGGAAAGCGAGAGAATGAGGTCTGCAGAATAGATGGTGATTGGTTAGAGCCGGGGTTTGGAGTCGGAGGAGGTGTAAGTGCGGAGAAGCGGCACTCGGAGCAGGGGAACTCCTCAGGGGCAGGAAGGAAGAATGATGTGAAGGCCAGAGGAAATCCTTCGCTTTCCAATCCACGGTGGATATAGGGCCGCAATGCCAGAGCAGCAGTAAATCAAACTGGTTAAATAATCATGTGTTAATGACTAGGTTAACCCCTCCCTCTGCCTCCTCCTTCTTTTCCCCTTCGCTAAAAGCCTGCACAGAGGTTCTGTCATGCCCAATTCATCGTCTCCAACCGCAGAAGGGATGAACGGCGAGCAGCACGGAGCGGGGTGTGAATCCAGCTCTCCTCATTTAGGACCAGCTCAACCGCATTTGTCAAGGTCACTGTAATCATGGTCTTATGCTTCAGCCGCACTGAACCGCTCTGCCTCACTCTACAACATTTTATGCACAGGGATGGCGTGGGAAAAAGTTCATTCAGCAGGAAGGACAGCAGGCACCGACAGCCCTGCAGTCCTGGTTTACCATTAGCCTATACAAACCACACATGGTTTTAGACTAACACCACCACAAACTTAAAACTCATGTATAAAATGAATTGATTGTACAGTACATCGTTTGGAATTAATTAGATATTTTTGTGACTAGCAGAAATAGTCAGGAGCATCCCCTTTTTTAACTTTTACTCTTTGGACACGCATATTTGAAATTAAAAAGTAACCAGGTACGTGCTTTCTTGACCAAATTCCATTTTAAATAGCTGCCAGTCCGGGTTTCCAACCAGGGCTTAGTACTGTCACATAGTACTGTCACATAGTACTGTCGTGAAGAATGTGCTTCTGTTTTGTTGATCTGTAAAAGGCCTTTGATTCTTTAGATCACTGTATTCTCTTGGATTTTCTGAACGCTATTGCCATTTTAAAAAATGGTTTACACTCACAAATACACACGCAAACCTCACAAATAGAGCTCGACCTGTTTCTGCTGATGGCTTTCAATCTGAATTTTCTTATCTTAAAGGTGATCCTCAAGGGTCCGTCCTTGGACCACCTCTATTTACAATTAACATAAACTCAAATGTTCATAATCTAAAAGATAGTAACATCCACTTGTATGCTGATGATACGATTCTATATGCTAGTGCGCCTTCTACGGCACAAGTGATGTTAAGTTAATACACTTAATGAATTAAAGTAAAACAAAATGTATGCGCTGTGTTCTCCAAATTACACATACTTGGGCATCTGGTTTGATGATAAACTCTTCTTCAAGTGAAAATTGCTTTTAGTAATAATTTCATGCACATAAACAATACAGACTTTAGTGCAACTTCACACAAATAATATTTAAGGAGGTCTTCCTCTAAAGTCCGACCTCTGCCCAAAACCACACATTTTCACTGACAGAGGATCGACTCTCAATTAAAAAACCCTCCCAGATAATTGACGATTTCACATGACTCCATCTTGATCTGTCGTTCTTTCAATTAATTGCCCAGCCATATTCAGCATCAAGGTTCATTACAGGAGAAGGATACAGCCCTCACCACAGTGAATTATACTCTAAAGTAGGATGGCAATCATTGGACGAAAGAAGAGAACAGCACTGCCTTTTGTTTATTCATAAACATGGCCTGATAATATAACAACTTTACTGAACATCCGATCAGGTATTCGCAGATTAAGATTGCAGAACATTTTTATTTTAGAGTCTCACCTAATCAATACGCAGCTAGGGAAAAAGGCTTTCAGGAACTTTGCTCCTGACCTTTGGACCTTTTTAAAATAAATGATTTGATGTCTTTTAATGAATTTAAAGCACTTTTAAAAAGACCATCTTCAGTAGAAGTGCTCTTGTTTTAAATTATTTTATTCCATATTGTGTGTAATTGTGTAAATGTTTTTATGTGCTGCTAGCAGGGCGCTCTTGTAAATGAGAGCTTGCTCTCACGGGCCCTCCCTTTATAAATAAAGGTTGTATAAATAAAGGTTATGTAAAAGTTCATCATTCTGTCGACGAGCTCTCACTACTGGAGGCTGTACTAACGCTGCTTAATGATTTGCTGCTGATGCTGGATTTTGCATTGTTCGGATCAGAGAGATTTTGGGTCATATTGGAAACTGGTTTTAGTCAAATCTGGCTAAAATATGGAGCTCCTGCATGGTGACTGGATAATAACCTTGAGAACCAAAACACTGCAAATTTGTATAACCGTTGCAATTAAAATGAATACTGGATTTGAACAGATTCACATCCGGCGACACAGATGGGTATGAAGAATTAAAGGAGACAGATTATTCCAAATATAAATAAAAAGGGTTAGGGTTAGCCTTCCTGATTTATAGTAAAGGACAGGGGCGAGTCGAGACCCTTTTTATACTTTCAGCAGCCCTAAAACTAAGAGGTCTTTTGAAACCATAGTTATTATTTAGCTGACAATTTTCTGAGATGTCAAACTTCATTACCTGCACTGAATTGTCCCATGTTTTTGTACTGCAACGCTTTCAGCAGCTGAAACCTTTAATAAGTTGATTTCTCTGTGGCCTCTCTCTCTCTTTGCCGACACCAGCGCTGCATATCTCGGCTCTAATGCTGCATTCCATTTGTCTTCAGAGGTCAGAACTCAAACCTTGGAGAGACGTGTTCTCAGTGTTTCTCCGTTCCAGTGTAAAGTCGGAAAAACCATGAGCAGTTTTACAGAGCTTCCAAGTAGGAATTTCGAGATGTGAAGGGTGTTCCAGTGTGACTGTTCAGAGCTCAGAAAAGACGACCTCCGAGGGCGACTGGAACGCAGCATAAGACTCTCTTGCTCTGGTCAGATTAACGTTTGCACATTCATAGACAGGAAGCGCAAGCTTTTGTAAACCGCTTTTGCATCAGCTCCTATCGACAGAAAACATGTTTTTAATAGTCTATAAAATTATTAAATCAGGCTTTTGGCATAAAAGTGTGACTGCTGACTCACTACAGTCTGGATTAGAGCAAAGAGGAAAAACTGGATTCAGAGCCAGATCAACAGGTAATCTAAACTATTTTAGTAAAACTGTGGAAAGTACAGAGTAAAATGTTCCACCGACCACCATCAACTACCATCCATGAGTTTCAGAATGACAAATCAGGATTGTTGCCATAGCAATCAACAATTTAAAACAAAATATGATATCTTTTGAATGGTCCTCAGAAAAGTCCTCAAAAAGTAGACAGGGAGCTGAAACCCATTCCCTGCACTACTTTTAGTTTATGCCTGTCACAAAAACACTGAATATAATATATTGGAAAATAATAGGCTATATTTATATTTATGTTCCGTGCAATTCAGTATAAATTCATTTATATATCCATTATAGTATAGTAAAAACCAGGTGAAATAATGTGATGTTAGTATTCTACCTTGTGTTTTGGATTTGCCCAATATTAATCCTACGATATCATGGATGGCAGCAAAAAAGAGAGAGAAATGACAAAAGAACAAAACATAGTGATCAAGGGCAGTGAGAGAATCAGGTAATAGACACGATGAAACACCAGGTAGATGACAAAACACCAATTCATTCACACGTATTCATTCTCTGATCAAGAGAGATAAATATAAAGAGTTCATTTGCACACGACACATAATTTTTGGCACAGGCACATGCATTACCCCTAAATTTAGTCTAGAATTGCCCCAGCTAAAGTGGCAATCTGCAGTTTTTAACTGGAAAGTGACTTGTTTCTATTTCAAAGTTGTTTTAGATCAATATTGCCATTTTAAATGTCCACATAATCAGTAATCATGGATAATAACTATATCGCCGACAAAAGCATAATATGTTTTGAAAATCCTAGATACTACTAGTGATACTTAAGGCTCGATACTCGATAAAAATGTTGATACCACAACGATAAAAACAACAGACACATGAAAATGGTCTCCATTAGAATTAGTCTGAATGCACCACAAAAAACAAGCTATTATGGACACTGTATAAAAAGCTAGAACCAAACATTAGGTTTAGCACTGCATGACACGTACAACTCATTACACATTTAATTCAGACACAAAGCCTATTCACTTTTTTCAGTCCGCCATTTGTTTGGAACACTATTAAACAAGCGACACCGTAAATTTAACAAACAACGCTTGTCCAGCCCGTAAATATGTCATAATTTAATGATCCTGGGCCACAAATCATCAGAGTTAGCTTAAGCACCCCTGTATGCAAATGGTGGATAGGAGCGCTCTGTTCCTGGTGTATTTCTCCCTCGGTTTTTTTCCTGCCTCCCTGGGCTGAGTGATAAACACTGTCTGCTGGCCATAAATCCGGGGGGAGTCCTGACAGGCGTCCCAATAAAGCGCTCCATTTTCTCCCTGTTTGGTGGGGGCCTAGAGGAAGTGAGATGACATTAAGAAGTGGTGGAAGGGCTGATGGGTGGAGGGGGGTGGTGCAATTTCATCAGCTAGAGACACGCACACACACACACGCAATAACATACAACCAAACTTGAGGTATGGAACTCATTCTCCAGTGACAATTGTGATGGCTTTATTTGTGCTGACTGGCCGAGACGGCGGTGACAGCGGTGGTGTGTAAGCAACGAAGACACACAGACAAACCCAAATCCTGCAGAAAGGTGAAAGAAATGTGGCTGTGAATGTCTTTATTTGCTTTGAGTAGTCTTTTCATAATAAAAAATAAAAATAAAATGTCAATATACTTTCATTATTCAACTATATTTTAACAGCTACTGGTCAAAGGTTAAACTTCAAGCTAAAATTTTGTGTTCTAGCTCATTAGTGTGGGTGAGGTTTAAGAGCTCCAAGTTAAGATCAGTATTACAACAGATTTCCTAGTTGATATATTTGTTGCAGTATTTTTACAGTGCTAACTTGTAGTTGTACGTAATAAATTGCAATGCACCATCTTCCACTTCACACTCTAATTCAGCTGCCGTCTCCAGACCTCAGCATCAGCCCGTCCATCACATCTGTCATAGTCTTAAATTTCAAAGCTGTGCCTTTGTCTCCCACACACTCACCGCAAGTCCTTTATCCGTCATTATGAAAGGCTCTGAGACATTGTAGTACTTCAGGGTCTATGGTCAAGAATCGAAGTGAACAATGAGCTTGCTAAGAATACACAGTACAAAGTAAGACATTGAGAAACGCACATGGATTAGCAGGACATGAGCTCGACCGCTTTAGGTTCTCAGTCTGCATGAGAGGATTCCCACCTGGTAACAATTTGGCCCGTGCCTGGTAAAGCATGGCCTTGGGAAGGAAAAATAATGTCTGTTGGGCTAGTGGTTTCATGTTTCAATCAAATAAATCACAACTATACAGAAAATAATTTTTGCCTTTAATGGTCTCCCCAGCATTTGAAGTTCCTTGAGGGACAGCACGCTTTGAAGTCTGAGTGGAGGCGTGGCCTCAGTGCTCCACAATATACTGTATGTGTGTGGAGTAGTCATTCTGTCTTTGAAACTTAACACTTTATTCACTATATTGCACTTTCGATCATTGCTTCTACATGAGGCTGCTAAACCATCTCAAATTTAATTAAATTGAATTGAAACCCCCGTTAGCAAGATTAGCAGGATATGACTTTTCCAACTGAGGCTCTGTCAAATGGAAGTTGAAAATTATTAGAGCAAGACTTGGGCAGAATAAATAGTTTTGCATTGCGATGATGAGGAAGTACTATACGCGTTGAGGAAATGCAACTATCACAAATCCATCTGTTATGAAGTGCAATATGAATGATGAATGAATGTTTGCTTTGTGTTTGTTTTCTGAAACACATTTGGTGATTGTAAACAGCTGAAACAGAACCATTGGGTGATATGGTTTCACACACACTCAGGCCCAGAGCAGCAGCACAGGAGACAACGTCAGCTTTTGGGCACACAGTACAAGCCGCCACACCAAATGTGTCGACAGACGACTACCTTCAATGATAAAGACTTAAAAATATTCCCCTCCAAAGCCCCTGGAGCTCTTCCACTAGTTTCCACGTGTACCTCCAGTTACGGCGATCTGCTTTTGACAAGAAGACTATTTTTCAAATGGGGCTGAGAGACGCCGTCTTTGACAGCACATCTGCCAGGACCAAGCTTCTTTTTCAGGTTTTAGTAGGGGAGGAACAGCTGCCATATAGCTGTCTGCGAGCACACAACTGACTAATGCACTCCAGAGCCCCACTATCTCTGCTGAAGGAATGTCCACTCTCACCCTCACTGTATACTAGAAAGGAGGAGGAATGAGGAAAGGGGAGGAGGAATGAGGAAAGGTGTAACGCCAAAGCCAGCACACACCGGTCCTGACCACATGCGCGCAAACCCATTGAGATACTTTTACATTTAAATAGAAGTCCAAGCTAACTTATCCAATGTACATGCCCGAGGACTTTCAAGAGCGAGACAGGTGGGTGGACAGACAGATGTTTCCTCACGGCCTAGTCATTCTGATGTCTTTTATACAGACAGATTCAAATGAGCAATATGTTAGCTCAGGGCTGCTATGACGACAAAAGTCAACTGAAAATGGAGTGGTGAGAGTGAAAGTTTGTCCAAGTGCTTACAGGAAATAGTGGTGTTTGATGAGTAAATATTGAATCAGCGAAATCTCATCTGGGGCACCGCCTGACCTCTCCCGCCCAGCAGTCCTCTGTGTTCACAATAAACAAAAGACATTTTACCCGCAGTCTGCAACATAAACACAGGATTATGAAAGCAAACAGCCACATCTTCAGGTTTTAAATTGAACTTTTATAATATTTTACATGCTGTAGGGTCATATGACTGTACTAAATGCTGAAATGCTTCAGTGTTTTTTACTTTTGATTTGATTTACTATGTGCATCTCTTAATAGCTTTTAAGCCATTTCCAGCTTATTCATTTATTTCTATGCATCCAACAAACTGGATCAGACCTTCCCCAGACCGCTCTCTGATTCTGTGGTCTTTGTGCCATTTTCCTGGCCTGCTGCTTGCAAACACAGAGAAATATGGATTTTTCCAGTAGACTCTTTTCTAACTTGGACTAGTCTTCTTTTATGCCAAATAAACAGCAAATATTAATCACAGAAAGCTTTTGAGTATATAATGGTCAAATGTTGCTTTCCGGATTTCGCTCCGGTGTAACAAACCCCTGGATGGACTAGCTGAACAAGCCAGGACTCGTTTAGAAGCTTCAAGTCTCAAGCTTCAGGGTCAGCAAATGGCAAGTCGTTATCGCTAACCGTTTAAGATATGTGCGGTTGTATGCAACGCGTCGTGGGTGACTCGGGAGACCTACATCTACTTCAACTCACCTAATTTGAAGCCAGATAACAAAGCCCATGTTTGTGCTGGAGAGATGTGCGCGAGTGTCAACCACCAAACCATGAGCATAGTGGCCGGTAAATGTTGGGTTACTGATCTGACCAATGGCACTTTTCGTCACCAAATGTTCTGTTCTGAGCACCATTGTCAACACAGTGTGCTTGAGTCGATGAAGAGGATTGAGAGGGTTAAACGGCCAGCGTGCTCCCGTGGCCACTGGTCATTGGTGGAAAGTGTGCGTTGTCTTCCTGATTCTTGTGTGAAGTGTATGTTGGGGCCTGCTGTGATTTAAGATGCCTGCAGGGCCCCTTCACTTTCCTCATTGGCTCGTTCGCTCTTGATCTTTCTCTCCTCTTTCCTAACTCCCCGCCGGTGCTGTCTCTGCCTCTCAAAGAGTGAACGATTAGATGGGTCTTTAGGTCGGCCAGGGGAGTCATGCATTTGACCTTAGCTGTGTAGAGCCGCGTTATCTCTCCTTATGATCGGCCCGCTACTTTTCGAGTCTTTAGTTCCACTTTGGTCTGGTTATTACGGAGAGTATGTGTCCAATTTAAAGTTTATTATGGTTAAGGCTGGGGGATTGGAGAGGGTAGGTCTAAAGTAGGTCAAGCAGTATCACGTGAGAACACCATTTGAAAAACACAAATTGGTATTCGATTTTCCAAACAAAAATAGTCTGTTTTTCTTTGATGCTAGACAATATTTCTTCCTTATTTATGAGTGAGTTTTACTTACTATTCATTATAAACAAAGATGTGACTCATCAAAGTGCTTCTTGGAACAAAACAGTAAAAAAAAAAAACTGCACTGCAAAAGGTCACTCCTTGTGCGGTCTGCCACAAGTGGATCATTAAAAATAGTGCGTTCCACATTTTAGGTCGTCTGGGTCTAGAGGCACATACTTGTTTTGTCACAGTCTTTCTTGTGTGCGGTTGTGTACTTTGGCACATGATGTTATCTCGACACAAGGCCATCAGTCAGTGTCAAAATCTCCCCCCCCCCCCCGCCCAACAGTACGGGAAGCTCTTCTTCAAATCAGAATAATGCCTTTGTTTAGAGAGCAACTTCAAAAGCATGCGTCTCGTCACATCCTCTTTGGATGAAGTGTTTAAAGGCAGACTCGGTCAATAAAGCAAACACAAATACAAGACGGGCATGTGGCTATGGGGAAGGTCGAAGCCAGCGCTAGTTTCAGGTGTGTCTTTGCTCTGATCACAAGCTAACGGCACAACAGCTGTTTGAACTTGAAAGAAAACAGAGGCTGCACCATCGAGGAGGAGGCTCAAAAAGAAAAGGAAATTACAGGGAAATGACTTCCACCAGCACAGAGGAAATATAATGTGTATAATACTACCACTTGTACTCATTTTCACCATTTCAGTATCTGAGTAGAATGAAATAAGTTGCTTACAAAGGAAACAACTGATGATTAATTACTGAATTGCACGGAACATAAGTCAACTTTTTGAAAGGCAACCAAGACTTATATATAAACTCTGGTGGTGTATTTTAGCTGGGGTCAGAGCAAACCAATAACCTGCAAATAGAACAGACTGCAGAAGTAACAAAAGCTCCATTTAAACTATACACTCCTGTAAGCTGCGGCCTTTGAGTGTGTAGCATTTCCATCACATCTGTGCTCTGTACCTCGGCACATTCACACAGGATACACTCTTCACATGGGATTTATTTATGCAGGAGAGCCTCGCACAGTCTAATATCACATGCACTGATTAGGGATTTTAATGCTGTCTGGAGCACACATGTCGGCCTGTCTTTTCCTGCTTTTCTAGTATTAATTATAAGTCCCAATATCTACCGTTTTCTGCCACACTCAATGGGCTGGAAATGTACCAAAAGGCCAGATTATTTCCATGGCTTCCAGCCATCTCTGAAGCAGTGCATGCTGCTTTTATGAGCTGCTCTCCGCCATGCTTCTGCCTGTTCTAAGTAATAGATCGGTTACCTGTTGTGTGCTTTCTAGATCCTGACATTCAGTGCACAAGTACTTTAAAATAATTCAAATTTATATTTGGTTCCACCCACTCAAAAGCCTTCATAAGCAGCCACACTTCAAATGAGCTTAATTTTAGTATAAGGACGACATATTTGTTTTGAAAAGGGGCTGGTGCATGTAACAAACAAAGTGTCCCACCAGAAGAATTCTGAGAGGGAGAAAAAGCACAAACTGTAGAATGCTAAGTAGAAGGTTTGTATAGAAGCTGTGTAATGTGCTAATGCTGTCAGTGGTGCATTATCCAGCTCTATGAAGACACTGTGTGCTAATGCTAGCAGACAGGCCTGAGGTTAAGTGTGGCCAGGGGCCCCTTAGATAGGTGCCAAGTGTGGACTGGTGGCCCCATAAGCTGTGGCCCAACACACCGTTCTTAGCCCCTTTGGACAAAACAGTTAGCCATTGTGCTGGGCTGAAAAAGCGCATTAGCCGCCGAGAAAAGGGCTTTCCTCACTTGGACAACAAGCAAAGCTCTGCTTGATAATTCAATCACTTAGAGCTGTGCACAAATGTCCCTTTCCGCCCGCTGCATTAGGTAACTGCCCTATATTTTACAGATGCTGTCACTCGGAGCGCTTATCAAAGGACAATAGAGGACTGATGCCTCAGAGAGACTCATTGACATTTGAATGTATGCGACAGAGTGAGTTATGACTAGATGAAATGGGTATTGCAAAAAGGGCATAAGAAGACAGAGATGAGCGAATGGGTGTGGAGGGAGAGATAAAAGAAAGAGAAGAGGTCGTAGGGAGAATGAATTGAAGAAAAGAGGAGAAGAAGAGGATAGAGGAAGACAGTTGTTATCTCTGTGCCCTTGTCTTGACTTCCTCTCGGGCCTTTGAAGTGAGCAAAAATAACGAAACATGCTTTGGCACATCAGAAGGAGGTTCTGATGTAGCCCACGTTTACCCCACTGCATGGCTGCCAGCAAACGCCTGTTGGTTTTCAACTGCCCACGAGCGAGTGGAGCGAGTGGAGCTCTCCATGTTCTAGCCCTGCTGCTGTGACAGTGCGCCGTTAGCGGAGTGTTTATGAGAGATAGCACGTGTCCTTGTATTTCTAATAGAGTGTGATGCCTTTCCAAGTGCGCGCTGGTCTTGGAAAATGGAGCCATCCATCGGATTATGGGAAGACAGCTCTTTCAGAAAGGAGGACCTGCATTAGCATAAGCGGCCAAAAGAAGAGAAAGAGGAAGACAGGAAAGGGGAAAGAGGGCTTTAGAGGGGAGTGGACCACACTTGCCAAGCTGTTTGGGGATAAATCCTGTGGCTGGGATCAAGTATTCTGGGCAGGGATTTGGCCCCGGGTCCACTCAAAGCAAATGGAAAATAACAGGTTACGACTAAATAGGTGGCAGTGTAATGATAGCTCTGTCAAGTCCAGAGGTACAGAGAGAATAAAGGAGCCTAGAGGAGAGAGAGATGAGGAGGGAGGAGTGGTGGGGTGATGGAGGCTGGAGAAGAAAATGAGAAAGAAAACATGTATAAGAAGACTAGCAGAGTAAAGGAAAAGCTGATGAAAAGATAAAGAGCTTTGTGAGTGCAAAAGAGGAATGCAATTCTGAGAACAACTAACTCAACACTAGGCCACAACCACCCAAGAAAATGTGGAGAATTCTGTTTCATAAGAAGTGTTTAGTTCAACTGGAACCCTCAAAGAACCTTGAAACTATTGATCATAGTCATCGTCTACTTAAGATGTAAATCTTTTATCTAAACATGACCAATAACACTGCAACAACACTACCTCAGGTCCACAAAATTACATTGGATGTAAAATGCTGTTTTCATCTGCACCTTGTCATACGTTTCAATAAAAGATTATTGTCAACCTGGCATTTTAATCCCTCATTTAAATAGAGGCCATTAACCAACTTCATTTAGCCCTTCCAACAGTCATTCATTTGCAACTTTGATTTAACACAGGGATAAATCTCGCCAAGCACCTGTAATGCACTATATTAACCCAGGACAATTACCTCTTTTGAAATTTTAAGAATAGGACGATGCGTGTGCCCATTTTTCATCCTCCCAGTGCTCAGAAGTTAATTAACAAGGTCATTAAACTGGAGTCAATGAGCACGATGCAAGATGTGTTTTACACGCCATGTTTAATAAGCCCGAATCCTCTCCAGCGCAGTATTGGCACAGCTCAAATGACTTTCCAATAATGACAAGCGCTTCCCCAGAGGTAGCATTTCTGTCCTCAAATGGCAGCTACCTGATAAGAAAAGAAATGTGTCAATAACACAGTTGTTTGTGTCCTCAGGTATCAGATGTGGGTTTGCTGCTGGACTGGAGTGTACTTGAGAAGTGCTTGTGACAGTGAGAGCAACAGCAAGAAAAAGAACTTATCTAAACAAGGACATTTTCCATTTTATTCATTCAAACAAACCTTTGTGCTTTATTCTTAAGTCAGTCTCTTGTTTGTAATTGAAGCAAGCTTGCAGATGTGTGAAAAAACTTTCTTTGTAAGTCTAATATGGTTTCAATATTGGCTTTTGGAAATGGTGTAGTGTAGTGTAGTGTAGGCACAAGATTTTTACTAAAAGGGCCTGAATTTTGCTCAACTACGATAATCTTTTTCCTATACACTTTGACCAGACCATTCAGAATGATGCATCATTTAGGAGCGTTCAGAACCAGTACCGGTTTTGACAACACTTTAACCATACTGTCATGAAGTCTGCTCGTACCCATCTCAGTGAGTCTTTACAACAAGACCGTTATTTGAACACCCCACATTCTCCTTTACCGTACCGCACCAGTCTTTCAAGCAGTGTGTGCCACCCATGCGGCGCACTGACATGGCCTCTGCTTGATTGGAGCGGACCACCGGGGCAGAGAGGAACCACCTGTCTGCCCAACATTACCATATCCCTATTTACCCACTGTCAGTGCCTTCCACCTCACGCCTGCTAAACGGCTGAGGCCCTGAGCTCTGAAAATCCTCTTTTATGTTTCCCTCCGAGCCTCAAAGTACATTCATAAATGCCATGTTGCTCCCTAATAAGTCAATAGCTCCTGTGTGAAGCAATTACTGACAAAACAAGAGCGCTCTGTGGGGAAAGGCCAATTAGTCCGTGGTGGCAGCAGGTATCGGGTCTGCACCGTACATTACAATCCCTCATAAGGTAATAGAACAGCGTCAAACCAGCGACAGACAGCGGAAGGCTCAAATGATAATAATGGGATCAATAGAGGTGTTACAGCCGCAATAGACGGCATTGAATATCATGAAAGCACATTTTATTGGTCAGTGCAGTTGTTTATAGACATGTAATCCATCTCTGGCCATAATATTCTGTTAACTATTAAAGCTGTGGGCGATAAATGTAATATCAATACCCAACAGCACCAGATGATTTTCAGATAATGCAATCCAAAGCCTTAAGCCAGCAGGCAAACGCAAAGAGAGAAAAATAGTGTGCATGTAGCAGGCCTATATTAACCTTTCTGCTCTGCTTAGTCCAAATAATTGGTCTGTTGTGGTTTGGAAGATGAGCCAGAGGATATGAGACAATTTCTAAGAAGGAGGAGGCAGAGGGAGAGATGGGAAATGTCATTTGCGCTGTAAGAGCATCTGGTTACAAATGAGAGGCGGCTTATGACACGAGCATCCCTGAGACGTAATGGTGAGTTTCAACCTGCAGTTTGTTTAAAACCGGATCCAAGCACAATTATTCAGTTAGACAGCGTGTAAGCACAGCACTTACACCATTGATAAACAAACACTGGAGTCTGCGAGTTTTCCAAACAATTGCGAAAGTGTGTCCTCTGATGAGATCTAAAGTTCAGGCATTCATTTTAATAATACTTTGTGGACAGTTATTGCATTTTTCTTAAAGACTGTCGAAACGGTATGCCAATCCTCCAGTACGGCAAACGGCGGTGCACGACAGCACCCAGCTAGCTCACAGCTCTCGTTCCTTCTTCTGCTCCTATTGAATCTCGAAGGGTTTTGGCAAAGTGGTGGTGAAGTAATAAATATGGACAGATCGGGTAGTGGACAGGGTTGCGGGTGGATTTGTTGGACATATTATAGACTTATAAATAAGGTGAATATGTCTGTGTTTATAAAAGGTATGTATTTGGGTCTCAGCTCACAGTGCTAAATTATATGAGAATTTAAACATAAAATAGTACATATAAAATCCCCTTCAGCCTTCAATGTATACTTCAGTAAATACCTCTCATTCAAAACATCACACAAAAATGATCTGGACACTTTTTTGCCGCTACTCCACACTGAAGGAGGGTAAGCTGGGGTGTGAGTGTATGAAAACGGGCGACGTTAATGTGCGCGGGGCAAGTGTGAGTCGGCATGAAGGGCAAATATCGTGTGTCCGGGCCAAAAGGGAAAAGGAACTGGGAGAAGGGAAGTCTGAGGCAGCGAGGAGTGGAGGATTCTGGGATTAAATGGGGAAGTGGGAGGGACTACAGGCAGGGCAGAGACTGTTGTTCATTTTCCTAGAGCGCTGACAGCCAACACAAGCTTCAGGAAATAGAAAGTCAATAAGTTGGCCTCACTGAACCACAGAGGAGTGAGGTCACCATATCAAATATTGGCGCTGCATCGAACTAACACTGACTGTGTGTTTGAACTCTTCAAGTTTGTATAGTCCCATGTCACCAAATCATCGACTATATAACTCTTTACTTATAAAAGTTTGTGGTTTGCAATAAATAGCTCAGTCACAATTGCAACTGGATGTTCTTTGATACAATATAATATGTGGAAATCAAAAACATGAAAACATGTAATACAGAATTCATACCGTTCGTCTACGTATGTGGATGATGGGAGCGATAGACAGTGTACATTGAGGATTTGGAGACCTTGCCTGGTTGAAGAAGTATGGCACAAATATTACCTAACTCCCTAAACTAAACCTAAACCAGCAGGGCCAAGTAAAACTATGACCTGACTCTGACGTCAACGTTTGGGGACAAATACAAATTGGCATATATTATAACCACGTTTTTAGAATTTAGGAACCAAATAAAATGCAATTATTAACAGATGCAGAATAACATGAAAGCCAATATAAAGTCAACTTCAACAGTTTGCGTCATTGTTACTACTCATTGTGCATTTGTGTAAAAGACTAAAATTACAGCATCTATTAAAAAAGCAAAATGCCTAGATAAATAAAACCTGTTAAAATTATATATTGTGCACTAAAAATTATATTTGCTCTTAAAATACATACATCGAGAACATTTGACCTTGATTATACCTCTTGGTCTTCCACAGTAAATCTCATAAAGATTTGGATTTCAAGACTGTGGCAATGGAAATTGAGCATGCACAGCTTGTGTAAAAAATTAAGTGAAAACTTTTTTCTCCTTAGTTTGACTTGAATAAACATCTCTTAAAGTGAAGTTTTACAGTTGTGATGAAATGTTTATAAAGTCCTAGCATGAAGGTTGGACACAATTTGGCATCAGCTATTTGAGGCCCAACGTGCCAAATTTGTCTTTCTGAATAAACAATTTAGATTTCCCGACTGTCTTGCCTCATTTTCCTGTGATTTGACATATCAAAAGTTAGTGTGTGCCTGTGTGTGGGTGGGCTTGTGAATTAAGGACACTGCTGGAGGCAATCTACTTCCATAATAAAAACCAGCATACAGTTGCACAGATACACAAACACGCAACAAAACACAATGCGATTTGACTTACTTGCTGGTGATGGTGTGCTGTATCCACTAATAGATAATCCTGGCAGAGCTGGTGGAGACAGGCTTCCCAGCATGTGAGGGAAAAAGTATGAGTAGGTGGGCATTGGGAAGCCATTTAAATGGGGGCCTGGTACTGGGTTGCCCTTCCCAGCCATTGTAGTTCAAGTCCCCCTTAGAGTCAACTAAATCTGATCACAAAAATACAAGTTGTAGACGCAACTTTAATCCTCCATAGATGAAATAAATTATTCCACTGCACACCCCAAGCTGGGAAACTTGAACACTGTTGTCCTCTCCTTAGAAGTCAAATGGTACAAAAAAATTCGATGATTTACTGAATGTGTGCGTCAGGGGTTGAGTTACTAATAAACAAAGATAAAAAAGACACATGTAATAAAAGGGGGGGGTGACCAGTGTTTTATCCCTCTTTCTCCTGCGTTTGAAAGGGTCTTATTTGAGAGAGGCGTCAGGGGAAAGCAGCACGGCCATGCCTTATCTCGCAAGATGAAGGAGCAGAGGCAAGTCGAGTCAAGCAGGGGTGGACTTTTGATGGCTGCAGTTAGGTTCAGGAGTAGTAGATAGTGGTGATAGGGGCGCTAGCGGTTCGCCTTTTGAAGAAAATAAAAAAGGGGATTTCAGCCTTTCACTGCAGGGAATGCACCGATCACATGATGCCAAAGCTCTTCTCCTCAGATGGGCCTCCTGTTTGCTCCCAGGCCTAGAAGAAAGAGAGAAAGGGAGATCATTTAGTGCTTCAGTGACAAGGTAAAGAGATTGTTATCCTTTGTGCTCAAGAGCTTGAGCAAAATACTTTTTTTCCTGACACTAATTAATGGTAATGTCTCATCTGAAATGTTGCAAAAACAGCCCATCCGCCTTAATTATCTAATGGCGTGATAAAACAGTGAGAAGAGCAGTGGGTGTGATCTCTTTGCGCGGCTTTGTACGCTCCACACACACGCTCATTAACAGTGACAGAATACATACAATGTACAGCGGGAGCCAAAACAGCAACAGAAAGAGCCCAACACAAAGGGAAAACTTGGATAATTACATCAGTTTAAGGCGTGCCCCAGGGCTCTATTCTGGGGCCACTGGAGATTTCCTGAGCAGAGTTTACTTCCAGTATAAAACGCATACACACAACACACAATAATGATAAACACAAGAAATGTTACAAACGGCTCGTGATCATTTTTTTCTTCTTACTGCCCCTACAGCGTGTCAGTGATAGCGACAGACCAGCTGAAAAATACAGAAGTGTGTCTTTTCAGGTACAGTGTGGCATAGGAAAGAGGCACTCTAGCATGAATCACACCAGGACACCACGGATGAACTGCAGTAAATGGAGAGGGGTCCAGCCGGACCTGTAGGCAGCCTGTTTGAACTTGTATGTGTACAAGAGGCATTGGAATGTGACTGATTAGTAATAGGTCTTAAAAAGAAGCAGAAATTCACTGTTAACAACCCCTGGTATGAGTTCACAGATCAGCAACAGAACTCTTACACGACACAATAGATAACTTTGGCATTTTGTACATTATTACTCCTAAAGTCTGCATTTGCTCTTGAAGTTGTGATAGCGCAACTCTTCCATTTTCTACAAAATGAAAAGCTGGCATCCCACACAGAGGTGATCAAACCTTCTGTTAGTGGGCGTTTCCACACATGCCAAATATATCTATGTCAAACTGATGCCATTTTCCCTTTGCAGACTGCTTGAGATTGGCACATAAAAGGTTGCTCAAGTAGCTCAGGTATTGCATTATTGTTAAGAACCTTGTCTATTTTTTCATGTATGAAAAATCCATAATCATTTGAATCAATAAAAGGAAACAAAATTTGGTTTTGGACACAATAACTAAACTTCTAACTTCAACAACTACAAATGAATAAAAAACAGGGATACATTTATATTTATGGCCTTCGTTGGCTTAATGCATTGTGAATCAAGGTACCATGTAACGTGTGTAATACGTATTGAAATGTTAGATGCTACAACTGTGAGTCTGTCTGTATGGCTCTAAATAATGTTGATTTGAACATATATTTAACATCACAAGTGCATGTGTACTCATACCTTAAACGTAGATAGAAAAATGATTGTAAAACTACTGTAACAGTGAGACAGCTGCTTCCAATAATTCCATAGGGCTTGAGCTGTGTCCAGACGTGACGTCAATATACCTCCAAGTAGAAAAAATGTATGAGCAATAAGTTGTGGGAACAGCTTCCCTGTGCATGCTAACACTACAATACAGTAGGAGAGCTCATTTTATGGGATTAGCAGCCTTATTTTTATTGATTGTTGCTAAAGTGCTTTGAAGTCACTTGGTGGTGATGGGCCAGTGAAAATGGTGGACAGGAATAGCGAGATGCGTGGAATGTGCCCTTACATTGGACAAAAGCTTTAATAGCCGGTATTAAACCCCAAGGGGATTGGATATTGTTTTATTTGCTTATAAAGCCCCCCTTCCCATGACCAGCTGCCTATTAAACTTACTCACAACAAATGCTTTTAAGATATTAGTTGCTACTCTGTACGAAACAAAAATGTTTTCAAGAGCTGGTCTTCATACATGGGTGCGTTTGTATCAGATCTGTATCACGTCTGTCAAAAGACATGTTCAAGTGACTTAAAGCCATACATATTTTAATGTAATGCCCTGAAGCCACACATGCTCAGGATTGGCTCGTTGAATGAGGAACTACAGCTCATCGAGAGGAACCACAGGCCGGAAATAGGCCACTTCCTTCACCATTATCATTACAAAGTCTAGTGTGGGCACCTTAAGAGGCCATTCCCAATGATAAGCTACATCACAAATAACCAGACCTTGTACCAGCACTGATTTTGTTGCGGACACTAACACCTACTTCTTTTTATTGATGTTACGGTAAATAGACTTGTGTAATGGTAGTTTAGGGAGCAAAACTACCGAGCAGTATGGTCCCATGTGATGCAAGTACTCTTGTGTACAACTTATTACATAAATAAATCCATTATAAATTATGTAAATTAGGAATGCAGCTATCGGTAAATTTTTTGGTACATTTCATAAACCATTTAAAATCATGTTAAATATTTTTTTAAATAAACTTTATAGTTCTTAGAAATAAACAGATAACAAATAAGGAGTTTCTGCTTAAAATAATCACATTTTGTTCTTAATTTCAGTCCCGAAAAAACAGCTACATTTCACTTCACCAGTCCAAACTATACTGTTTAGACTAATTAACTTGTCACCAGACTGTTTGTAACAGTTACAATAGCTATGAATTAATTTGCGTTTATGTCACCTAAATTAAAATAAGACATTTGTTTGTTAAACTTAATGTTGGGTGGGACCAGTGATGCTGGTGTTTTGAGCTATGGCTCTGCATTTTACGGCAGGTCCGTGTGAAACAAAAGCGCCACAAGCCGTTCCCGCGTGCCACAGATTCACATGTTTTTAATTAAATTGAGGCAATAAAATAATAATCGAAGCTTTTTTGTAATCAAATTACTCGATTTAGTAATCGTTGCAGCCCTAATGTAAATAACGAATTTTTTCTACCATAAATTAGGACAAATGTATTAACTGTAATGCTTATAAATTGGCCAGTCTTCAAATGTTAAACTAGATTACACACAAATAACATGTCCATTGTTGTGCCATTCATCCACAACCATTACCTCATGTTGCAGCATGATAATGCACAGCCCCATGTTGCAAGGGCCTCTACACAATACCTGGAAGCTGAAAACATCCCAGTTCTTGCATGGCCAGAATACTCACAAACATGTCACCCATTGAGCATTAATATTAATATTAATTGCTCAGTAAAACAGATTTGGACAAATTTGAGAGAAATGGGTCTTATGTGTATATAGAAAAAGTTTTTTATCTTTGAGTTCAGCTCATGAAAAATGGGGGCAAAAACAAAAGTTCTGCATTTATATTTTTTTAATTGCGAGGCCTTTTTTAGATTGCTAAACCTACTGCTATGTAAACAAGAAGAGAATATGAGTGAATACTTGTACCCTTCCTTTAGCCTCAGATAAGGTCAAATGATGAAGATGTACAACTGCAGGCACAAGCTTATGTAAAAGGAAAAAGGATCAGAGACCCCCATCCCAGATGTGTGGTCTTTTAATACCACAAATAAAACTATAGACTACATCTCTCTTTTATCTTTGCACTTTTTTGCATACTACGCTACGTATACTGGAGCTAATCTCGGCAGCATTAGCCTGACAGCGTGCTCTTGAGTAAAGTCCGACCTATGATGTATGTGTCCTATACAGTACGCCTGACACTCAAGGTCACTGATATGAAGAAGAAGAAAGAGGACGACTGGCGCTGGCCTTCACAGAGACTATAGTGGAATGATGTGTTTTATATTAACATGCACTGCCTATTCTCACATACACAAACACTTGATATTTTCGTAAGGCTGGTATCTAAACATGAATAATTAACAATGACTTACTTACAGCAAAAGCAATGTAAATGGAACAGACAGGGATAGGTTATAGGTTACATCATGCTATAGAATGGATCCCTAAGGCTTGAGTTTAGCCATTGCAGTAACAGCCTTTCTGTACACTCACTTTATGTTTTCCCTATATGGTTACACAGATCACCATTATTGTAAAATTCATGCATGTCTACACAAGAAAAGTGCATCTCCCCAGGGAAAGCATGAGGTCTATTACATCCAGGAAAAAAACAAACAACAATGCGGGTCATCAGGCTTGTTTTAAATGTATCGGCCTAAAAGAAGAAGGTCAAAGGTGACGAAACATGAGTGACTGTAATTGGAAGTGACAGGAAGCACTGAATAAATAATCAGGAAAACGGCAAAGTGGCAGCGTGAGGTCGAAGGTAAAAGGGCGGACAGGGCAGAAAACATGGCTACAGGGGACAATCAGGCGTAACAGGACATATAGAGCTACTCTGATGTGGACAGGCCTTTTCTCTATACAGCTCATGTCCACAACAGCATGGTGCACAGAAGAATGAATAACTGCATGTCAAAGCAAAAACAAGACTACCACCAATGTATTGTACAGTATGAGGAGTTGGTGTTTGTGTCAACACCACTTTTGTGTCAAGATTATTCTAGCATTTATTTAACTCTCCATCTGTGCCACGAGCTGGGGCCAACGGTAGAACGACAGATGAAAACAATAAAAAATATATTTTTCTCATTTGTAGGAACCACATTTGACCAATTTAAGAGAAACGAAAAACCACACCGTCAGTCATAACAATCTACAAACAAAAGTGGCCAAGGCAACACTTCATTGTGTATTTATGCTTTTCCCCACATCCACACATTTATAAAGTAAAACGAGATGTTTTTATGTCTCGCAGCTCACTCTCCTGATCTACGTAATCAATGACTCTCTCGCCGTGTGAGTGCCTCTGTTGCTACATCTCTTGGTTTCAGTATAGCTGCTGGTAAGCACTACAGCAATGTGTCACGCTTGAGAGTCAAGAGGAATGTAAGCTACTTTACTACAGCTAAAAGCTACACTATATCACAACATTATACAAACAGTGAAGGCAATACTCAAGATAAGATAAGATAAGATAGACAAGATAAGACTATCTTTTATTGTCTCCCATGGGAGAAATGTGTCCCAGGACAGGGGTCACATGCTTTAACTCACAAACAAGAGAAGGCTTATATTCACAGTATGCTAATGCTAGGAATAATCCATGCTAACAAACAGGACAATATAGGAACTAGATACGTATGGATTTACCTAAACGAAAATATCAGTGCATTGTTATGACTACAACTGAAACCTAACAGTTGTACTTGGTTCTTGGTGTGACACCATTTTAATCTAAAAGCTTACTTGCAATTCTAAAATAAATGTCTCAAGACGAAAACGTTACAACAACCCTTCTGTGCAAGGTTAGGAGCCATGAGTATGTCTGCATCCAACAGCATGCTGCAGACCCTGACTCCAGGCTGTATGGCTCTGCAGCAGGGCACATGATGAAAGCTGTTCAAGCGTGACATGTTGAATATTTGATGAAGACAGTAGCAGTACGGTTATGCTCACATGAGACATGATAATGGGTGGAATGTATATGTACAAAGATGCACAGGTATGAGCTGTACCAACAAGTGTGTGTTAGATAAGATGAACATTTGCATGGCATCTCCGCTCCGGGAAGTGTGACACAGTGTACACTGCATTTAAGCTACATGACTAGGTCAGATGAGCTCACTTTTACATAAATGAAAGATCACATGCGAGCCAATGGAAGGGGACGTTTGACTTGTCGCTATTTTAGTGAATGTTTATTTATGGCTGAGACACATTAGTGACAGAGTCAGAAGGCACACAAGGCCATTTGATCCACAATTTATTTACATATAAAAATGAATGAATAACAATAATAACAATAATATTAATAATAATGATAATAATAATAATAAAACATTGTTTTACATAGAGAAAACCAAAGCCATCGCCACAGTCAGCGCAGCAGCCCACAGGCTGTAATATCATTATATGAGCTAATGCTGGAGACAGGCAGTCAGGAAAGTACTGTATAGTGAATTAATCTGAATATTGAGATTTTATTTCAATAAACTGAGCTGAAACTGGTTCAATTCCAAAAAGGTACGGATGTTTATGCAACACAGAATTATCCCTTAAAACCGGCTTCTCAGATGCACTTTGACTTGAAATGGACGAAGTCATGACTCTCACTGTAGGAGCAAAATGAAATGGAGACTTATAGCTCCGCCAACAAGCTGAATCTCGATAAGCCAGATGTCTGAAATAAGTACATGAATCCCAATCACTTGAGAGCGCTCCAGCCTGCTCCCCAAGGTTGTACGTCATGGCTGTAATGTAAAATAAAGAGCTGAAGACCAGATATGACGTAACATTTTCTTAAAACTTCAGGCTCTCCCATAGACCTCCATTCAGTGCGTACCGAACAAGAGCACTCAAAGGGCAATAAAATGGTAAAATTATGTAATATTAAACAGGATTAAAATAAGTATATGTAAAAACATGTTTAATAATACAGTTATATTAAATGAAACATACAGAAGAAAATAACGTTCTCATTGTAGGCATATTTGCGAGCCGCCACTGAGTTACGATAGAAAAAGTTAAGAGAGAAAGAGAAGAGAAATATTTGATACATAGAAAGTCAGTCTCCTACACACAAAAATGCAGTCACCATTTTATTCTGAAGGAAAGTCTGAAGACCTAATTGTCTCTTTTACCCAATTGCTGCACAATTGCTCTGCCTCAGCGCTCTGCCTCAGCGCTCTGCCTCAGCGCTCTGCCTCAGCGCTCTGCCTCAGCGCTCTGCCTCAGCGCTCTGCCTCAGCGCTCTGCCTCAGCGCTCTGCCACCTGTGTAACATTCAGACAAAGCAGCACTACTTCTCAATGACACAGAAAGTGAGAAAGTGCGGCACAAGGAGGCTAAAGGGTGCTAAGTGCACATCCAGGCCAGTGAGAATCCTTGGACGTCCCACAACAGCCCCCTGCGGGGTGAATCCACTTGTCAGAGAAGCCCGGGTGACATTTCTGCCTCACCTCAAAAAGGTCAGCCTTTAATTATCCCAAATGCCAGCAAGCGCTGCACCTGTAAAAAATAAGCAGATAAGCGGCAGCGTGCATGCACATCAGATGGTAGCTTGTCTCCTTCACAGCCACTGAGCACTACTGTGTCTGAGTGAGCAGAACCAGACCATCTGCCCACCTGCACGCACTCATGCACACAGAGCCATAAACACACATTCAACGGCTCATTCTGACAGTCACACTCCCACTGCCACCCACAGGCGACCAGTGCCAACCACAGTCTATAAAAGACACAGGACTTGGCAGCCAGCCTGTTAAGTAAAGAGCGGGCCTATCACATGAGGACGTTAAATCCGAGAAGCTTCTACCAAGAACACTGTTAAAATAGTGTTCTCACCGTATGGGAAAACGGATTATAGTCCTATGGATAGAGAGCAGCATGGTTCAATGCTTCTGCTAAATCTGGGTCAGAGATGTGACACTAGACGAACATAATTTATTGTACTTGGTAACCATGAATCAAAGGAAGTTGTGGGGGCAGTGTGATGATATGGTGCTATGACAAATATTTCCGGTAAAAAGCAGTTCAAAAAGCACAGTTTGCCTTCAAGTTACTCTCAAGTTACTGCAGCTATTCAGCTCAGTCAATATTTGCAGGGGGCTATGGTAACAGAGGGCTCACACCCTCATGACCAGACTGGCCACACAGACAAGCCAACACTGCACCACTCTGCCCAAAGCAAGCCGCACCAACAAAGCACCAAAGATCATCTCTCCACCATCAGATTCTCCTATTATTTTTCGGACTTTTCTCCAGCTCGGTGAAAACCGGGCCGCCCCTATTGTTTACACAGCTGGCTCCATGGAAAGCATTGCCTAATATGAAATATGAAGCTGGAAAGGAGACGCAATATGTGAAAAAAATAAAAAAAAAAAGTAATACATGAAACAATGCAGAAGAGACCTTTAAAGTTGTTCAGTGGTGATAGGCTCATGCCTCCTGTGGTCAGGGGTCTACAGTGCATGTTGTTCTTTCACTCAATGGCTGCTTCCGCTAGAAAGCTGCATTTTCCATTGAAGAGTGCATGGCATATTTGGCCTTAGTCTTTGTGTTTCAAACTTAATAACTTAATATAATGCCAAAATGTAATTGCTTTGTTTCATTCTATTCTGTGTTCAACAATAAGTAATATTTTTTTTAGAAAATAGAGACTGCTTCATATGTAACAAAAGAAAACCAACTAAAACTAGCAGGAACATTTGAGTGTTCCGGAAAAAAACCTCCATTGAACGTTTTATAATGAGTTCAAAAAAAAAAAAAAAAAAGAAAAAGGCCATTAATTTTGTTTATGGAAAATGTTGAGGGTGCTTGAGAACCGTAAGCCCAGCTAATACATTTTAGACAATGCTGTGTTTCATAAAAGGGAGGAGAGCACTTGTGTGTAGTGTGTGCGTGTGTGCGTGTGTATGAATGAGACTTTACTCCAGCAAGGCCAAGCGCAAATCAACTCCTCATTTTGGAGCTGGAAATGGACCTCCCATCTCCTGCGTACAGTCAAAACACTCCACTGTCATATTTCATGCTTATTTCAGACATGCGTTTGCAGGGAGACGCTTAAATTCACCAGGGAAAAGAGCACATCTGGCTCTAAAGGATGTTTTCTCTATGGCTTTAATCAAGTCTGTGAACTTCAACACATCTTTTTGGTGTAAACTTAGTGTGCCCATCCAGGATATGGTTCTAACAATGTAAGGTGAGGTACAGAAGATCCAGTAAAGGAGGGGCCGATGACGCACTAAAGCGCAGGGCCCCTTCCTGTTTGTGCCGCCACTCGCTTTCAGGAAGATGAAACGAGGAGTGCGTCTCCGACTGAAGTTCAGTATTTTAAGAAGAGTAAAAATAATATAGGTTAGGGTAAAGGTAAAAGTAAAGTACAGTCAAGAATAGTGACAGATGAACTAGAGCTATGTTTAGTATGGTAAGACAAAGTCAAGTAAAGTGAAGATTAAGTTGAATGTAAAATTAAGTACAGTAACGTAAAGAAAAGTAAACAAATCCAACATCGACAAACAGAGCATTTTTATTCATGAAAATGTCCGCCTTAAGCTGTCATTGTATCTCTGGATGAACCATTAAAACCGAGTGGTCCGTTTTATTTAGACGTAGCTACACAGGCTTGACATTGAGGTTTAATGATCATTGAAAGAGAACATTTATATTGTGACAATCAGTGAATTTGCATGATAAATTGAATTGCACAACCCTATTATTATTATTATTATTATTATTATTATTATTATTATTATTATTATTATTATTAGTTGTTGTTGTAATTCAATTAAAGTAACAAATAAAAATACAGTAGTAAAAAATCAGGCAACAGTACTGCAGTTGGTAGCGTGTTCGTCCTCTGATCTAAAGACGGCGGTTCGAATCCCGTTCCTGACTTAAACGTTGTTGGTGGAGCGATCAGATCAAGAACGCATAATAAGATCTGGAAGTGCGTCGTATTAGTTTCAATAGCCTTACTGGCGCATGCTGCCAAAAAATCTGTGCAGAGCAAGCGTGGGCACAGAACGAGGCTGGGCTTAATCAAACCTATCTTTTTAACTCTTTAAGGATTAAAAAAAATAAAAATACAAAAATAATCATGAATCTCTTCAAAATAAGACCTTGGAGAAAGCTCTAGGTGCCACTACTCATTTCAGGACAGTTGGTGTGTTCCAGCTCCTTCAGAGGAATACTGTCACCCTGTCCATGAGAAAAGTGCTGTATACATGTGACAATTTACCATTCAACAAAATTCTTTTTTTTGAAAGTTTTGAAAAGAGTAAACTCTCAAACACATCACAACAGCCATCTAGCAAGCAACAAAAACAAATATTGCATGAGGGCTTTTCGCACATCCCTTTAACAAAACAAAATGGACTCAACAAGAATTTCTGTGAATATTAAAGTACTAACTTTTGAGTGGCAATCATTTCTTGTTTGTGGACAACTTCATTTCTTCTTTGCTTAGCAGGTGGTATGTCTTGCTAAATTCCACCAATTTGTCTAGTTATCCTATATGACAATGGCGCCCTCAGTATAGTCTGTTCATGGCGTGCTGGAAATCCCCTGTCAGCTGGTTTGTGTGCTGTATTGATGATCCTCCCTGCACCAGCGTACACACGTCAGCTGACCCATGGACAGTGCTTCGAGTCGGGCCGTCTCCCCCCGGACAACTACGCTCCTCACTGCATGTCACTCATCCCCCCTGCGGGGATGGAAAACCACTGGTGCCATCAGTGAGATAAGCAGGCCGCAGTATGTGGGGCAGAAGGAGCTCACGTGTGCTCTGCGGTGTGTTGTTTATGGAAGCCAGTGGATAGTGGGTCAGAGTGGACAGATGGACTTCCATGTGATGGTCTGGATGCCCAGTCTCTTTACTGCACATAGATCTGTGTATCCAAATCCTCCGGGCATCTGCTGCAGCGACATTTATCACCAACGACAAATGTTGCTCAAAGAAGCAGAGTTCATTACTACAGTGACCTTATCAGAGCGTTCTTGAACGTACGAATACTTTTTGTTTTGTTTTTTATCTCAAAGAAACCATAACGGAACAAGCAGATGCTATTAAGAAAGAGGGATGCCATGATTATTTGGTTAATCAATAATCACGACAATTTTAGAAGCAAAATTAAGTATTTTTTGTTCAAGATATAGCCCAAAAATAGCCCTAAATGTAAAGAAATGTATGTTATCTGGCTGTTTATGACACATTGAACTTTAGTTTGTCTTTCAGAAAAATTCAATTTTGTAAAGCCGGTCACAAACTTGAGGAATAGTTACATGTTAGGCCATGGGATTGAAAGAAAATAAAAGATTTCACTGTTTAGTCACCATAATTGTGAATAGCATTGTAGTGTGCAATAGCACCAACTGCAGCCAGTGAATGCCATTTTCCATCATGACAGAGAAGAAGAGGAGGAACAGCAGAGAAGAATGAAGGGACAGAATGGACTCTTCTTGGAATCTGACAGCGTTTAGACATATGTAGGGCTGAAACATCTACACGCTGTTCACACACGTGTGTTTGTGTGTTTGTGTGTTTGTTTGTTTGTTTGTGTGTGCGAGTGTGCATTTGTGCAGTCTGGTGTGTCGCTGCACCTGAACACAGGCCTCTGGCTGAGACAAAATGTAATTGATTCAAGTGTTTCTGAGAGATTTCCCTCTCTGTCCTTAGGCGCTCACTAGATGACTATTGATTGTTTAATTGATTGATTGGCAACTGGACGACAGTGAGTCAACAACATCATCACTCTTCATATGGACAGTGGCAACCAAACCCTTCCCTGAGAACGTCTGAAGGCAAATACACGAACACTCTGTGAATAACAACTTATGAAAGGTCAAGACACGGCACAAAAGCATGCATCATATATTTGTTCACAAGTTACAGTAAATGCTCATTCATCAGCTGCTGAAGAGAGATACTCCTGTAGTCCAGAATGTAGGAATCCATATTAAAGATCACATGTTCCTTTACTGACCATTTGTTGCGAGAGAAGCTCATATCAGGTACAAAAAGGTACACACCCCCCCCCCAAAATCATTACCCATAATGCTTTCTTCTGCCTTATGCATTTGCTGCTAGTTGCACATAATGAGATAGCAAAACAGAGCCACTTCCAACTGAAAACTAAATTAAATGTCACTTAACTAAGTTTACACACAAAACCTCCTCTTACTGTCTCTTTGTTTTGTTTTGCTTTTACTGGAAAACTCATCACATCCACGCGTCCTTGAGCTACCCACTAAACATCCCCTCTCACAACGTGCACATCTGCCTAATGTCGTGGAATTAAAATGCAAATGGGCTGCGCATGGTTTGGGAGCAACTTGCCGCTTCTCTTCTTGATAGTATTTTCTTACCCTTTTTTCCCCTTCTTATCACAAACACGCCTCTCCGTACGCGCATAAGTCAAACACAGTCGATGAAAATTAATGAGCTGATGCCCTGAAGCGCTAGCGACACTAACCAACAAGGCCTCTTTTCCTCTAATGGGCCATATAGACAATGTCCGCGCTATTTCAATTAACATGAAGTAATGACATATACAGGCCGAGGGGATTGGTGACAGCGAGGCGGAGCACGAGCAACACCTATGCCGCTAATGGTCCATTGTGGGCGAGCGAGACAATAGAAGCTAATAGAAAATGTAAGATGATGATGTAGGTCCTTGTCGGAGAGGGGTGAGTGACACCTGGGAGTGGAGCTGTTACATCTTAATGCACTGCTGCCAACGGGATGAATCAGCTATAGGGGGGTGGAACCCATCTGAAGGCCACTAATAGCAGCTGCTGTCAGTCTTGCATTAACCTTGAGAACAGCCAGGGGACTCTGTTAGCCCCGGTGACCTCTCCTTTTACACACAAGCATCCTTTATGTCCGCATGTATGGCCTGGGCAGAGAGCGCGTCCTTCTGCTGGTGTCTTGGGAGTACCATCAGGAGGATTAAATCAGTCCATCACAAGCGGCGCTAACGTCGTAGAGGCTGTCTGGGCGCGAGGGAAACTGCCCCGCTGCCCTCGGGGGTTAGGCTCCATCAAGACAATAAAAGCACACACCCCCAGCGGCTTTGTGCACAGAGGTGCTCATCAGCCCCCAAACATCAGGTCAGATTTAAGAGTTGACCTAATCGAAGGCAATTTCCATTTCCACTTGTTTGCTCTTGTTTACTTGGTTTCAATATAAATCCATTCACTTCAATCCAGTCCAATGTGACCCTGAGATGGAGGAAAGCGTAGATAGACAATAGAACGTTCAGCAATAGAAATAAAGCAAGTATTGTAAAGAGGAAGAATCTTTTACAATATTTTTTTTTGGGGTGGGGCTTAGGAATCATCAAAACACCTCTATGCCAATATCCTCTAATATCAAAACAAAGTAGATTTCCACGTCCATCTTCATCTTTCATAACCAAGCAGAAATAATTGTAATAACACCAAATGACTTGCTGGTTGACTTGGCTTTCCCATCGAGCGCTTCATCTGCCTCTTGCCATTCTGCTCCGAGGGATTTTACTTAATCAATTACTTTGTCGTATAAACCCCAAAACTGACAAACAAATAGGAACCATGTTAACCCAAGGAGCTCTACTTTTTATGAAAGCCTCTTGTGTTTCTGGGTTTTGGCCTGACTGACATTTGGAGGCATGACTAGGCAAGCCACTGCCCATGTGGTTTGAGTCAACTTTTCGCTGGCAGGAAGAGCGATGAAGGGGAAGACGGAGCAGGAGAGTGGACAGAAACAGAGAGAGAAAAAGAAAGGGGGAAAAAGAAAGTCAAACTGGCGGGAAAATTCACTGTAAGTAAGGCGTGATCAGACAGCACTGACCTAATTTCCTGCCACCAAAATGAGATCAGTGGTAGTAGGACATGCACAGTAGAATTTGGAAATATATATAGTGAATCAATATAAAGCCCAATAATTAACTATCACCCCAAATAATATATTAACACTAAAATAAATGCTCTTTTTCTTTGCGCTTGCAAGTTCTTCATAATAGAATAGTTTTAGGAGAATAATGTCTAAAAACTGGAAGAAAATGGACGCTGCAATTTTTCATTATTATGTGGACAATGTGTCTTTTTGTCAAAAATAAATACGTCTGTGGCCTTCACTTTAAAGTGCACCTTCTGCGTACGTCATTTTCAAAAGGCTCCATCAAACAAGTCATCATTTTACCTGAAGTAACCGAAAAAAGAAAGAGGGAAGAAAAAGTAGGTCCAAACCTAATTGCCAGTCTATATTGTCGCCCGCATGCATAAGAGCCAAGCCCATGACGGCGCAAAAAAGCTTTTAAAGAGCTAACATTTTTGCTTGAGTGGCCAGGACATTGTGTGCCCATGCCCATCGCTCTATCAAGACTGGTTGTCTATTTTGTGAGCAAGAATGTGACTGCACTGAAGGACTATTTTTAGAAAGCCACTGACAATATCACATCCCAAAACGGGTGTAATCGCATTATGCCAGAGGTGCTAAAAGCCTTGAGATGGTAAAATACATCAAGCTGGAAGAAGCTGCAGTGTTGAGGGCCCTATAGCAACACCCGGGTGGGAGGAGTAGATGAGCGGACGTAGACACACACTCAGCATGTTGGGAGAAGGAAGAGAAAATCATATGGAGGTGGGTTCTTCTCAAGGGGACAGAGACAAGTAAAGATGACATGCAAATGAAGGCAGTGGTAAACATTAGGGTTGCTGCAGGAGGTTGGGGTTTGGTGGTATGTGGAGGGAGCGAGTATTGGCAGCTCGAGTTTTTTTTTCGTGCGGGCCACAGCGATGATAGATGAAAGAGTGAAGTTTAATCAGAATGGCGCCCGGGGCATTTTCAGAGAGGTAAACAGGTTAATCAGTCAAGCCCTCCTTCCATCCGTTCTCCTGCACTCTCTCCTCGACCACTACCTCCGACACTGGCACGCCATTCGTCTCTTTCCCATCAGCACCTCGCCATACTACCCTCCTCCAGCAGAGCACCCTTCATTTTCCTCCATATCCCATTTCAAATCTTGGGATCCCCCTCCTCCTTCTACCGGGTGACCATCCAGCAGATGAAGGGGAGCTCGAACATCAAAGCGACCATTTGCTATCTCCAGGCATCATCAACCATAAATGTATGATGTGGGAGGAGAACATGGAAGCAATTCATATGGTTTCTTGCGTTATTGCCCTTCCACTATAGCCTAGATGTCAGATTACACCATATTGAGTGAGCTAAAGAACCTTCAAACGAGTTGAAATCAAAATCCATCCAACCATAAAGGAGTGAAAATTATAAAAGAATCAGCCAAGCATTATTCATTGTTCCAGGCATCTCAAAGGGTTGTTTTTATTAGCAAAACGTGGCCTCTCCAAGAAACGGCAATGGCCAACACTTGTGCAACCCAAAAAGCGCAGTGCCAAATTACACTACACTCCTAACCATCTGACATTTTAAAACAAACTAAAATAAAAGGGGAGGAACTTCAAAATCCCATGAGATTACGATACAAACCACGTTCCTCATTTCTGTCCTAGATTTACAAACTTTCTGCCTTGCTTCCTTAGCCACTCTGGGCCCAAGAAAAATAAACAATCAATAATCAACAAACTGCTCCGGGTTTACTGAGGCTTAAAAAGGCACTCACGGAGAGCGTCTGCGTCCAATGTCGACTTACCAGCACTGACTTGACCGCACTAAATTGCCCGGGACAACAACAGAGATCATATTCATTTGTCTGGGGAGGCCAACCACAAACTTTGGTGAGCAATCAACAAGAGCCACCTGTTGCCAAGATAAACTTTGCAGCCAGTTGCCACTCATTTACAAGCATGCCTGCCTGCTGCATTTACAAAACCATTTACCCAAAATACTGTAGAACAGCAAATATAAACTGAATGCTATGGTCTGTGAAACTCAGAAATGGAATTGTTTCCAAAATTACAACGCAGCAATTTTACCATTTCATCCAACACAGCACACAAGACAAAGCAGCAACACTTGGCGAAAAGTAGGGTCAGGGCTACTAAAAGTGAAAGTAAAGAAAGAATTTTGAAAGGTTCCAAGTAGAGATGAACAAAAAACCGTAGAGATCAACAATTTAATCATTTGTGAAAAGACATTGGTTGTGCTAGAAAAGTTGAGAAATACAATACGACATGACAGACAAGGGACTGCTTATCTGGCTACTGTGTACACTGCGACTTTGTTTTGGGAGACATCAGGCAACACACCTCCGCTTCTGTCATGGAGTGAAAATTGGATGTTGGCTTGTTTAATGAAGTGAGCATCCACGCTGTACTTTGAAATGCACACAGCAGCACAGAGGGAGGAAAATAAATGGTAATGATGCTATTAATGACAGTTCGGCACATAACTCAAGGTGGCACGCCGAGAGGAGGAGGACTGCAATATTGTCTTAGAAAAAAAAACAAAGAGCGATGTGTGGGAGTTTTAAAAGGGAACTGAAGGTCCTATGAAAGCCACACAAAAGCACACAAATGACGCTATTCTCAGCAAACCATGGTGAGGTTACAACCACCTCCTCGAGGACAAGAACGCCCTGTGTTGTGTGTTTAATGTACATCATCGCGGTTGCTCGCTGAAGATAAGGACAATATCAAATGCTCTAATCAGGATTCAGGAGCCAGATCCTATTTCAAAAGATTATTTTATTTCAATGTATTAAAAGTAGCATCAATTGGAGGTAGTACCTGCAGATGCTAGCAAGTGACGCTAACCGTAAGAAACGCGTGTGATCTTCATTTCATGTGTCAGTTTTTCAGTTTAAAATTTACTCCCATTTCCAAAGTCAGATATTTGCTGTCTTCCTTTTGTACAGTATATGTTTGTGGAACTCAAATTAGGTTAGCCAACACTGTTCTGAGCTAGACAGTTCAGTTCCTTGTTAATAAAGTGTTTTGGTTTTTTTCCCTCTATGATCCAAACTTTGTTCAAAGTGGCAGCGTCTTGACTGAGATCTATTTACTTGGTTTACTGGAAAAGTAGCTATTCATCAACAGAACCAAAATACAGGGAATAACTCAGCCAGTGGGAGACGGGAGCTGGACGTGGATACATTTGCCATATCCTGAAAAAAACTATCCCAAAACTCTCCGCGGTCTTCTAATGCATGGCAGATGTGGCCTGTCGGGAGTGGCAGCCGAGAGTGATTCCAGCCGCCCCGAGACGAAAGAGAGGAATATACATCGGAGGTGGCTGTAGACAGTCGGTTTAGCTCCCTGTAGATGGAGATGGATTCTTTCTGACAACGCAGCAGCCAGGCAGACAACACCTCTGGCCCGTTTACGCAGAAAACTCATCCTGCGAGCCATGACAAAGCGAAATGCAAGAGGTGCCAGCCAGTGAGTAAAAGTAAACAGATGGAGTTAAGTAGGTACAGGGAAGTGATGCAGAGAGAATAGACAGAGAAAGAAAGGCTATGGGTGACAGAATAATCGATTCTGGTAAAGAGCCTGAAAGCATTGTGTGTATGAGAAAGAGAAAGCCATTTTAAAAAAAAAAAAAAAAAGAAGATGTGTGCGACCAAGAGTAGAAATAATAAGCAAGAAAAGTGTAACGTCATCGATATAATTGTGCAATAGAACTGTGTCATATATAACTTGGCTGATGGTGCCAGAATAAAAGTATTGTGAGAAGAATATTGAGATCCAGTATGAGAAAAGGGAAAGCATTTCGATGGATCCTTTGAAAAGCGGTTAGACAAAAAGCTAGGTTCTTGCTGAAGTGACTTTTATATATGAAATGTCTTGGCAATTCACAGTATTAAATAGCAGTAATGGCATGTAATCAAGGTAAAGTCAACTTGTACTGTAAGTAAATAACAGTGGACCGCGAACAGCCCACTCTACTGTCAACTGCTTATGGTGACATCTATAAAGCCAAAGTGAATACAATCCAGAGAGTGAAAGGAGGCAAAGACACAGTAGGAAATGATGTTATGATGCTATATTTTTGCTCCATCTCAATTTGCACAAAACTTTCATTACTGCCAATTTGGGCACAGAGCCGTAGGCCGGACCATTAGGTGAGGCCCGGCATCCATCAGCGTAATCTGCCTCTCAGGCCCCTAAATTACAGCGCCCGCTTGCTTATTAAAATTTGTCACCCGTCTCCCAACACCCGGCACTGCTGGAGATTGGACAGGGGCCCCCAGACAAATCTGTTCCAGAGGAGAGAGGGAATAAGGAAGGAAGTGCAGGGACAGTAGGAGGGAGGGGGAAGTATACTTGGATCATCTGGTTTGATTTATACACTAGCGTAGATCTGCTGTGGGTCTCATACCCATTTCACCCCTCCCTTCTCCCCCTCTTGCTTTTCTATTGCCGTCACCGTTCCAAACACACACTGGTGCCGAGGGAGCCGGTTTTGCGTCGCATCCCTCCGCACACTCAATCAAACCGCCGGGCCAGATAAGACGCATGATGAATGGAGTAATTGAAGGCAGCGGCAGGGTAATACCGCGTCGTCTGAGTTTGGGGGGGAAGAAAAGTGGCGAGCGGATGATTAGCCTGTAGGATTTATTGTTATTGCCGTTATTAGAAAATACTAAGACTGTCTGTACCACGCAAGGCATATATATATACACAGCAATATACGGTGTATATATATGTGTATGGCGGGCTTGAGTGATGAGCGCACAGTGGGTTTGTACCTATGTTGAAATGGGATTGGGGGAGTGATTCCAAGTCAGGAATGAGATATGCGCTTGAGTGTGGGCTGGGGATATTTGGACGTAGGAATGCATTGCAAAAAAGCTCATTAATTCACACCCGGGAGATTTCTGTGTCTTGCTGTTTTTACAAAAGCAGCAGCGCCACTTGTCTTCGTTTCGACTGGGCATCAAAAGCAATTCGAGAGAGAAAAGAGCACCAAGCTCACGGATAAGTGTTTGCCGGGAGGTCAGTGGGTGAAGCGGAGAAACGAGGCGAATCCACTTCAGGCTGGCGGCCAGATCCAATGCTTTCTCACACACTTTCGCATATCAAAACCAAGCGAAGGCCTTTGACAGCAGCGAGCTGGGTGAGTGTACTTAACAGAGGGTGCACCCTGACAACAGTGCCTCTACAGCACTCTTCTGTTCTGTGGCCTAAAGTAAACTATTGGGTTTCCTGACTTGAGATGATTTCAATTAGGAAGTGTTAGTGTGTGGTTTTTCTTCTAGGCATTTCAGGCGGACTGACGGTTCAAGCGCACAAAATTGAGAAACTGCTTCATATATCTGTTGACTTTTAAAACAAGGATTTACTTTGACAACTTTAAAAGACAACTATTGGGCATTATCACAACAATAAAACTGTCATACAAGATGAACAGTATCCGGTATAAGACACATGACAGTTCCTATAGCAGGGGGAAACCACTCATGCATACAATAGGCAAACCGTGGTCTAAAACAAAGCCTACTTACTGCTAAAAATAAACAATAAAGCATAGCAGGAGCCTCAAACTTTAATTAGCATAGCGCCTCGAGTATTCAGACATACAGGGGCTTGGCATGAAGACAAACATACCACGCTGCTATTTCAGAGATGTGTTGTTGATGCGGACGTCTTTGTTTTTAGATGAGCCTGCTGCAGTGGAGGCTCTATGTTTTGTATCAAAGGAGTTGAGGACGTAGTGCTGTTTATAGAGGAGTGTCTACCTCAGTTGGTCGCCTCCAGCTTCGCAAAGGTGTTGCTGCTCAGACTGATTGAGTGCTGTGTGGTTCGGCCAACTGGGCTCCCGGCTACAGGACTGCCCACATTGATTCCTCAGACAAGCCCTTCTGCTGCTGAAAAACATGGGAGAAAGATCGACAGGGTAAGAGTATGGAAACTGAAGGGAAGAGAGAGAGGAGCATTAGCTTAAATGAAAGTTTATTAGCTGTATCAGTCAGTGTGTGAGTGGGGGTTTTGCCCCAGGCCCACCATCCTTCCACTATCTATCCTCCCCTAGTGTTTATATGTGTGTATTTGTAAAGCGAGAGGCTGGGTAAGGGGGAGCAAGCATGACGGGAAAACATTAGGTTGTTGGCGAGCCGCCTGTACACCAGCCAGTAATTGGCTTGGGTAATGGTCATGTCCAGACAAATGGTGTAGGCCTTAACCACGTTACCAACTGCTCTGCCTGTATTCACAGCACAGGGACCAGCTCCAAAAACACAGCCGCTGCATGTTTGTTGGTGCACGAAAAGTGATTTACTGAGGCATTTGCCCCACCACAATAGCATATTCGGCATGGTTCGCACATTTGATTCATGGCATGCTTGCGGTAAAATAAGGAAAAGATGCCAAAGTCTGCTTGGTCTCGTGCCCCGGGGGACATCTGCCAGTGTCCACCAAACAAGTGACAGATCGGGGATGAGGACAGTAAAAGAAAAGGGGAAAAAGAACTATGGAGGGAGAGAAAGCGAGTGGGTAACAGGATAACTTCCATTTTTCATGCGTCCCTCCCTCCTCTCAGCCGCACATCGCCTTCTGTCGGATGGCAAGCTGAGCCACTAATGTCCATTGTGTCTAGATGGGCTGCCAATGGGCTTGCAAAAATAAGCTGCATTAAGACTATATTCTATATTTACATCCCTTTACAATAGGAATTTACCAAAGGAATTTCCCACTCACCCATTTTAGCCAAGTTAATCTATACAAGACAAGCAAGGGCTCTGACTTCTAACACGGCATTGGAACTTTTTAACAATAATCAAAGTACAGAAAACGACCTGGACATAAACCAGTGTTCTTTTGTTTTAGATTAAAATACCTATTCACTTACGTAACGCATGCAACAACAAAAAAATTCTATCTTTGACCAAATCTCACAACGCTACAAAATTTAAAACAATCCTTGCTCCATGGCGTTTTACAGCCTCAAAAAATCAAACAAGACAAGCAAGTCAGTGACAGCATACAAAACACGGATTAAAGAAAGATTCGATTAATTACGTATTGTGGGACTTTCAAGGCAAAGAGATCTTACTGGAGACAAGAACGCGACCGACGCTCCACTAGAAAAGTGACATAGTTTAAGTTTAAATGTAGTTTGAGTTCAAAATCGTGCAGCACAAAACGTTACAAAAGCCGCTTCTTGTGTGTGTCTGGTGGCCGCCCCAGAGCCATCCAGCTATCATCTCTCGCCAGACAGGCCCCACCAATGCAACCCAGCTGGATAATGAGATCCATTATGATTTACATGCCAGGCAGAACAAAGACTTACACACACAATGTCAGCGCATGCAGGCTCACTACCCCACTGTTCACAATATAGGTTAGCGTTTCAGTTTGCAACACGGGTCGGTCCTACAATCCCTTTCCTTCCTTCCATCTTGACAAAAAGAAAAAAGAAAAAAAAAGATAGAAGTCACCTTCGATTGATCAGTAAATCCATAACAGCACATGCGGGGAGTTGTACACTGGGATTTGTTAGATGAGTACTTGTCAAAACAGTTGGAAACAGAAAAGTATATTGCTTGATTTCATTTCCCAGGCAAAGGGAGAAGAAACAGACGAATAAGCAGACGTTATTTTACATTTATGTGCATTTTTTTTTTGTATGAGGGGGGGACACTAGAACCAGTCGCAAACGTTTCTGATGTCCACTCACTTGTGTTAATGAAAAAATCTACTCCAAATGATGACAGATAATAATACAATTCTCCATCACAAGGCTATATCAAATGACGCCAGCTCAATTAAAGACCCAAATGCCAAATTCCAGACCAGATGAGCGAAAGATAAGAGTCTCAAACCAAAAGGACAGAAAATGGTGCATCAAAAATAAGCACAAGGACCGGAATATTCCACAATCAACTATTGGAGGAGAACAACAACCAAAAAGGTTTCAGATTCTTCCCAAACCTGGGCCACAATGACCTCCTTGACTTGCCCGCGTGCACACACAATCCTCTGTGGTATGTATTTCCTTCATCAAACGTGATCAGCGCTACTGTCCGCAAGCCAAAATTCACTCAGCCATGATAACCCCGGTGGGAATGAGCCGCCGCAGACACACACACACACACACACACACACACAAACAGACCGGGCCTGCTGTGTGGACGCGCAGAAGATGTGTGGGGTTAAATGAAAAGGTCAGTAAATTAAATCAACATCAAAGTGAATGAAGGCTTCTGTGATGAATGGCACAACAGCTCAGGGGCAGAAAATGAGCAGAGTCATAATTACATATCGTTTATCTTGATAATCAGCTTGTTCGCATGATGACATAGACTTAATGAGACAGGTTATAAAACAAGAAGTACAACTGGTATGAAATAGTGGGACCAGTTTAAATCTGTTGGTGTTTCATCAAACAACCGGGCAGGTCCATTGACAGGACTCTATACGAGATACAAATATGGACTCTTGTAAAGCTGGGGTCCATCAAACCATTTTACACAATAACAAGAGGCATTTTTATCTGATGTGGATCCTGAAAAGAAAGTAAACTGTGCTCTTGGCTTTTGAAGCTCTTAAGACCACTGAACGAGAAAAATGTGGCCTCACCTTATGTAGCTTATGTAGGCCAAGTCTCTGATGTCTGAAAGATGGCTTTTGTAATGGTTGTTTTTATTTCATGTCACAGTGACTTGACTGACAAAGCCTATTGAAAGTCATTTTATTCAAAGGATCTGTTTGTATTAAGGGTGGGCCCACTGGAATCAAACTTGGTTATAGAGATATTATGGCTATTCTTTGTGCCTTTACAGACACATTTTTGCGGTGGAAATAAAATTATCTTGAGTGTAGAGACAAAGTGTTCATCCTCTTCGTGCTTAGCGGCACTCTGAAGTTTAAGGACTTCTAAGCAGGCTTGTGTTGACTGTGTGGGAGCTCTAACCCCAAAGCCCACTGTTGTGGCATGTCCCACGCTCAGCGCGACGCAGCGATCAACCCCAGTGTCAAAACCCAAAACACATGCTGTAACCAAAAGCATTCCCTATAATTGCGCACCAACAGAACAACACAGCGTCTCAGATCTCACTTAAACATAAACCTAACATCAATATTTCCTCAGCAAACCCAAATCGGGCCGGCCCCCCTTTTGCTTCTCAATCTTCCTTAACAAAACAGCTCTTTGCTCTCAGTGGTGCCAACCCTAATCATTTCCCTCAGCTCCAGGTGGTTCTCATTGACGGGGCCCGGTCCTCCGCTCGGCAGGATGCTTCGCCAGAGGAAATTGGCTCGTCTACGCGCATTTATTGCTCGTGAGCTCTAGAAACAGCGGAGTGGCCCTCCAACGCCGACTCTGGCTTTTGTTCAGAGCCCGGTTTGTGTCGCGGAAACAGCTGCTCCGTCCAAAGACACACTTACAAACACCCTTTTCTTATTACAGCTCACTTCTAGCTGCCGTTGTGTGGAATTAGTAGCGGAGTAGGCTGTAAGTGGATTCTAATTCATACGCTGTTTTCATGAGCCGAGGCTGCAGTGGCTTTTCCTCGCTAATGAAGGGGATGAAAGAGAAGTGTTAATCAAACTGAGCATCTCATCTGTGGTAATCAGTAACAGAGAAGAGGCCTTGGAGAGGGTTCCTTGTGATCCTGCTTACTTATGCGAGTGTCTGCTAGTGCTTATGTGGGAATGGATCAGAACACCGCTGCGTTAAGTCCGTCTGTGCTAATGGTGATCAGGTCTTGTTTTTTCTGACCCGAGCATCATACGTAGAGTAAAAGGGAAGTTCTCACTGTGAATTTATCCTGGAACAGCATTTTAAAAAACACCAATCAAGACATTGCAGAACAATTAAAAGCAGTTTATGTGCACATATGTTCTGAACTAATAAATACATTTTAAAAATCGACATAATAATAATAATAATAATGTCGATTTTTTATTTATTTATCACAATATTCAGATGGTAATATATCAATCCAAATGACTTTAAAAGGTATATGTTGAGGTTTAATTGTCAGACAAATGTGAAATGTCTGTACAATTAATAACTAAAGTGCAGAAAAATCAGCATATATGCTTATTTTAAACTAAAATTTGTTTTCTTTTAATTAGTGCTTTTTGTAGCATTTTCACCTGTATTCTGCACTTAAAGTTAGAATGGGGAAACAAAGGGAACACAGAACAGTGCATATTTCATAAAACCTTATAAATGTTGTGTTTAAAAACTACTTTACTTTAAAAGACTGCTTCTTTTGGTAAATTGAGGGAAAACAACAAAAAAAAGGCTCCTTTGGTTAGAACTTCAAATAAAAAATATTTGTAAAACCAATAAAAAGCAGAAGCCCCAGCCTTCAAAAGAAGAATGCAGGCAATAACATGTCGGGGCCATGTATCTAATTGCTCGGAGTCTTTGGGGACGGATGCTCCAGCGCTTCATCCCTCTTTGGCTCCTTTGCCTTGGACTGCAGCGCTAACCAGCAGGGCTTGATTAGATTTAAATGTCAAGAGAGATAGGACAATACAGTTATCTTCCAAATTATGGACCATTAAGGAGTCTTAGCAGTGGGCCTCCTCGCTCGACTAACTAATCAGTGGCCACATTCTTCATCTCGCAGAGCTGGGTATCATTTGGAGCACTCGCACTCCTCTCTCTTCTTTCTAGCGGATCACACCAAGCTCAGGGGTAATGTAATGTGTGATCAGCTGTCGGAAGGAGAGAGGGCACCCCATTACAGGGGGACGGAGATGGGTGTGTACACAGGGGTGCACATTTAGACAGCAGGAATGACAAGCTGTGTCCCACCTACAGCCAATGAGCGAGACAGAAAGACAGAGCGAGGCGAGGGGACAAGGCCTCCCATCTGGCTGTAATTCTCCCACTGTCCTTGGGGTGTCATACGAGGCGGCAGGCCAAAATAATGGAGTCTGCATCTTTTGAGCGCATTTGCATTTGTCCTCTGCCTCTGTGACATATTGACATTGGTCAACCTTATCCTTTGGTTTTGTCATTTATTTAGCGTGCATTACATGGTCAGTTTCCTGGAGTTGGTCAGTGAGGCGGAACACAGGAGACGGAAAAGCTGGACAATGTGTGTTTGTTCATTTGTCATTACAATAGACTTTCTCTGACTTTCATTGTTTGTGCATGAAGCCATGAACTGGCACAGACACTCAGGACTCTGTCACCGTAATGCTCCTCTCAGCTCCCTCTGCACTCCTATCTCTGCGCCCTGATCCTCTCAGCTTCCCTCTCCTCCTCTCCTCTCGTTCTCGCGCTCCTCTCGTTCTCATCCCCTCATCTTCTCCGTCCCTCTCTTCCTCTGCCGCTCCCTCTCCCTCTCTCCTCTCCGCTCCCTCTACTCCCGCTCCGCTCCCTCTACTCCCCGCTCCTCTCTCTTCTCTGCTCCGTCCTCTCTTCCTCTCCTGCTCCTCTCTCCTGCTCCTCTTTCCTCTCCGCTCCCTCTCTGCTCTTCTCTCTCTCCGTTTCTCCCTCTCTTCTCCTTCTCCGGCGTCCTCTCTCTCTCTTCCTCTCCGTCTCTTCCTCTCCGCTCCTCCTCTCTCGCTCCCTCTTCCTCTCCTCTCCTCCCAGCTTCCTCTCCGGCTCCCGTCTCTTCACTCTCTTGCCCCTCTTACTCCCCGCTCCGCTCCCTCTCCCTCCCATCCTCCTCTCCCCTCCTCTTGCCTCTCATCCTCTCCGCTCCTCTCCTCCTCTCCCTCTCCCTCGCCTCCTCCTCTCCCTCCCCTCCTTCCTCTCCCGCTCTTCTCCCTCCCTCCGTCTCTTCCGCTCCGCAGCTCCCTCCCTCCTCTACGCTGCCCCTCCTCTCTCCGCTCCTCCTCCTCGTCAGCCCTCTCTCTTTCCAGCTCCTTCCTCTCTTCCTCTCCGCTCCAGCTCCTCCTCTCCAGCTCCCCCTCTCCAGCTCCTCCTCTCCCTCTCCTCCTTAAGCTCTGTCTTGAGCCAAATGTTTAGTATATACGGTAATCTTTTTAAGTGTTGCTCTATAAAAGCTTAAAAAAAAACTCTCCAAAGCTCTACACGGCATTCTTATTTATTCGCTCCACATTTGATGGGCGTGAGCAGCTTCTGAATACACAGCTGCTCTCGGGTACACAGACAAGCAACTTGCTTTTGAGATATGATGTCTCACTTTAACTCAGATGATTCTTAAGTCCATCTGCCACTGAAGGAAACAAAAAAAAAAAAAAATGGTACCCTGACACCCCTACTGAAATGTTTGGATAACTATGACGTTTTTAAACCTGAATGAGACCAAAACAAAGATTGATGTTTTTAAGCCAAGTATGTCTGTTGATTTTAATGTGGACTTTGGGTCAAACCCTGGAAGAAGCCTATATACAGCCAACTTTGGCATCATCATTGATGGAGATTTTAAGCGTGACAATTTTTTAGTGACCTAGAGAGGGTGATCCCTGTTTTTATCTCTACACCTCGGAACTACCGTCACGCTTACAGCTAGCCACTTGGGCCTGCTGATGTGTATTAGTATGGCTAGACATTATGAATTGCACTATGAATAGCCAACGTGAGTCCTGTAAAAGCTTTTCATTATACAAAGACACTGTTCGTTCAATACCAGCAACATGACAACATACACTACCAAAACATCCCCGGCTGTATAGAAAAATACAGTATTTTTAATTTGAGAGTAAAGTAAATAGTCCACTCTGGATGTAATCATAACAGTAAATTAGGATGTGGAAATTCTAGACATTTTTTGAAAAGATGATTACGAGTGATTGAGGAAAATGGAAAAAGTATGATGCTTAACCATTCTCTCTGGGTACAGTGCATCTGTATAAGTGGGCCGTTCTTCAGCAAAGCACAAAAATGCACTCATGGATAAGCCTCTATGCTAAGATGGACCTTGATGGAGGCAATCTTAGGCCACAGCTACTCTAATAAATAACAGTAGCTGTGCAAAACATGTTTATCTTCTTCTTAATAGGTTGGGTTCACGTGACATCATAATATTCTAAAGTGTCCAAAAAGGACGGTGGAGGATAGGCCAGAATTCTAAAGTATTTGCTTTGCAGATATTTTGTCCTGGTTTCTTGTAAACGCTTCCATATTATAATTTAGGGTTTAACGCTTCAATAAAACTTAGGTGATAAAGGTTTTCTCACAATAGCTTGAAAAAGTAATGGCTTTAGTCATCCTGAAGTTGAAATTTTGGTTACTTGAATGACAATTTTATTTGAGAACTCAACCCTTAACAAAAAAACGATAACAGTAGGTTTAAGTACCTGGCTCACATCTCATTTGTTTAGTTTGTGTTGATAATGTAAGCAGCATTTTTTTTTTTTTTAATTCATTTGAAATGGCACTGCACCTGGGCAAAATGCTTAAATGAGTGTGTTACTTTGGTTCAAATGGATGCAAAATAGTCCCAAAAGATTCTAATAATGACTAGTATTTTCATAGATCCAAAATGACTCAAGCTATTTTTCAGTTTGCCTAAAATGTGGAGCAGTTTTATTCTTTTTACGTCCAAATTGAAGCTCTTTTGATGTATGCAATGTAAACCGCTTATAGAATTAGTCTGCTTTTGTTATCAATCAGTCAGGTCAAAGTGATCTATAGAGCCAGTTGAGTTTAATCAAAGTGGCCCCTGGTGGTGGAGGTGGCACCAGCTGATCCTCTGTGGGGGGAATGAGCTTCATGAGGTGCAGCTGCAACAGAAGCACAGCACGAGGGAGAAAGAGGGGAGGAGAGAGGAGCCCAGGGTGTCATTCCTCTCACTGTCAGCCCCCCTCCTCCCCCTTGCGAGATGTGGATGCTTCGCAGGGACAATTACCGACTGACACTTCATCATGGGCCGCTCGACAGGCGCTGACGGCCCTCGTCCAAACAAATGATGCCGGGGTCGAGGTTGCGGGCCTGCCTCCGAGCCGGGCCGCCGCCATAGCCCTGCCTGGGCTGCATTAGCTAAAGAAAGCAACATGAAAAGAGAGTCCTTCCGACCAACCACCTCCTACTCTTAAGAAAAACACATTTATCAGCAGCAGTAGGAGAGGGTTGAGGGGCTCATGTAGAAAGATGGGGTTATGGTGGTGTGCGTGGGGGTGTGCTATACCGGCAGACCCTATCTTCCCAAGGTAAACAAGAAAACACAGGGCACTGTTCATCTCTGCGGTGCACATACAAATACGTGGAGCCCTGTGCACGCTGAACTAATCAAGAACGTGTCAATGAAGTCTTGTGTGCGCCGCTGATAAAACCCACATGACCAGGAGTGATCCGTCCTCCTGCATCATCAACCCTCCCCAAGAAGGACAACTGTATGCTGCAAAAACAAGCCAAATAGAACAGCCTAAGCAATCCGGAAATGTACCAAGCTGAAATTGTGAAGGGGAGTTTTCAAAGTATTTCTTGTTTTCGCTATTCATAACAAAGACTCAAAAATGTAGTTTAAAAAAAAACAAAACTTCATCAACAGGTTATAATATTTAATAACTAAATAATACCATGTGGTCAACAACTAGTTATAAACATGCTTCTTGTTGTTGGGGAATATAACACCCACTCCACGAAGCCAAGCAAAGCAATTCAGCAGGAGTAATAAGATAGAAGAGATCGTGAACTCAGATCTCCTGACAATCCAGTTTGCAGAAAAAGTGATTTGTTAAATTAAAAAAATATACATATATAATATTTAATGCAAAACCACACAAGTAACCTGCCAATGTTCATATGACTTCTTATAATCACTCCCATTTCAATGCACTTATTGGCTCATCTAATGGTTTCCTAAAATCCAAAGAGAAAATAAGCATCAGCAAAGGTTTATGATGGACCTGCTGTTAGCTCCCCTTGTTATGTGTCCTAAATTATTAATCCTTCTGTGATCATAGCCTAGGTATCCCTCAAAAAACAACCAGGAGACATCAAATTACTGAGGCTCAAACAACATGTGGCAAAAGCTGCGTACCTTCAACAGCCACTGCGCACAGGGAAGACAGGGAGACAGCGCTAACAATGAAACATTTATCAAAGTGCACCGAACAGGCAGACTGTTGATACAGCTGGCATTGTTGTTGTGCTAACCCAGGCAGCTACTGTAAACAACCTGTTATACCTCACTGGCGATTCACTTTGTAAATGCTCTCTGCTTTTTACAGTCACCTTCTCTCTTTCTTATGCCATTCTTCCCACTTTCATTATAACATCCTTTTCATTCCTTCATGTTTTCTCTATTGGCATCTTCCACCCAGTTGATAAATGTGTTTATGGCATCTCCACTTGTACAAACGCCTCGCACAAGCCCGCCGTCTAAGATAAATAAAGTGTTTGAGAGAGGAGGAGGGGGAGAAGGTAAAAATGAAGGGTAGGAGACTGGAGGAGCAGAAGAAAAACAGAAGAGTCATGCATCATGTTAGAAAGGCCCAGAGAATGCTTTCAATCTTTCCGTCAATATGGATGCCGAGCTGTATATAAATTCAAAAGAGGACACTGCCCTGTTTATTTCAGACATCATGATAATGGCATTTTAGATCCAGAATAGTAACTATGGGATAATAGTTCAATGGATCTTCTTCTAGTGCTGTGATGTAAGTAGTGGGTTTGTCCTGGAGGCTAAATACTGACAAAATACTGGGCTGTCAATTTTATTGTTTTAATAGCATCATTATTTTGACGCAGATTAATTGCATGTTTGCATTTTGGCCACCAGCGTGCTCTAATTTATAGTTACAAATTAAAGCATATATATATATATATAATATATATTAAGTTAATTGTAACCCTACCCCTGTTGTGTCTTGATGCTAAAATCACGGTTCACAAAGGCGTTGTCGATCCACTCACGTTGAAAATATACAATACATCAGCCTTCCTAAAATAAATGCCTTCTAGAAGTTGCACGGTTGCACTAGTGAAGATTCCACAATTTATACTAACGCTTCCTACACACTAAGGGCCGTATTTTGCCCCTAGATCTTAGCGGTAACTATGGTGTTGACAGTTCATTTTTGTAACCTTGCGTTGGCACAACGGTGTATCATGCCAAAATATGAGGTGGATGGAAGCAAATTGAGGTGTGCGGCTCAGCTGCTGCCTGCCCTCATTTATGGATCACAAGTAAAGTTTACAGCAGAGAAGTTGTGGTGTGGACTGTGCTGCATTCTGTGCACAGCGCCTCCAGGTTTTTGGACCAGGTTTAGTCTGGGCAAACTGGGAAAAAGCCCACCGACATACGCTCCATAAAAAGACTGAAATTTCCTTACATATATATATATAATTTTTTTAAGTCGAAATCCATTGAACGATCATATGTTAATGTTGTTTCTGGCTGTTTCAGTGTTGGACTCAAGCATCTCCTCGCTATGAACCATTCACTTCTTTGCCTGGGTATGAGGCCATGACAACAACAATTACCCACACGATGGTGCTTTTTGAATGCCAGTCATTGGTTCAAACACTATCACCATATATTACTTTCACCATCCCACTCCAAGTACAGCCTCTTTACGCCAGCGTTAACATACTGAAGGTAGCAGATCCTGACTCTGGAACCGCCACTGGTCAAGGCTCCCGTTACCGCCAAGATCAGGGCAAAATTGCTAAAAGTCTCTTTATATACCCACTGCAGAAGAGAGTCTTATTAAGAGTCAGACAGCGCAGAGTGAGTGTTGCACATTAAACAGACTTTTAATTCTGATGATGAATAAGACCATAAAGCACAGTTTGACACTATCACAGTTAAAATGAGACACGTTTCTAGATAGTATTGAACCTACAATGAAAGACATGAGTAAAGTGAGCAATAAGCAAAACGGAAAAAAGCTAAATATGTTATTAAATGCAAAATGTTGTATTAAAACAACGTATATATTTAAAATGAATTCCGATTAATCGCAATTAGGGCTGCAGCTATCCATTATTTTAGAAATAGAGTAATTTATTGATTATTTTCTTAAATAATCGAGTAATCGGTAAAAACATTTTTACATGCCGCAAATCATTTAAAGCATATTACATCATTTTTTAATATAACGTTATAGTTCATAGTAATACATTTTATTCTTAATTTCACATAAGTTTGTCCCCAAAACAGCAACATTTCCTTCACCAGCCACAACTGTTCAGTTAGAATAATATAAAAGGACTAATTAACTTGTCAGAGAGCTGTGTGTGTGTAAACAGTTACAGTAACTATGAATTAATTTGTGTTTTATGCCTGGTTTTTGTACTGTAACTGCAGTAGTTTTTCAGCTTTAGCTCCATGTGCATAAAATATAGACACGTTCAATTTAGCCTCTGTTCTTCGCCCCGTCATCGCAGACTTATGTTTCATAATCACGGTCCTCTGTGCTCTTTCACAAAACAAAACTCTGCTTCCATTCACACTCATTTAGTTTAAAATAACGCTGTTGGGCTTTAGCTGCTGCAGGTCCGAGCGGAACAACTCCGTGTGAAACGAAAGGCCACAAGGCGTTCCGTGCACTCCGCGCCCACAGACTCACGCATGTAATTAAACCAATCACAGAGGCAATAAAATAATAATGAAGCTTTTTGTAATCAAATTATTCAATTTACTTGATTATTTCATGAATTAACTATGGACAATCATAAAAAAATGTGTATTGCTTGACAGCCCAGAAAATACTTCTTTTGTTTGTTCAAGTGGTTCTATCACCACTCCAATGCACAGCTCGTGTCAATTTCGTCCATCATCAGCGCTGATAACTTCTTGAAATGGCAAAGACTCATTTCCTGTTGCTTTCATCAACGGCTGCTGTGCGTGTCCGGGCTGCTCTAACAAAGCGCAGGTGAGCCCCAGTTTGTGTCCAGCCGACTGACCCCAGAGAATGACAAATGGCTCTAGCGGGGGCCGTGCTTGACATTTAGTTTCACGCAGATAATGGACGTTGACTTCGGGTCACTCCGGCCTGGCAGGAGGTCGCACAGTCTCATCCCTGTAACCGGAGCCAGGCAAACAGAGGCGGAACACATAATCAGTCAGTCACTCAGAGCTGAGGGAGACACCGGGACATCCCACAGGTTGGACTATCAGTGGGTGTCATTCTCTGAGAAGAGACACATGTGTTTGGCATGCGTTTCAGAGGGTCAGCACTAGGAACACAAGAGGTTGTACACTACAAACTAATCCTCTAAGAAAATATTCTCTTGTAATGGTCAATATCAAAGATTACTTTATTTGTCCCGAAACAGAGAGGAAACATGACATAGACATTAGAATATCACATACCAATCACGCCTGCCTATGGTCTAGCTTCAGAGGATCACTAATAATTCGTTTTTATACACGTTTATGTATCTTTTCTTGTTTTTATTGGAAGCTATAGCAACGTCCGGATGGGGCAGCTAATACAGGCAGTGTAAAACATGAGCGGGCCAGTGAATTGTCACTCACCTGCTTGATAACATACAATAATATCTGCTGTAATGATGGATGTTCTTTCACCCCCATGACCTTAAATGCTTATACAAACGCTATATAATGCATGATTATTCTCTGTTCAACTCCAAAAACTGCAAGAAATGCAGTCTTGCTGTGCCCTGCTGCAGACTGAGTTCACGCGACATCCCGCCCAGGCTGGAGTACAATGTGGACACCCAGGTATTTGTAAGAATGTATTGAGCGATGCACTGCCATGGATGGAAAGTGGGGTGGTCTCCCAAATGTCCCGGATCAAAAACAATTTCCTCTGTTATTTTCCCGTTGGTGATTGTGAAACTGCAGCCTTGGGGTGCTCCGATGTTGATAGTTCTCTCTCTTGGTCCACTCAGACCTGTTGGGTCTGGTGGAGAGAAATAAGTGATAAAAATGAGTGATACCGCCTGATTATATGTGATTAATGGACCAATGTGCAAGTTTTTGAGAAGGATGTCAGGAAGCAGGGTGTTTAACGCCGAGCTAAAGTCGGATAAGCAGCAGTCTATGCATATGCCTTAGGGTGTTCCAGGTGCTTGCATGCACTATGCACTGCTGTTAGTACAGAAGTAGATGTTAACACAGTGGTGGCCGGTGCTCACCCTCCACTTGGCAACAGGAGGCTACTTTATATACTGTTGTGGCAGCTTTGTGGTAATAATAGAGCCCAGACCCCTGCTATAGCAAGTGGCCCGCTCAGTCAAGTGAGACTTGCCTAAGAGAGTGCGCATCCAGCACACTCTCCACACACCGAGCCCGCTTCACAGCTAATGAGACCACTGGGAGAGAGAAGAGAAGGAAGAATAGAAAAGAAAAGTGAAGGAAGGAGAGGGTGACTACAATAAGAAAAAGTGGACTACAGTGGACTAAATTTACAATGTTTGGGTTTAAGGAGTTGATGGGACGATGAGTGATGCTTTGGGTCAATGCCAAATGAAAACTGAAAAGTCTCCTAATTCTGAACCAAGCAGCCTCAACACAACACCTGGATTATAGGCATAGCGTGAATACATAACAAGACATTGCCAGAAAAAAATTATGTGAAATGAGTTAATAAATAAAGAGAACAGATTATCCCCAGGGGAAGATGAGCACAAAAAAAAAATCAAATACTTAAGACAAGCAAGAATCTATCAGTTGTTCTCTGCCTGTGGCGCTGCAGCCTGCTACATTAGGCTCAGCTAGTGGAGGATAACTGAGTAAATCTTTCATAGTCCAAATGCAGGGACTGCTTAAATGTTTGGGCGACAAGGAATAAAGGAAGACAGATGCAACCAAGCCTATGCTTTGTGCTAGCGCAGAAAGCAGGACATGAATTATTAACAGACATGAAACCAAACTAAGCCAGAGTGAGCCGCTTGGCTCCGTGCTCATCCAACTTGGCTTGTTGTTCAACCACAATGTTTATCACTCAGTGCAGGTGACATTGCCAGCCAATATTATCACTTCAGTCTGGTTCCCATGCAGACCAATGTGGCAGCGTGACAACAACGTTATTTGTGTGAAAACAGTATTAAATCAGGCTTTTATTTTCATATTTTTGAAGAACGCCTTTAACATTTTGAGAATCCAAAATGACAAGAGAAAAGCCTCTTTTGCTTGGTCTTCAAAGTCTATTTTCCAAGTAATGCCCTTTGTTCAGAAACCATTTTCACAACAAAATGAAAGACTAATTGCAAGTAAAGTCTAACTTCTCTTCACATTTGCAGTACTGACCAAAAATAATGGTCTCGCTCGGTCCCACTCCTTAAAGCAAGGGACCCATTTTTCCAGCCACCATAGTTTCTCTGGGAGTGAAACTAATTTGAACACTACTTCCCTCTATATTTTATGACTGTGGATTCTAACTCGAAAGGCAGCTCACTTTCTTTTCTAGGAGGTACACACCCACCTCAGAGTCGGCCAGCCAATTGTGAAGTCCCCGGTGCATTTTTCAAATCACCACATCTGTGTCAAACATCCAGGGAATTACCTTATATGACACGCCTTGTACTAAATTGTTTCTTGACTTTTCAGGTTGGATAGGAGTGATTTTAAATTTAGACCCCCCAAAAAAAAAACGTTCTGCTCGACAACTCCCCAGTGCAGAGCTCCAGTCACTGCTTGGTTGCTGCCTGAGTCTGCCTGCTTTTCCGGCGGTTCACATGCTACAGTTAATCCCTCGTAGACCCGCAGGAAGGCTCCAGATCCGACCCGAGGCAGAGCTGCGAGAAACAGAGAGCTACGAGGCACGTCTGACTGCACCAAACCTGCCAGAAAAAGTTTCACCGTGTTCACAAAGTCAACACAAGAGCAAGCTGGAGTTCTGTGCAGCTGACGGGCAAGTTGGTTCTCCGGGTGCTACATGACTTGGTTAACTTCATCCCTGGTCCCGAACATTTGGTTTTCTAGTCTTGTCTGTTTGCAATATCCTCCAAAAGAAAACAACTGCAACTTTGATTATTAATTTAATCAAAGTTGCATTTTAATTTATTCATGCATTTTGAGTAAGTCCTGTAATGTCTTGCAACTGAGGCTTGAGTGCTCAGAAAGGTTCTGTTTTCACCTACCCAATATCCCCGCCTACATCCCTGATGTTAGGTTCTAGAATGTTGCAAAGGCACTTTTCAATAATAAAAACACCTACGCGATAATCTGCTGTTTGTAGCGGTACAATGCCAATATGAAGAGTTATTTATCCACGCCCCCCACAGCCTCGAGATATTATAAAGTATGATCAAATAAATCAAGAAAAATTGCAACTCCAATCACATATTAACCTGAAAAAACAGTAATAATTAAGTAGTTAAATAGAATAAATTACATTTATTTTCAGATTAGTGACTGTCTTTCTTTGGTTTGTGCTGGCTCTTCTCTGCTGCGCAGACTGGGCAGGTCAGTCAACGGTGTGCAGAATTGGCGCTTCACTGCGGTGAAAGAGGCATTTCAAGGAGAAGACGCACTCATGTTATTTCTCAGTCACTGTGTCTCACTTTTAACTCTGCTCTGCTCTCTGCATGGTGCCGACTCATTTCACATTTAAGACGAAAAGCATGGGATCAAAGTGAAAATGAAGCGAACGCACACGCACTTTCTTAAGCTGAGCAAATGTAGTACTTGTAGTGTTTTTGTCATGCAATGATCATGGTAGTATTCATTTTGGTGCTTTCAGATATGCTTTTTGACAAATGAGGGCTTAGTAGCAGAGCAAGTTTAAAAGTTAGACAGAAGCGAGTGCGGAGAGATAGAGGAGGGACAGAGGAGGGTCAGTGAAGGGGCAGAGGAAGGTCAAAGGATGGTCGAAGGAGGGTCAAAAGGTGGGTCAGAGGAGGGTCAGAGGAGGGTCAGATGCGCACACTGATGGTCAGAGGCATGGATCCAGGAAACCAATGGAACTGCAGCAAAAAAATCCTCTGCACCCCAGAAAGCATTTTTCCATAGAGTGCAATGTAAAAACAAACTGCTCGTGTTCGGCTGACAGGGCACCTACAACTTTCATTAAGGTCGGCTTTTGCCTAAGGCGAACTTTGCCTATTTTAAGGTAATTTGGTTTTTTCCAGTTCAAAACCCTTCAGTTTTCTTAAAAACAGGTTTCAAATCTTTAGCTTCGGCTCATTCTGCTTCGCTCAAGCAGTGCTCGCTCTGATTGGTCAGAGTGGTCACGTGTTTCGTGAGCCGCATCACCGCGGAGGGACAGAGCGCATATTGCACATATAGAAGTCAAAGCCGTTACTCGCAGTGTGAGGGGCACAGAGGCAGGCTGACCCACTCCGCTGCTGCCCTCTCGTATTTAGACATTAACTCTGTGTTGGCACTGGGCATTTTCTGTTGCTCAAAACACCTCTGTGTCGCACCCCCTTGGCACGGCTTTACGCCCCCCCACATGAGTTATGCAGTTTAGAACAGGAAGTCACTGGACCCGTTTCTATTACTAAGCTGTTTTAGATCAAAAGTGCAGTGCACAAAGAGCAAACACATTATCATCGACTATGGTATAGTTCAATACAATGATCTCTCCTTTTAACTTGCCTATTTTGTTTTCATTCAAAGACAGATGTTTAAACTACATTGATATACATGTATGCATGTACACAAAATATTATGGGACTATTGTAATCTGGATACAAAAAAATACAGATTTTCATTTTTGTCAATATCGCGCACCCCTAATTGAGATAGGCAAGTTTAATGCCATAATGTGGACGATTGGAGACAAACAGGTGATGTACCCAAGCAGGTGGCGTGCCCTTTTCAATTAATCTAAGCTTACACTATACTCACATGATATATTTGTTAGCGGCGCAAGCAGAGCCTCCATAAAACCAGCCTGCATTTGCATTGGCAGAACTGATGGCCTGTCTTATATTCAACAACACACTCTGTTCCCCTCGCACAAGTTGGTTAGTGCAATACACTATAACAACAGCCATAATTGCGACCAGCCAATATACCTCGGGGTAATATTTTCTGACAAGACATGTTTACTTTAGGCCGACAGCGCAGCCAATTAGAGCGTGTCACCGTTGAATACAAATACAAATACATACACTGAGAGGGCTGCAGAGCTAAAGTATGACATGCCCTACCATTAGAACCGCACTTGACAATAAAGCAGTGCTGTGGATAATATGAACCTTTATCATTCAACGGGCCATTTTCCTCTCCTATGTATATTTCAATTGCACTATGCTCCAGGCAGCCGCAGCGAAGTGTTGAAATGACACACTGCTACTTTCAAATCGGTAAATATACTAGCTTTATCCCCACAGGTTGCATGAAAAACAAGCCTTCCTTTTTCTAGCTCAGCAAATATCCATAAGTTTATAATATATCAACAACTAGTGCTGTTAATTTGTTCTCCCCCCCCTGCCTGGAGCACATGTGTTTTGGTTTACCTTAAAGCAGACTTGTATCTGGACTCTGGCAGCGGGACGGAGGGAGAGACAGAGAGACGAGAGAAGAGAGAGAGAGAGAGAGAGAGGTCTTTGTCTATGACACCATTAATCAAGTGTCCTTTTAACAAAAACAGAAAACCAGATGAGAGACAAAGGGAAGAAGACGTGGGGGGTGGACCCTCATTTAGGTTCGAAGAGTACGAGAGGAGTGGAGCGAAAGATGGATAGACAGAGAGAGAGAGACAGAGAGAGAGACACGGAGAGAGAGACACAGAGAGAGAGACACAGAGAGAGAGGGGGTGCCTGCCTGACCCACATCCAGACCTTCAATAAATCAAGCAGCAACAATAACAAGCAAAGTTTTCATGTGGTTTGACTGATTAATCAGGTTTTTTTCACTAGACATGGGAAGCGAGGGAGTCTTTTCTTCTTCGGTCTTGTATCTTGAGGCAGAATGTTGCAGAGAGTCTCCGAGACCACAAAGTACCAGGACAAGGCCTTTCAGAAAGAGCTCTTGTTGTATGTGTAAAACCTGCTAATTTCCATCTTCTCTAGAACGTAAATGCCCCTGGACAATGTGCACTTTGAACTGAACGATTACGATTAAAACGCAAATAAAAACCAGTCTAATCCCAATCACAATGCTTGTCAGAAGAATCGCAATTAGACATGGCTGTTAGTGCAGAAGTTTGATCACAAGGACCATTTCGCTACATCACGTGACCAACGCAAAGCTCTGGATCAGCACAAACTCTACAACATTGTGCCACTGGCTCATCTCACTCAAGGTCAGCCTTCATAAGACTCAGACGCACGCCACCACAAAGATCCTCTCTGCAGTGGGACGCTCTTTAGAAACATGAACAACGGGGGCCTGCCGGAGCTAAAGCCGCGGGACTGAAGCGGCGGGATTGAAGCGGCCCTCGGAGAGTCCAAGTGAGGTGCCGATCGATGGCCATTGAGTGCGGACAAGGAGGCTCCTGGATCAATCCGGGGCCATTACAGAGATGTGTCTTCTGGGACCAGAGAAGAGGAGCGGAGGGAAGGGGGGGTGATACATCTGGGGGACTGTAATAGTGTCTTGGTTACGTTATCTGTGGGTGGTTTTACTCCAGGTGGATGCTGGACACATCCATAAAACAGGGACAGGATCAGGATAAGGGACCTGCTCTTCTATCACTGCTACAATCTCCCAGTGAGTGGTTTCAGTGGTGAAAAAGAATGGATTATTTAGTCTTGTCTTCAAATTCTGATGAGTTTCTTCACAGTCGAGTGAAAAGTTAGGGATTGATTTTTGCATATTTTTTTAGGAAAGGTCAAAGTAAAAATATTTATAAGTTGTAATAGATCAAAAATATGACAAACTTTGAAATGCTTTGTCATCAGAATATAAAAAAATCTGTGAAATATCTAAATTAACCAACATCGGTTCAAAATGTTAATGATTTTAAGGCTTTATAGCAAAAATAAGCAACCTTTATTAATAGATAATAGATCATTTTTCTTTTACAAAATCTGTTTAAAAAAAATAATAAAAAATTGTGGTGAAGCTTGTAATATATATATATATTTTTTTTTAATACAATAATAAATGTATTTAAACAAGGCTCTGATGTTCCTCACATGTGTTTTATTTGCCAAAACAACCTTGAGTTTTCATATTTTGTAATATTCTGAGTTTAATCCCAGTTTCTATTGAAATCACATTATGTTCCACACACCTTTGAAGGATCTATTGTGGAAGACTTTTTATCTTATGGTTTACAACTGGACACAGTGTAGGCATGTAATCAGATGCATATGGCTTACGTTTAAGCTTACGTTTGACCTTTTTTTTTTAAATTCTGGACGCACATTTCTGATTCCAATAGTCGTGATTATTTTGTTTTCCATAATCAAGCAGCTCTAACGTATACTTAGTTAGAGTGAGCATCGTTGTTCTGATCATGTACAGCAGCTAATGGCGTCTCATGAGACCCAGCGCCGCAGTGAGAACACAACTCCTCTCTCCTATCTTTTCTCCATTACTAAGATGTCTCTCTCTGCACTGGAAGTTGGGAGAGCTGCCTGTGCTGTCGACGGAGCGGCTTGGTTCGGTTGGAGATATTCTGTCACCCCTGCCCCGCCCCTTCACTAAACTGTCTCTCCAAACAAGTACATACAGTCATTGTTAGTTCTTCAAATAATCCGGTTTTACTTTGTCTTGTACCGTCTGGGTTGATTTACAAAAAACTAAAAAAAAATTTAATGTTGCAGTTATTAGGTTCCAGAATTGGAAAAGATTACGACTCAAAAGTCTTTATTGTTTTCATCAGTAAGGATTCCAAAATATAATAGGACAATCAAATGCAGCCACATTCTTTATTCAATTATTTAGTTGAAAGCGGTGCATTTGGTTGATGTGAAATAGACTATTAAAATGTCTATGAAATGCCTTTAGCAGTGCTTGCAAAATTGAATTGAGGTGCCATCGCGGCTCCTGCTCCTGCTGTCCAAAAGCCCTTCTGTGGCTGATTAAAAAGAATGTGTGTGCAGCTTTGGGGAGGCCGCGGTGCTACAGCAGGGCCCAGCCTGTTACGAGCGAGAACTCTGTTTCAGCAATCTGGGTTCTCTTTAGCGTTGGACAGGGACCAGAGCGAGCTGCACAATACACTTCTGTTTGAGAGAAGGACAAGGGGGGACCGCCTCCATGTGCCACACTGGACATACGTGGCACTGAGCAGATCACACACTCCAGAATACAACATGTTAATCACATGTGGGTCATGTCACACTGATTTCTGTTCAGGGTTTTGTCTTTTAAATAAATAAGAGGCAAACGAATGGCAATATATAAAAATAATTAGGGCCCATCAAGAAAGTTATAGACTTTAATTTGGACAACAGCATCTATCTCTGGACTAACAGTTTACGTAACTTATGACACGTCATCTGTTGCTATAGTTTTTGCCTCCTAAGCACAAGCAGCCACTTTGGGTTTGTTGGCAACAGTATCCAAAACCCCAGGCAGCCTTTGTGCTGTAGAGTTTGAGAGCTCAGAGAGGTCAGTGCAGCTGGAGTAGCACTCATCACTGTCAGACTAAAACAATACAGTGGAAGGAGACTGAGTCTCAAACACAACTGTGACAAGCTGAAGAAAAAGAGTGCAGAGTTTTGAGTCCAGGCCAGCACCTGTCCCTCTAAAGCCATGTCCCACGGCTCATGGTGCTTATGATGCTCATGGTGCCTCTCTCATGGTGAAGGGAAAGCCGGCCGCCCGGCCTGCCAGACCACCACGGGGAATTTGTTTATGTTTCCTCGCTGCCAAGTTCCTGTCAGAGGCGGCCCGAAGAGGAACAGCCACGCCTTTTCCTATGTGCAGCGCTCTCGGAGCACAATATGGGCCGGCATTTGAAGCAAGACCCAGATCTGGGGAGGTCACTGACTACAGCTCATACACAGACATCATAGTTTAAGTCAATTCAAGAAAGATTAACACTAGAAATGGCACAAGCCGTTTTATTGAAGCTTGGTACTTGGTTATGCCAATGGTTATTGGTGTTGTAAAAAACAGGCTAAGACCACATGAAACACTATAAACAGGACTGTGAGATTTGCATAGAGTCAACTGAGCAAAAATCTAAATGATCCATTATAATACTAAACAGAGCAAATGGCTTGGCTTTTCAACACAAGCGGTGAATTATGATTAACACATTCATCATTGGCAGTGTGGCTAACTCCTGCTCATTAACACAATGCCCTGTATTTCTGTATTGTTTTTTTCCCTCCTCTTCTGTGCACCTACAGCACTTTGGTTCAGTGAGGTCAGCCGGTGCATAAAAGACATTCAGTGATTCTGAGGAGGAAGCCGGTCATTTGCCTCAACACCATGCATGTTTGTGCGATTGTCCAGTCAGTGTACAGAGGAAGATCAGGTCAGACGAGGCCAAGCAGAGGGGCGCGGGACACAGGAGGGAGAGACAAGAGGAAGTGATGGACAAAAAAGAGGAAAACCAAATGCTTGGATGGAAAAGCGTTCTACAGAGTGGTTTGAGGAAACTCAAAAACAGGAAGCAATTTCTGTCAGCTTGGATGTGGGGAGAGCACCCACTCCCCGTCACGTGGTGGCATATTTCTGCACAAACTGTGTTTACGCACACATCTCAGATAACAGCATCAGCTGAGTGGAGGAGGCACTGGGGAGAGCCGCTGGCTGCTTTTGCCTCAGTGAAATGCATGCAGGCTTGTCAAACAACTCTAAAAAACTGTGGGTGGAGTGAGCTCTGACGATTGCAAAATAAAGTTGAGCGAGCAGCTGCGATGTGCACACTCCTGCTCGGACGTCACTAGTGAGGAAGCACACTGCCGCAGTAAATATTCAAATGCCTCACAATGAGATATGCAGCATAAAGCCCTACAGAGCCTCAAGTTGTGCACTCAAGCACAACGCTCGACACTTTACATGTCTGACAAATCTGACAAAAGGAACTTAATCCATGCCTTCTATTGAAAGCCATAAATGCCTTAGCGCTATTAAAACTGTCACAGTCACAAAAGTTTACTCCAAAGACAGTTGTGACAATGCAAGGCAACAATGAATAAACAAAGCATTTTTGTGGAGACAGAAAGTCAACAGTGGACTGAGGAGAGGGAGAGGCACAGCAGCAGAGCGACCTACCGCACAGAGAGTGTGAATCATTAAAAGCATGTGTTCCACATCGACTGCTGGGGCCGCGTCCCAACCCACTTATGAACGCTATCTGAATTATGTTGGAGAAAGGGGCTTTAATAACACTTTATGTGGAGACAAGCCGTGAGGTCAGGGATAGAAGTAAAACTCTGAAACATGCTATGCCCTGCCAACTCACCACATAAAATAAATGAAGCAGCTAATATTTTACTGTCATGTGAAACTATGTTGGTCATAAAACATTGCAGCTGAAATTGTACATTAGCTCTATACAACAGAACGGTTCTCCTTAATATTATCCTGCCAGAACTGTACAGTGAACGGCGCACAGACGAGTGCAATCACAAGAGACGTGTTTACAGTGGTAACCATGGTTCCCGTACTGTTTTCGCCTGATACTGAGATAAAAGATAAGAAACTTGGTCTACGCTTGAACAAAAGCAGATAAAAACACAATGAGTAACTGACCAACTATTTTTGCCCCCCCACATCAGAAAAGGCAATTTTTTTCTTTTTAACTTTCTTTTAAAATCAGTTGAATAAAAAATAAAACTCAATATAACTATTACTACGGACCACAGCCTGAAGGTCTACAAAAACTGGTTCTTTGCTGCATTCAAGTGATTTATTCGATGTCATTTCTGTACGCTCATGTTTGTATTGCTAAAAACTTCAATAAATGAATGAACAAAACCCAGTTCAGAAATCCCCATCGCTCCTGATGTGAGCTGCACAGGTAGGACTGCAGCAGCGTGGCCGTCAGGAGCAGGACTGACACTGGATGTAATATTTAGGCAGAGTTTGACCACAAATGTTATGTGCACGGAGCACATAACACCCACAGACACAAGTGTGGAGCGCGAACAGGTCGACAAATTCGGGCTTACCCCAAAAACATCAACCTCCCCGTCCTTGAGCAGGGGTTAGGGTTAGTTAAATCTCACCCTTGAATCGATCGCAGCTCCTAAGCTCTGAGGAGAAACAGAAAGAACGATATTTGAAACCGGGAGCTTTGTGGCCCTTATCCACATGTTGCAGACTCAGTGACTCCCCCGGCCCTTTCCTTGGCAGCGGACCACGTCAATACACCAAAAAATTCTTACGGGCTTTTTCCTTCCTTAACTGGGGCGGTAATGTCTCCGCCCCTTTCCCGACAGATTCTCTCACTCCCTCTGTGTATGTGGGCCCGGACGTCATGTGAAAAGTGGAGTGAAACAGTGCTTTTGTGGTGTGACAATTACCTAGAGCGAAGCACAGTAGCCACAACGGCCACAACTCAATTACTGCAATGTGAATCAGGTGGCAGTCGAGAAATCCCCTCCGCCGGACGCACACAGGGGGACAGAAATGAGACAACTTCATTGGCCAGAAGAGCTAATGTGGTATGTCATCTCATCTTAGCAGAAAAGATAAGCCAATAAGCATATCTTTTCAGGAATGTGTCACTTTAACGATGAGTGAGTATGTGTGTGTGTGTGTGTGTGTGTGTGTACTGAATCCTACATCTATGATTTAAATGGGCACATGACAGTCCGACGCACAGATAAATGGCACCTTTGTGTGGCAGGCGTTGTGGAAAAATGGGCAAAATAACTCTGAGTTGTGAATAATTAGGATGCATTTGGGTTAATGAACGATAACTTTGGAGAGTTTTAAATGCTTTAAGATGACAGAGCTCCTTTCAGACTTTAGAGGAAGAAAGTAGATTTTTTTTGTGTGTTAATGGCAATTTTAAAGTCTGCAGTCTCATTTTCAGGAAATATTGAACATTATATTTGTTTTTAATGATGTAAATAAATAAAAATCCTGATTCCAATCCAACTTTATTTGTAGAGCACCCAACAAAGTCGACCAAAGTGCTTAACACACAAATTATCGAGATGAGAAAACATTGTTCAGCTCTAAAATCAATCTAAATTGCAGGCAATCATATTTAAAAAGTAATTTATTTGTCTCAAAAGCATAAAAGAATAGTTCTTTATGACGTGGAAACAGATCTTTGTTTATGATAACCTGAGAAATGAGCACTTTTGTATAAAAAAAATATAAACAATGCAAGTATAATTTTTCCTTGAGAATTTCACACGGTTCACTTGTGCTTTTTGCTTTTAAACTTCACTATAGGCACTGCTGTTCTGTGTTGAGCGTTGAGCGAAAAGCTATGTCGGGACAGATGTTTTGTGACAAGCGTGGTAATGAGTGCGTTTTAATTGGGGCATGATCTGACAGTAGTACGAAAAGTCCCTCCCTGCAGACCAAAGTGACCTTGATGTCATTTTACAAGCAGCGGAAGAATTTCACACTAATTTGTGAACACAAGCGACTCACGCAGGCCTCATAAGTACTGCTTAAACATTGTGTGTCCATCTAATGTGCCTTTTTGAGCTAGAGTCGTTTGCCTGTGAAATACAATAGAGCAACACTTGGTACTGTTTTATTAGGAAACTGTTTGTTTCCCACTCTAGGCTGCCTGTTAAAGCCTGTAAAACCATTTAAAAAGATCATCACCATCAGCTTCAGCAGTTTGATGGTTAAGTAGTTATTTTGGGAAACTGCAAAAACGCCGCAAACATTCAGCAGTAATACATCACTTGGGCTCATAAAGCTCCACTGTGAGTCTGGGACAAGTTACAAATTTAAATACAGTTAAAAGTTCGTCTAAAATCTAAAATTGCTATGTTTTCAGGTATCCAGCTGATGTAAATGTCCTGTGCAAACAACAAACGATCTTGTCTCCTTAGGTTCTCCAAATGAAATCGTTCAGTTAAACAAATACCAAGACTTCCTGACATTTTTGTTCATCTAAAATGACAGTGAGCAGAACTCTGGTCCAACAGTGACAGACGTTTATGCTGCGAGTAGGAAGTGAGTCTGGGTGGGCAGGGGCTGGAAGTCACTACTCTGATGAAAGTGGACAGGAGTCGCCATGGGTAATCACTGCTCCGTCCAAACTGATGGGAAGCAAACTCACCTGAGGAGCAAATACAGAGGCAGAAACGCACAACATACTGGAGCTCAGCCAGTCCATCTGCTTTTCCAATGGATTGCAATTTACTGCACCACCAAGACCTCGCTTTAACAAGCAGGGGACTGGAAAGAACAATCCAACGCAGAGGTCAATGCACCGACATAGATTCATTCAGCACCTGGGATCAAGTTCTTAAAGCAGTGATGTCCTGTGATCATCATTTCTAACTGCATTTAAATTCATGATATTGTGTTCCAAGCCGAATGGTGGCTGTGATGACCATGTTTCTCGTCTGGGATGTTGTGAGATAAAAAAGCAGCCATAATAAAGCTTTTTGTTATTTATATGTATCTATATATTATTAAGGCACTTCAAACATTTAGTGCTACGGGCAAAAGCCTTAGCATTAGCATTAGCCTTGTATTAGGAGAGTCACAGTATGTGGAGCAACAGTGTAACGGGCGACAGTGACACATCCCAAAGGTCAGAGGTTGAAAGTGGGGAGTCTGTGAATGATTAATGGTGGTCGAAGGGGCCAATGGCACAGATTGGCAGCATCGCTTCCCACAGTCTGCCCCAGGGCAGCTGTGGCCCTAAGTGCATTACAAGGGCATTATAATTATTATTTATGTAAAATACTGGAAGAAATAGCAATGCCATTTCAGTATTTTCTACATTGAACTTACCAAGTGACAGCTCTGCAGTTAAAGACACATTTTGTGTGATCAAAAGTGCTTGTTGTGGCTCCAGAGTACAGCGCAGTTAGAGAGGACGGGCTGCCCTGCAGGGAGAGTCATGAGCTCACATTAAAACAGACACAAAGTGTTGTTTTAAGTCGCTTCTCTCCAACTCCACAGGCAGTGCAGTGTTCTCTTCTGCACTGACTCAGAGCTGGAAAGCCCCTTCAGTCACACATAGATCACATAACCTCTGCTGACACGGGACGACAGCACTCCCCATGGACAGATGCAGATTCACACACTTTGGCCAAGGCCCCGCACAGCCATTGTCCTTCAGAGTCATCCAAACAAAACAATGAGGAGGGTCACGCAAGGCCCCCTGTGGAATGGTAAATAAGCAATGAGAGTGAGAAGGCCTGGGCCCACTGAGAGAGCACACACTAATCCACACTGACAGTATAATGTGGATCACCGGTGAGAAATATGATCATCTTGGGGCAGGTGAATTCTGCTAATGTCCAATCATTCAGCAAGAATCTGACAAAGCCTGTGTGGAATAAATGTCAGATCTGTGATGTACACAACAAAAACACTGATGTAAAGCAATATGTAAATGAGCCCACTGCTGCCACACCGGCTTAGAGTTATATTATCACAGCCGTAGTACTGTGCAGTTACAGCTACACAAACAATGATCGTATTCACCATACGCTGGGATAAACCAACAGGTTTAAAACAGGCTCAAGGCCACAGAAATCAAAAGGGTGCAGGTGATTGTTATCATTCATTAGTGCTGCTGATTGAGCCTTATTATATCATCATCTTTGTTGTCATTATTCATGTGCTACAAAATTATTTTCATTCAGACTTTGCTTAGTGATAATGGCGGTCCACAAAGGGCTTGGAGGGATCGTCCCGCTTGCCGCTGCCCTTTCATATGTTAATAGGGAAACTGTTTTGGGTTTACTGGCCTGGTTGGAAATGATTTAGGGTGACACTGTGCTCTGAGCCTTTATGTTTGGGCTGACTGTGGGCTCATATATCACTCTGATCATTAATCAATTAGCGTCTCTGAGCCACCTGTCGGACACATCGGTGCAAAAAACATTCCAGCCCTTGGGCAGTTGCTAGACGATGATCATCAGTAGCTCTGCTATTACTGCGTGGCCTGGAAGCCCCACCCACTCCCCTTTATGGTAATGCCCTGATGGATTACATAATCACACCCAAACAGTGACTGCACCAACCAAGGTTCCACTCCGAGGGAGCCAGCAACAATCCAGCTGCCAAAGCAGTTATTTCTAATGGAGCTCCACATCCAAATCAACTGGACATTTTTTACCACATGTTTGCCCTCCACTGCCACAAAGTGAAAAGACTTGAGAGCAATTGATGGCGACCTTGAAAGGGAATCAATAAGCTGATGGCTATTCAAAAGTGCTGAATGCACATCCACTACTGTGTCCCGCATTGTTTTAAATGCAACGGCCTCCAGGTCCCATTGATAGTTGTTTTGTATTGATGGTGCGTCACCGCAGCCAAACACACAGAAGATGGAAAGGTGTAAGTTATCAGACGCTAACTGAAAGTGGAGAGACTTACTGCTGACTTGCAGAAGTTAACTCTAAAATGCTCTTTTGGATGCTTAGAATGCACAATGACACTGTTAAGGCCCATTTCTAGCCTTTTCCTTTTGAATTCTTGTATTTTCTAAAACAACAAAAAAGGTTCCATTTGAGAGTAAATTAAGGCATCCAGCAGCAACATTTATATAAAAACTACTGTGTGTAAAAGCCATCCTGCCAACAGACAATCTCTTTCTCTCAGGCGTTCCTCCCTGACAATCCCAAATCCCCTTGCGCCCTCCTCGTCACCCTGAAAGCCTTACATTTTTTGTTACTTGCAGAAAAATCTGTACAAGCAGCTGACGAGATAAAGTGGAACTAAAATTAGAGCCTAATCCGATGACTCTGAATGTGTGGACATGGAGAAAGTCAATTTGTCAAGCCTTGAATTAGCTGTATTCTTCAAGTATGAGAGTAGCACTTTCACGCAGCTTAGCACTACCTCATGGCACGCTCCGAGCAGTTTTTAGAGTCACAGGACAAGAACATGGTGAGAACATGTGTATATACATTGGCATGACTTTGCAATGCGCTGCCATTATGGAGCATCCTTACCAGTGTCTGTACAGTCTCTCTTTCAGTTTCATCTTCAGAAGGCTACAGCGAGAAAAGCTGATTCACAGGGTTGTACTAAAATCTGGGCCAGTGTGTTGCAAAGTGTACCAAGTACTCCACACCAGAAGGCTTTTTTCATCTTTTAAATCCAACTAGTTCAGGCAAGGTGCCAGCTCCCAATATTATCAGGTGGATATTCAAGAGAACAAAAGCCCCTTTGCAAATCTTTGTGGAAAAAAAGAACAGACTTTCTAGTGGAGATACGTGGTGTGTGTATGCACAGCCGCTTTCTGTGGAATTTCAAACAAATTCATTTCAAAAGATTATTTTTCTGATAATCTCGCACAGTCACAGTATTTACTTATCTTGGCAGTATGGGGCTAAAAACTAGCAGAGATATTGGAGATTCTCAGGTGCTTAGGTAAAACCAAAACTGGGAACAAAAGCAATGGAACAATCTAAAATGACTCACTATAATGACATTCCTGTACATTTATTTCAGAAACGTGACATAACAAGGGAAATGCATGTTAGTGTTATGGTATCAATAGGACAAGGAGTAGATAAAGGCGGTCCACAGAAGCTGAACAGAGACAGCTGGGAGGAGGGGTGATGGGCAAAAGGCCAAAGCTCAACCTCTAAGGGTCAAGAGGTGATTAGTAGCATTCATCATACCTACGCTAGCTGCTAAACGAGGAGCCACAACTTCCCTCACAAGAAATTGGACGCCTTTTGATGTCAAAGTCCAAAAGTGGCAACCAGATGCCCCTGCATTTATGACTAAGACAAATATCGGGATCACTAAGGGGAAAAACATGACTGACACTGAATGACAGCAGCAGTGGATCGTTACATCATTTGGACTATTTAATGAGCAAAGTCTGGATCGGATCAAGAGTTTAAAAACCTGCCAATGCCAACACGAGAGCTTGTATTTCATGCTACATGCAAGGGACTTGGGTTTCATTCGATGGAGAAACAATGGTTGGAGGATGAAGAGGCTGTGGTTGTGGAAAGGGAAAAGGAAGGCGAGTAGTGTTGTACAAGTCCTGATGAAAGCCATGCAAGGTATCCTGATGCTGATGATTCTCAAAGCCACACGGACATTCAACATGGAGCTAATGACAAAGGAGTAATTGAGAGCAGGGACGCAGTTTGGCAGAGTCTTATCAGAGAGCACACGCCCCCGAGGGACCGCCCCACAGGAAAAGGAACAGCGGCCAGGCTTTGTGCTGCTGCAGCGGGACCAAACAGGGCCAGAGTCCAGCGGGGACTCAAACTGTGGGAAGATCATTAGGACTAAAGCATGCAACAGACACCCATCAAAGTCAGCAAGACAACATTGCACAAAAAAAGCTTGCTTGTTTGCAGTTTTGGAATAGAAACGCACAAGCAAAAACACAATTTAGGAAAGATGCACGTTTTTGGTGGTGAAACATTTTATAGAGCCTACTTGGACCGAGGTGAACAGAGTATGTTTAGAAGTCAGAGCAGCCTGTCCATACATGCTCAGGTGTGACAAAAGGCACACATCCAAAATGTCCCAGTTACTTTATAAACTATAAAACATCCCAAAAATGTGGAAAGAAACGTTGAGATTTAAGAAAAAATCCTGCAAAACATTACATTATTTAAGTATACACATGCACATGCTAAATTTACGGTCTGTCAGTCCAGACCTCCAGCAGCTTCACTCCTTCATGTATTTACCAAAGAAAATCTAGGCAGGATTAGAAATTTGATTTCCTCTAGGCAGAATTTGTTCACACTTATACTGAGGGTAAATCCGACATCAGATGCAAAAACTACAGCTTCGCAGCTTTACAAAGAGTCTAGCCGATTGTATGTACTCCAAAGGGTTCAGGAACAGCGTCAGTTTGAATTTGGCCACATTTTAGTCAGGTGTTAGGCCCGGAATGATAAGGGGTCAACCATTTAAACCCTTTCTAATGTCACTAATTTAACTCAAGCAAAGGTAATTGCTTATTCTCCGATGCACAGTTAAATATAGACATATAACAAGCCCAAAATCCAACATTTGCTTAGGGCATCCTCCTTAGCCTCAGCTGTGGACAAAGAAAAAAGCCAAATTGTGTGTTGGCACCATGGCCGAGTTGAGCAGGCAGTGACCAAGAAAACGAGGAGAGGCTGATGTGTATAAATGGGAGGTTGAGTAGAAATCAGCCTGTACAAGGAGCCAGGCCGCGCTCTGAGGAGCCTCTTGGACCTCAGTCAACACATTTCACACACGCTGGGTCTGGAAACAACACGCTGGGGGCTCCCGCCTTCATTTAGATGAAAATGGACCTCCTCGAGAGGAAATAAAGCCATTTTTAACCCCTTCCCTCTTGACAAGTCAGCCTCCTGTAATGTGCCCAGTCAATGGACTGTGGGTCTATTCAACTGAAGCAGCCCACAGCACAGCCATAAATAATGTAGGGCAGCTCACATGAAACCCTAATCACCATTGTGCTGTCACCCAACAGAGAAGATTGCTTGTTTAATTTACTGCGCTGCATCTGTCTCAGTTCTGGCCAATTTAGTTGCAGTTTCAATAAGCAAAGACTCCAGGTATTTATCAATATGGCTTTGTTCCAATGCAATGAATCAATGGCGATGTAATGATCATGTATGTACATGTGCACATGCTCTGCTTTATAATGTGCTGCTCATGAAGCACAAACAAAAACAGGCAAAGCAATGGCGTCTGAGAAGAAGCCATCAGCACTCAATAAGCGGAGCTCATTACTGCCCATACACGGCCTACTTCCTGACATTACTATTCCATTAGCCTGCCAGCATTTGCATATTGCCGTTACTTCTTTATAGGCGCAGTTGATCATAGCTGGCAGCCATATGCCGCATGTTGCATATTACAGTTATAAAAAAACATGAAAAATTGAACATATGTTGACATGCAATGAACTACAGATAAATACAAAGCAGCATTTTTTTATAGCGTCTCTGAAACAAGTACTCCTGCAAACTTGTGCGGAGCCAGTGTACTTTCTGACATTTGTATACCAAACTCAATGTACATGGAAAACCAAGTTTCTCCAAACTGTCACTGGTGATTAATGAGGGCACTTTCAGCTGTGCAAAAGGTATCCCACACAATTGGTCAGTAATTGTTTTTGGTGTATAATTCTGCGATGATTTGGGACGGAGAGCACAAGCCCATCCTCTCAGAGGATGTGTGCTGACAGTGATGTGGTGGAATGGCTCTTCAGCGCTCTTGCTTCACTGTGATGACAGCTCATGGAGGCAGAAGAAGCAGCGACTCACTTGCCACTGTGTAAAAAATCCTTGGAGCAGCTCAGCATGCGATAACAATGCTCTGAGCAGAGCTTCAGCTAGCTGCAGGAGCTACAGTGGCACTGTGGTATCATCTTTGTTCAGGACCATTATCTTGCCCCTGTGCTGTTCACTTCGCACTGATAAATGTGGCCCAGCTTCTCCAGCTAATGTGCAGACAGCTGCAGCAGCAGCAGCAGCTGGGTAATACACTGTCAACTGCCTCAGACGCCCACACAGGAGGCACAATGGAGAGGATTTGTTCCACTGAAATCTGTGGAAGACACTTTGCTTTGGGCTTTGCTTTGAAACTGGACGTGGGGCTGCCCATGGAACACACACGTCATAAGGACTGAAGGAGACTTGTCAGGTCCTGGAGGCAGAAATGTGTTAATTCAGTATAATTGAGACAACTGCTGCCGGCCACTCTTAGTTAGAAAGTGCAAGCTTGCACACTGACGTGAAGTGTTTCTAAGGTTCAATTACATAAGTTAAAGTAACAGGAGAAAACTTTTCTCAGTCTGTAACGTAAAGGTGAAACGTATCAATGCTGACAGACACAAGAGACACTGGAGATGTGGGGAACTGTCCATTCTCTGGCAGCTCCTGGAGACTCAGCGAGGGATATTAACACACGTCCCTCACACACAGGGACAGGGCAGAGCAACAGGAAAGACAGGCCAACAGAGAAGAGATGATGGCATGTAAATCCAATTTCCAGCGACAGTGGCTCAGGATCACCATTTAGTCAAAGAACATATCATCTGTCAGAAGTAATGGCAGTGTCCTGGGGAAAATGAAGAAAATAGAATAGAGAACATTCATTAGGAGGCTGGGGGAGGTGTGCCTCGTCTGCTCACTGTCTCCCTGGGACAATAAATACATACACAAACCATTATTTGTGCCTTTACGAGGCTGCAGCCACTCTCCACAGATAACACGAGCGACGGTGCTCACCCTATCAGTAGAATGAAGAGATGAACTGACTGCCCAATCGGACGTCTGGCAGACTGGCCTCTCACTCAGAGCTGTGGATGTACTCAGTGGAAGCAATTGATACCATTGTTTTATGTAGAGGAGGCTGGAGAGGGATTAAGCAGCAACAATGGGGCTCTTTGAGTGAAAATGTCAGCCATCACACTGGGGGACTGTCCGACTGGGCACAGGCCCATCTGTGAAACGCCAAGGTACAAACTGAGTGTGGAAAATAGTATGAAGCCCGCGAGGAGGGCAATGAAACTCTGCAACGAGTGTTTGCAAGCCAAGTGGTGGGAACTGAGAAGATGAAATCAAACAGGATGAGAGAACCTGTAATGAACATCATGTGCTTGAGTTTGCACGAGGAACACAAGGCTTGTGATTTATGTTTGGTTGGTCTAATTGCACTGGAATAGTTCAATGAGGGTAATTTGGTTTTCTGGTAATGTCTTTGTCTGAAGCACTCTTCAAAACTGGCACAAATCAACCTCAAATACAGTTCTCAGATCACCGAGCAGGATAAAAGGTGAGAGGTCTTTAGCTCAGCCTCATTAAGAGAGACGCAAACGTGGCCTGATTCTTGAGGCAAATTAACATCACAAACCTAAAATACCTCTACCAATGATCCATTCTGGGACGTGTTGTTAGTACTAGAATAAAACCTTCTTTTTTTTCTCCTTTGTGGGCTCTGATAACCCCCTTGGCATTGAGCCTCTTTGATAGTCTCACTTTGAAGGCAGGAGGTGAATACAAATACTGGGTTGAAGTGAGGTGCCCTGCCGCTTTAACGCTGCGGATGAATCAGAGTTATTCTGCCGCTCTGACCTAATTGTTCTCTCTCTGTGCCGACAGGAACACTGGGAGCTGTGCACTCTGACACGTAAAGATTATTTAATACCATCAAAGCCATAAAAGGAGGAATAAAAGGAGCAAATTAACCCCCTCCGCGCCTGACAAGAGATTGAAGAAATACTGAGAGGAGTGATCAGTATGCACGAGCGGACCGATCCAACTGCTGCCGGTGGAGAAGACGTCACAACACCACAGCACTCTCTCAAAAACTCCGCTCTCCCGCTCTCTCGTGGTACCAGCCCCCATCCCGCTGCTCCGCTGGTTTTTTCCCACACTCGCCCCGCTCCCTGAGGCAACGTCGACGTCATGGGCACACAAAAGCCAAACCACTTTAATATCCCAAATTTTTGCAGAAAAATGCTATAGGACACAAGCAATTTTCTTTTATGTCCTTTTTAGGGACCAACAGGGGTCAGATAAGTACTCAAATCTGTAGTTAAGATCCTGATCCCAATTTTGAACCTTGAGTGAAGAACTTCAGAAGTAACTTTTCGCGCCACCCACTTAGAAGTTTAATTACTCTGGACATTACTCAGGACAGAAGAAACATCTGTAAAATCGTTCTCATCCATCAATGTCTCTGATTGGGAAAAACGGATTGTCTGGCAGTTTCTCATCTAACTAAACACTTTTTCATAAGAATAGGAAAGGGACTGTTTGAGTGTTCAGAAATATTAGCCTGAGATGAATAGAGCACTGCAGGTTGTTTTCGGCGTTGGCATCCCGCTTGACTTCAGAATTTTTGTATGTCAAACCTCCTGCCACACAATAAATGCCTTTGGAGAGTACTTTTAGTGCCAGGGAAGAAAGCCACAACAAAATAATGGATGACACAAACTGAACCAACTAGAACCACTTGATCGACATGATAAATTATGTTATTAAAAATTACTTCTGCACAATATTAGAAAATTGACACATTTGATAGACTTTGGACAAATATGCTAGACTACAAGTTTAGGACTATGTTCAGATGATGTGTGCTACTTATGTTTGTATGTTCCCTCTCTGCGTCATGTTCTTTGCCCCGTTTTGTCCATATTATATAAACTAGAAAACATTTATAGAAAAGATTAATTTTCACCAACAGATGCTACAATATACTGTGTGAGTAAAAGGTGTTTTTTTCTGTAATGGGAGATACAAATCAAGTACAGGCTCTTAAACTTAAATCATTCTCCATCATTACTGTTTAAGAGCTAGTACTACCCAAAAAGGGTGTAAACATATTCACAATGAATGCACGTAATTCAATAAATAAATATTTTAGTCCATCACAGCTATCCAAACTCCCCAAACTTAACACAAGCGATTAGAAAAACAACTTCAAAGACTTACTCACACTTAAATGTAGTGTGAGAGAGAGTGGTTTTTGAGTGAAATGTACACTGATATATGATTGCAGTCAAAACAGTGGAGTGTGTAGGAGGGACGCGCCTGATGTGTTTACCATTAGGAGAGTGCTGGTTGACACCTCCCTGCTGGCCTGTCACCCAAAGACCGTGGCATTCTACTCTACTGCTTGTGCATGTTGTATAAAGTGTACAGTACGGTTGAAAGTGATAAGTGGAAGTAAGTCAAACTTAGCGTGTGAGGCAGTGACATCCCCGGGCCAAGGGAAAATTGAGAGGCGCGCTGAATCAAAGCCACATGAATCTTTGTAAGGGTTAGTTTGGGCTTTTATCCCACAGCAGACCGCACCAAATCTATTTAAGCCAAGGCAAACTGGAGCACTCAAATACAACCAATGTCCACACAAGGGGCTGTATGTCTAATAATATGCTGAAACTTCCACTAAAACATGCTGTCACTACGTCCAGACGTTTGCTTCTTTGGGGCATTTACATAATCTCCATCAGCATACAGAAGGATATATAGGAAACTCCAAACCGTTAGTACGCAAAACTTATCACAATGACACGTTTTGTGCAAAACATGACTTACTATTGAAATTATTCTGATAAACAATAATAATGAAACATGTCGGTGTAATCACTCATTCGTCCAGGAGTGTTTCATTGTAGAAGTCCATTGTTTTTCTAAAACAGAGACTGTTGACCAGATGACTACAACTGAATCTTTTTCTACAATAATAATGAAACTACTCTTGACACCCAATGCTTTGTGCTACTTTGAGCTTTGCAACATCTTCGACAGGCCAGAGAGCTCCGGTTCATCTGAAAACACCGCTCTACCAAAAAAGACAACAATAAATAAGCTTAGTCCATGATTTGATGTGAACGTAACATGCACAGGGGCCATGCGCTTTATGCCAATTTAGACCTACTCTAGAACAGGGTTAGTCTTGGTATAGATCTGATCGAGACATGACTTGCCCCTTGTTGATAAAATGTAGTCTTGGTTTACACCATGTTGAAGTCTGGGTTTGCATTGCTGTACAGCTCAAATCTTATTGTACAATACAATTTTTTTTTTTTCTAATTCCCCACTAGTGCAAAAAAATATAAAATATTGAGACCCATATTGCTCCAGATAAGTCAGCATACACAGTAATTATCGTAATAGGCCTATCTGTTCACAGAGAACTGTGAAAAAAGCCAATTCATGACAGATTCAATTCCATAATTTACATGCTTTGAAAGGGTTGCATCCTAAATTTGTTGATACCTATTTCCTGTATAAAGTGCAGCCACGACATACTTCAATTTTGACAGCAAATACAGGACTCTACAATGACTATTCATTTATTCTAGAACAGAATGTTAGATTACATTCTCAACCCTCCATGAATTACTTTTTATTTAAGGGGAAAAAAAAACACAGAATCTAATTTTATGCCACTGCTTCTATCTGTGTTGCAGCGGCAAATGTGACAAATAAAGCCGTCAAAAACAGTCACAACTGACTCACAGGCACAGTGTTCAAAAAAGAAGGACCAGAGGAAAAAAATAGTCCTTTTGAGTGTCATTCACACTTGACTTTACAATACGCAGAGGAAAAAAAAGGCCATGGTGTGGGGGCCTGTGGTGTGTGTGTGTTGCGTGTGTGTGTGTACCACAGCGTCCGCTACCATGACACATTAGCAGCATGTGAAACCAAAGCGTGCAAGGCCTTAGACTGGCACTGCTCACATGGAGGCAAACAACTTCCCGTTGACGCTTTAATAGAGAGTTTGACAGAAGACTGCATGCTCGACATTACAAACTGGCACTATAGAGCAAAACATTTGCAATTTGGTGGAGACGGAACAATCGTTTTTAGATGAATGCAACAAATAGTAATTTAAGTCTAAATATTGTTAAAGAATAATGCAAAAAATGCAACAAAAAAAAAAAGTCAATCTTATCAAACTTGCGTTGTGATTTTGGGCATACAAATATAGAGAAACATTTTATTAGAGCCATTTTATTAAATAGCCACCACATTTGCATATCATTGCGTTCAGATTGGAAATCTTCACAAACGTTCCGCATTTCATTTAAAAAAAAAAAAAAGCGCTTTTTTAATTTGTGTTGGCTTAAGAAAAAAGGCAATCTACATCTGACTCAGTCCTGTCACCCTGAAAAACCAAAATAAGCACACTAAGGCACAAACCAGAACATGACAGGGTGAGAAAATCCTCCACCACACCAAATTTCTCACTCGCTGGAATGCCCTCAAATACATGCTCGGAATGTCACAGGTTGTCACAGAAAAGGGCATCTACTTTTCCTCGCCGCACCCCACATTAAAAGAGAAAATCAGCCCACACTGCCATCTCAGCAGAGGGGCGTCTTTAGACTATCATCAAGTATCATTGAGCAAATTGCACACCCTCTTAAGTACAATGGAGCTCTGTTTTCAAAAACGGATCTCTCAAATTAGAAGTAAACATCTCTAAAGTACTTGTCGCCGCTTTAAATGGTAGGGTAATAAGCACTGCAATCTGTGGTTTTACTAGACAGCATTAAAGTTTTACAAGGTAACACTGCTGTTTCTGATGCTGCAGGGGATGTAATTCTAATGTTATAACACAAAGCTGACGTTTCATTTGCACTGATGTAGACACCTCAAATTGCCAAGTTATGTTGACATGGTTTAATTAACGGTGGTAACAAATTAGGGGCAAACATGTCACCTTCTAAAGCTGCTTCTTTGGCTGAAATAAGCTCCCTGTCCCTGTGTAGTGTCATCAGGTTTCATCTGAAAACTGGAGCTTATGTGAAGAATGCAGGCTGTGGCTGCCTCTCTGTGAGCTGCCCGAAAACACACACAAGTACAGTCTGATAATAACTACCAGCAACAGTACATCCAAAATGAAACCAGTTCACTTTATAATGCCGACATTAAGCAGTCTATTAAAACAAGTAGTCAAAGCTTGACGCTTCAGGTTTGCAACACAATATGCACATTTCCAGGTTTAGATTATGAAAAACATGGTGAGGAAAGAGCGCACTTCTTGAGATAACAGGCTATTATGTCTATTTATCAGCACTTTTCAGCGGTTCAAAGGTGGACGGATTGCAAACGGTTTGTATAATTGACATAAAGAAACACTCATCGCTGATAACAGTCTCAGTGATAGCGTTTCGTACAAGCTGCCCCACAGGCACCATGGGACACGGCGTCACTATGTGAGCATATGTGGTGTTTAAGCTTAGAAAGCATGGAAACACAGCTATAGCGAAATAGTTATTATAATACAAGACATGTATTTAAAACCCTCAATTATCTTGCGTCTATTTAGGCATGTCCTAAGGCAAATAGGAGACGCCTTTGACACGATATTCCGATAGGTCTTGTTAAAACCAATTAGTTTGCGCACGTTGTCAAATGTTGACAGGCTGTCAGTGACAAGTGCAGAGGCATACCTGGACCTGTTGACTCCTCCTCCGGGAGCTCTCTCGGGCTTTTGCTGCTCAAGTTCAGGGGCGCAGCTGGAACACGCCGTTGCAAGACTCTTTTCAAAGTTTTCCCGTTGTCTCTCAAATGTCCCGGACAGCGGCTGCCTCCGCTGTGTTGAGAAGAATTATGTTCCTGAGAAAGCACAGGTAAAACGACGGCAAGCTGCTGTCACACAGGAGACAAGTTTGGCACCGCTTTCGCGCAGGCAACCATGGCAGTCACGTTCTCTGGCTGCGAAATCCAACACCAGCTCAGGCCACGCCCCTTTCCTTTTATGGGGCGCAGCCCTCAAAAGCGGACGTCCCGCTCTCTCCAGATGTGCCCCGAAAATACATGACACAGGTACGTCTGTACACCAGCCGGATACAACTAACGAAGTCATTACTTCCACAGTCACATTATTTCCACATTGAGACTTTTTAAATACATTTTCAATTTGACTGAAGGCTTCTAGATAGAGAATATTTATGAATAAGTGTAATGCTTTTGTGACAAAAAAAAACTGTATTGTCCAGATACCAAATACTACTACAATTATTTATATGATATGATTAATACATTATTATATTATATTTATATGCATTTATTGTTGACTAGCCACAATTAGTTAATAATAATTAAGAAATAAATTAAAGTATATGTTTTGATGTTTTCCTATCATTTGTCCCATCACATTAAAACTGACAAACATTTGGTCACATCAAATATTGTGTCTATAATCTGAAATTGGGGGACATATTGCAATTTGTGAATATGACATTGGAAGTACATACAATACATCAACACATGAAGAAAACTAAAGTCAACTCAAAAGCACAAAATACTTACCACATGACTGCCTGTGATTATCCTAGACAGTCGTTTGCCTGTCATGATTCAACATAAAGTGAGAGTGATAAAGAGCGAGAGACTAAGTGGGCAGGGCTAACAGTTCAAAAGATATTCATTGTTCAAAATCAGGTTCAAGGTCTTTAATGCTTTCAATATAATATAATCATGTTCTGTCTGAAGTATAGTTTTTGTGTGAGAAAGCCGGATTGACTGCTACTCCGCACATGCTGCTCCACTGGATAACTTTCCATCCCAGAAAGCAAACTTTAGTGACAGGTGGTACATTTGAAACCCCTTGTCCCACATGATTTGACAAAAGGGCCAGGAGACAGTTGGTGAGTGACTCCAGACCTGCCTCCATCTTTCCCCTCAGAGCACCGACACTGCTACAGAGAAAGTGTGAGCGACAGTATCTCTCCCTTGCCTGCTTCCCCCGCTAGCTTTAAGGCTTTCTCAAACCAAAGCCGTGAGTGGCACAAAGCTATGTCAGTTGTCACACATCAGCACACTGGTGAGGAATGCTGCGCTGGGGGCAGACTGTTTGGTTGTGACATGGGACGCACAGGCATGCAAGTTACCGTGGGCCTGGGGACTCGTCAAATGCTAAAAGTATGTACAGCTAGAGTGTCAGAAGAGAATGGCTGGAGATGGAGCCGTCTAATTTCAGTGGTGGGAGACAGGTGGAAGTGGCGCCCCACGTCATGTAAATAGCCTTTGCTGGACTGCAGTGTTGGGATCCAGGTTGTATGTATCTTTCATAGCTCCACGTTGGCTGTAGAGCCACTAGGGTCTCCTTATCTCAGCTGCATCCTTTTCTTGAAGCAACACTAAGTTAGAGCCGTCGAATCTTAATGGGGTCTGAGAATAGCTCCCTCTCGTTGAATATAAAGTGCTAGTATACAGTAGCTATGGGCATTTCGAGCTTAGACACCCAAGCCATTTGATGCCAGTCCTATTCAATACTTTATATAGCTTTGGAATGGCGGGAGAAGCTGAACTTGTAAAACTAGAGCATTAAAGTAAGGTCTAGTTGCTGCATGGATATGGAAAATTGGTTGTGCCTTTTAGATCCATGGTTCTATATGTTCCCAAACTGGTCCTGAGCAGCATCATGGCGTGACTAAGACTGAAAGAGGAGCCAGTCGTTGACATGACGGACTATGCACAGAACGCATACCTAGACATTTTTCTTGTACAAAATAGTCTAGATTAATGCAGGTTGACAGTCAGTCTTAACATGGCAGTCTTGTCTCCAATTCCTGTGTTGTAATTGGACATAAGAATATTATCATTTCCCACATAAACTATACATTTTACAAGGATAATATGTCAAAAAAATATTTGTAATGGCAGTAATAGTAGTATTCACCTTATTCCGGAAGTTGGCCTGAGCGTTGACATAATCCTCCTTCCGGTTGTATTAGTTAACAATGGGCGGCCGACCTCGAGAGAAAAGTTCTACACAGACTAAAAAGCCGTTTTCAGAGTGGGTGCACTGTTGACTTGTTCGTGCACATGAACATAGGACATTTTACACAAATCAATCTACTTTATTGACCTTATTTCGCCCACCTTTTCCTCTTTTCCCCACATATCGCCGTTGTAATCACACTTCCGGTCCAGCAGGAACTCTGTTGGTTTAAATGGAGAACGAGGGAAAAGTCTCACTGCTAAAATATGCTATAAAGCAGATTGATTTGTGTAAAATGTCCAATGTTCATGTGACCAACAAGTCAACAATGCACCGATTCCCAGGGTGGCCCGAAAACAGTGTGAAGAACTTATTTTCTCCGAGGTCGTCAGCACTGTATTAACTAATACAACCGGAAATAGGATTTCTTCGTATCGCGGCGCACAGACGTTCTTCCGGAATGAGGTGAATAGCATATTTTAGCGGCAAGACTTTTCCCCTGTTCTCCATTAAGTGAACGATGTTCCCGCTTGACAGGAAGTGCCAAAGTAATTCTTTTGTCACACAGAAACATGCAACAACTCATTTATCTAGTAGCCTTTTCTTAACGATCATGCTTGTAACATGTTAAATTCTACTTGGGCTTGACATTTACAACTTTTTAAAGGGTTCACAGTGTATAAAGGCTCATAATTCTTATTTATTGAATGTTGTTTTTGTAATAAATGTTGTCAAAGCTAACAGCTCTTATTTGCGTGTGGTTATTGTTACAGATGTTACAGATGTTAGTGCAGTGCTTCTCATGTTTCACTTTACAAGGCACCCCCTGAACCCCTAGCAGGTGCTGTGTTTCCTACCTCAGTGGATAACATCAGCCACCATGATCAATACGTCTAACCCTGGGTGAGGCCTTATTCCAGGTGTTTAGGCTGTTCACATTCAAAGCAAAACAAGCTTTTAATACAGATTTTACCGTCCAGCTTGTCACCCACTGCCAGGGTAGACATTTCCAGTCTCCTAAATGTTAGAAGACACAGGCACAGCAGGCACAACTGGGCCTGCTAATGCACCGGGGCAACATGAGCCTGTGGACCTGACGTCAGCATGGCCAGCGGTCTGCAAGTCCTTTATTGGGTATAGATTTGAAAGGGATTTTGAGAGGGAGCGGACTGGAACTCGAGCATAGCGAAAGTGCCAAAGCTTAGTGGTCAATCACCATCCTGTACAGAGTCTCTTGGCTTTTAATTCCTTCAGCCTGCCTTGGCCTGCCTTAAACCACATATTTATTTGAATCTACCAGCAGCCAACCATTCATCACCACATGACTCCCCTTCATTAGCTTGTCCTCTGTAGTCAGTTATAATGGAGAGGCCCTTATAGTAAAGCACTTCAGGTCAAGAATATTCTTTGAAATTGTAAGTGTATTGAGCATTTGTTGTTAAGAACTGTATGAAAAGGGCACATACAGTACCTAACACAATGTAAGCTCATGGAGAAAAAAGACGAAATGAGTGAAAGGGGAGAAAAAATGCAGATGAGATGTTATCAGCCGCATGGAAACGGTTAGCCGGGCCCCCAAAGACTTCTTTGAACTGGAAATGGCTGTTAAAAAAACGACTTTCTCTTCAATAACATGCCACCATTGCAGAAACAAGAAACGTCTAAACACGCACAAAATGCCACTGTATGGTCCGCGCTGCACTCCCTAATCTCACCTGCATGAGAGAAAACCCATTATACACTTTAATTTTCTCCCTCTCATTTTTTCCTCTCCTGGCGCAAAAAAAAGAGATGATTTTTCAAACCACTGACAGCCGAGCCTTTCGCAGGATTTAGACCATCTGAAAACATGTGGTAAGCCTAGTGGAATGTTTCAAATGACTCCCAGATGTGGGCCGTAGACAGGTTTAACCCATTCTTATCCTGGTCCTGGAACAGAGGTATGGAGAAAGCCACTATGGTAGACTTTGTGCGTTATCACACAATAACAGAGCTCTCTGTCGAGTTCTGTTATTTTCAAAGCATTAGGGCGCACTGAACTGTGGCTTAATGTAATTTGCACTAAAGCTAAAAATGGAGGTTCTCTTATGCCGCATTAGCCAAGAATAAAGAATGCAAGAAAGCTACTTTTTTCCAGATGACTCAGCAATCACATGGAGACCTGACACAGTTAATAAATTCACCTTTAGAGACTACTCATATTCTGGGCATGGTCTTGTCCCCCTGTGCAGTAAAGTCACTATCTACTATGAATCATCTGTGTTTACGTATGATTAGTTATGAAGCATGTTGTCGTAGTTACCCTCCCAAATATGGCGGTTGTGATGGTATTGCGGAGCAGCTAGTGGACTAAACGGGGTGGAGAGAGCGCTCCTCTTGATATCTTATGAGCAACAAACTCAAGTGACCCCTTCTGTATTTGTCCCTCCTTCTCTCTCTCGCTCGCTCTCTCTCCCCTGTATTTGCCTCTCCCCTCCCTTGCTTTTTCTCTCACCGGCTTAGCCAACTATAAAGCGCTTGTCCAACACACCCGTCAGTCTGCCAGCCAGCGTGTTGGACTGTCTCCCATTATACGCAATCACAACAGACAGAGAGGGAACATGCAGACGGCCGATAGAATTGCAGCAATACTAAAGGGCAGGGAGCTCTGGCAAGAAGTGTATGGGCGACAAAACACAGAAAATGGAGAGAGAGAGAGAGAAGCTATTGGAGAAGAAGAGATAGTTTTATACTCTGGGCTCTGGATAGCAGAGGTCATGCATGTAAAGCTAGCAGGCTGAGAAAAATGCACATGTGGAGGCACTGCAGCCACCCCCTCTCCACGACATCCCACATCTCTGCCCACAAACCTCCCCAAAGGAAAAGCAGCATTTTAAAAGAAGTACAAACAACTGCCAAGTTTAAACTTTTTTTTTATTCTGAAGGGCAACCGAGGGCTTCGAAAGTATGGTTTAATGCTGGTCCCAGTCCCTTGTAGATCATTACGGAGGAAAACTTGTGGCCTTTTTATCTCAAGGGAGTTGTTGTGATATTTATGTATTGTTCTTGTCATGAAATATTTCAAGTTTTACTGCAATCTTGTGTGCAAAAGATACCATGTGTTTTTTCATTCTCAGAAACCATCACTGTAGTAGTGTTTCCATGTTTTTATCATCATTTAGGTCTTTTGTGACTTTTTTAACTGAATCTCGGGGTAGGGTTGGCATTCGAGGTTTTACTTTGGGGAGGTTTCAATTATATGTATCTGACAGAAGTTTAATTGTTCAAGTTGGTGATGGTATGTCGCCCACAGCAAAATCTGACATGTGGAGTTCCCTAGGGGCTTTTACACTCCATTAGGTCCCTTTTTAAAGGGGCTGTACCTGATTTTCACTATTTTGAAATGTGAAAAACAGAATTAGGTGAATTTACCAGATTTTTTGCATGTAATAAAGTTAAATGTGTTTTATTCGGTTGTATAAGTTACAGGGCTGCCGACATCGAGAGAAGTTTCTACACTGACTAAAAAGCCATTTTCAGGCTGCCTGGAATCGGTGCATTGTTGACATAGATATTTTACACAAATCAATTTACTTTATAGTATATTTAGCCTAGTCAAGACTTTCTCTCGTACTCCATTCAAACCAACAGACTGGAGGTGCAAATACAGCGGATGTGCCGATCCGTCTCAAGAAGAGGAAAAAGTGGGGGGGGGGGAGAATAAGGTCAATACTCTGAGAAGCAGGAGAAGTGTGGCGTTAGCTTTATCCGGCACATCAAATCCGCTCTGGGCTCAGAGACTCACGAAAAGTGCTTATAAACTCATTGTGATGAATATTTAAGAGAGCCATACATGTGGATCGTCGTATGAAAAATCAACATGAACTATGTCTTTCACATTACAGCCCCTTTAAGGAGAATTCTGTGCTGATGACTGTCCTGTCTATTTGCCTCTGAAACGTGGTGTTGTATTTTGGTTCAAATCTTGCGAGTCAAAGCATGGATATTGCTCAGCTACTTATACTTTAATCAGAAAAAACACAAGTTATGTTATTTGGTTTTCCTAACAATCTCCCGGTTGGTTTAAGACCTTCCAATTAACTTGGGAAACAAGTTAAATGGAAATTGATTTTAAACTTTAGATCTGTGGTGAAGTCAAGCGTCTTCCAGATAGCTAAGATCAAGCTCATTGTTTCCAAATGTTACTTTGAAGTGCTGATGCATTTATAATGACCCTTTTGGCTTTTTGTAATGCTCTTCATGCTGAGGTCAGTGAGGCTTCCCTCGGGCACCTGACTGTCCCAAACACCAAACGGATACAGTGAGACAACTAACACTTGTATCTAGTTCACTAAATGCTTGTAAGTCACATACTTTTCTCTATTAACCATGCTTATGTGCTTATGTTTCACTATTATATTTATAAAGACATTTGGATATATTTTTATTGGATATTGAAAAATCAAATGCTTGTTAATTAGTAGAATATTAATTACATAATCCAACACAATTTCTGTGCCTACAGCATCCTGAAAAAGGTGAAATTGAATAGTTTTTGAGTATAAAATGTTCTTTGTGTTGTTTTTTGGAAGATTATGTGTGTGAATATCAATAAAACAAGATAGTATGAAAGAAATAATTGACGACAAAACAGATTAATTTGGCTAAAGAATCACTTACTGGATAGTTACCCTTTGTTGCAACACTGGAATTTCCACACTGTGAGACCAATAAAGGTGATCTTATCTTATTTTTTTAATATATCAGACACACAGTTGCATAAACCAGTGAGATGTCAATGTACCCATTTGTCCATATGGCATCAGTAATCAACTAAGTGAACATGTTTTACCACTCCATGTAGAATGCTTTGAACAGTTTACCTCCTCGTGTTGGGTCTGTGACTCTCCACATCTCCTGCTGCTCCATCCATTTCGGATCACCAGGGTGCCCATCTCGAACATGCTCTCTTCGCAGCATCTCATCAGAGGATACCCAGAGAGTATGGCCGTTTAATTAGACCGCCTGTGAAAATAATGGTGCATTAATGACATTTCTATGGAGGCCAATGAGCTGGAACAACAGGAGGAAAGACCAAATCACAAATCAATTCCAACAAATGTAATTAAGGCTTAATTAGACTCTGGGGTGTCACTGGGACACCATGGAGGGGATGATACGATGGAGGGGTAGAAGCGAAATTCAGTGAAAGTGACTGGGATCGTCATGGTTTATGAAAACAGTGTCCTCTCGTCACATAATGAGCACTTCTGGAGCCTGCTGCATGTAAAACAGTTGCCTGAGCCATGCTACCTTTATTAGCTGTCACACTTTCACATCACTTGATTTGTCCGATGAAAGCATTGATTAAAAGCCATAAGAAATCATTGCCTCTGTTTGCTAACACTGTGGTGGCGCGTGCCTGGCTTGATTTAAGGGCAATACTTCCAGCGTGGAGCCACACAGACAGGGCCGGCCAGAGAAGTGCTAATTCTCTATAAAAACAGCAGTGTGTACGGTTAAGCCCAGCAACATTTTGGTGTTAAAAAGAAAAGAGGGGGGAGCGAAAACAACATGGAGAGAAGAGAAAGAAAAAAAGAAAATGCAAAACCGCAGGGACTCTTGGAGAGTGTTGGCCTGCCTCACTGGCTGCCAGATCATACAAACACAGACTCCTGCGCCAATAAATGAGCTTCATAAACTGCAATTAAAACCCTGGGCACTAATTTAGTGGAAATGGCAGCCTGTAAAAAGGGATGAGTGTTAGAGAAAGAAGAGAGAGAAAACAGAGAAAGGCTTTGCACTTATAGGCAGAGGTAATTTTTGTCTTAATGCATAACACACTTTTCTGGCTTGTACCGCACACATGCAAAAACACTGGCAGGGGGACTTACATGCTGTTATGCAAGGGAGTTCTCTGGGCACTTTTAAGAAATAATATCTTTTATAAACAGTTTCGAGTGTCGCAAAACATTAGGGAATATACAGTCTTTTTCCGGACATTTCAAACACACCTAGACGCACACGGCGGCAGGTCTGTTATTTGAAACTCCGTGGATAAAGGTGATGGGAGACTTATGTCCTGCTGTTGATGGTCCAGGTCAAAAGACGTTTGAATGAGGTGTGAGCGTATTGATAAAATGGCCCACACACGATTTTACATATAGTGGGAAGTTGAAAGTAAACTTCTCATGGTCTCTTGGTAAATAGGAATGAGTGGACTTGTCACGCGATGCTGGGTCAAAGTTGTAAAGAGAAGAGTGACTAGAAGTGGAAAATGCATCCGTGTGAAGCCCCAGCACAGGATGGGTGGGTTCGGCACCTTTTCCTGGTTAAGATTACGGCCTGGGATTATCTGACCTTGAGACAGCTCGAAGGCTTGTAATCAGGATTCATGGTTTATGAATATAGATGTTAAACTGTGACATTGAAAGAGTCTTACTGGCAATAATTTGACTACAATGTTTGTTTTAGGCAGCTCTGAGGGATGGGATCAATAATGCAGGAGGAAAAATACAAGGGTATTTTGGACAATAAAGCATACATTTGATTTCATTATTCACATTTAAAGGTGTGCAATATAACTTCCCTGCTTGTCACCATAGAGATGTTATAGCTTTGCATGGAAGCTTATCTCCATGAAGACGAACTGGTGAGGCGCCTAGGTCAAGTTACAGGTCAGATCTGTTGAGAGACGACCCCTTGTTTGTATGCTATACGAATGTGGAACAAGTTTAGCAGAGACAAATACATGGCTGACCGTCCACTAGAAAAAGTTAAGTAGTACACCTTTAAGTTGACTTCAATCAATTTAATCAAGCAATAGCAGCCAGTAGTGTCAGAATATATATATATATTTTTTTTAATAATACAAACATAAAGTTACAATTAATTTACTTACTTAACTTACAGTTTTACAGTTTCCACCAGTCTTCCACCAGCATTGTCAACAGTAGTAAACGTAATTAAAAATACAGACGGTCCTCAAAAATAGAGATGTCCCATGTCAAATATTTATATGCGTACTACTGCACCTTGAGTCTTCCGATGACAGTTTATTTACTTAATTTCCCACAACATTTATTGACAGTATATGCCAGAATTTCTGCCCGTATTGCCTTAAGACATCTGCATGCACATCCTGTTCATTGGGTGGGACACACAAAGGAACAAAGAACTGATGCCCTGTCTTCCATGTTGCCTTTTTTAATTGCTTATTGATTAGTGTGCCGCAGTGTGACAAAAACCAGGAGGAACAACCTGCAAGTGATGAGAATGGAGAGGTGAAACGCATGACTGGGGCAGAGTGACGTTTCAGAAGGGAACGGAGGAAACTCAGCTGGAGAGTAAATAACATAGGTTTTTAATGGAAAGTCTGCTTTTACTCACACAGGAGGATCCCATTAAAGCTAGTCATCGACAGATAATCTAAGCAACTTGCATTTAGACCGTTAAGGTTTTTTTATTTTAATTAATTTTTTGCATTTATTCATCTTCTTAAACCAGTCTGATTTTCAGAATAGTACTTTGTTGTACACTGCCTGTGGAATTGTTTTAATATGCTTCTACCGTCAAAAGATTAATTTTGTTACAGTATTACATTATTTTTTACACCATGATCTTGTATTGATGATGGGAGAGTGTGACCACAGCACAAAACCTTCTCCAACACTTCCCAAAGATGAGTTTCTGCTTCTCCTTAGATGTTTTCTCTGCTCAGTGTTATCAGCTGAAAGACAAGCAATTATCCAATAGGAGGCTCATAACTATTTACTTAGTTCAATCCAGGTGGAAACTTATTTTTTTGGACTGGCATAGACTTAGGGGAACTTATTGGGGAAAATCATTATTAAAAACTCATAACAATTATGCCTCTTTAAAAGGTGCACGATATAACTTTTCTTGTGGGGGTCGGCCACCTGCTGTCCAGATGAAGATTTAATTGTCTAGAATGTTCCCCAGCAAGGCTTTAAATGTACCTAAATGTACAAGTGGTTTTATTGCAAAAATAAATACCTTCAAAACTTACTGTGAGCGGAATCCCCTCGCCACAGGTCTGACTTGGAGATAGATAGGTTTAACACTAGAAATCCCAGATGAGTTAAACTTGGATATAGGAAAGGTCACCACAAAGAACACAAAGGACACCACAAATCTACCAAAGCAGAGTAAAAATACCTCAAAACCTAGAAGCACCAAGACTGGACTTTGCGTTAAAGGGAGTCTTTTCTGTGGCTCTTTTGTTTCAATTTAACTGGCGTAAAATTCGTTCCCAAAATGTAAAAAAAAAAATTGGAAATGCAGTCTTGGAGCATTGTTTCTTTTTTAATTCACCTTTATTTGTTTTGCACAAACCCCAGTTTTCCGCGGACTAAACAAAGACTAAACCAGGTCCAAAACCCGATGGGGCTGAGCACAGAATGCGCCTCAGTCCCTGCAGCACATCTCTGCTTGTAGCGCAGGAGGTACGTGCCAAGTGCGCACAGTGGCATGAGGAGCACCTTCTGTGCAGCAGCTCACAGTAGACTATAGTCTTCTGCACATGCAGTCTATAGTCTATTGCTATGTGGTTTATGGGTTACACCAGTGACAGGTCAGATCATAGCTCAGTCTGTTTGCATGGACTAAGATGCGTTCTGTGCTCAGCATCTCACCTGTACGCACAGCTGCAGACATGAGCGCTCGTGGGATGCTGCGTGATCTGGAAGACGTGAGGACAGAGCCCACTTCGGTCAGAAAGTCTGTGCCAGTTTTATGCAGACTGGGACGAGGATTTTGGGTCAATGTGGTGGTGACGATTTATCCAGTTTCCCAAATAGACGTTCATCTCTAAGCTGAGCACATGAAAGTCTGCACGGTCCAGTCTGGCCCAGACCGCCCAGTACCAGGTGTCCAACGCCAGAGGTGGAGGTGTGTAAGAGCTGAGTGTGTAAGGGTGCTGCGCTGTTTACATGAGTGCGGGGAAAACTGCAACCATGTGAAATGTTACTGTATTCATTGTTCTATAGCTTATAATTTGTGTTATTTGTGCCGCTGAAGGTTGTTTTTTTTACGATTATCTCGTCCATATGGGGAAAGTAACACGACTCCAGTGCACTAGATTTGAAGTTTATTAGTTTTGAGTCTGGCCAGTCACAGAATGCACCACCCCACACCCTAAATTTTATTCACTCCACCTCATATTTTGACATGATCACGTCTCTTGTTTAGAGTTACACGTCCTGCGTTGTCAGCAATTGCACCGACACAAAATGTCAGGAAATGAGCTCCGCAACGCCCAAGTTAACACAAGACCGGGGGCAAAATACGGCCCCTAGTTTTAGTGGCATACTGTGGAACATTCTAGCCCTCCACCAAAAATGTTATGTGCGCCTTTTATATTATAACCAATACAAAACAAACTTTGTAACGGATGTTTGAGGTTTTTGTCACCATCTTGTCAGATTGCTATGATCTGCTCAGGGCTTCCTGTAAAGTTTATTGCGCGTGCCCTTAATTTGACATTTGCAGTCAAAAGTTGACTATTCAGTGGAAACCTTCTCTCAGTGTTGTGAGAGCTCACGTTTTTTTATATTTCTGAACTATCGGTATGTGTTTTCATATCAAATACTGTTTTATTGTGTATATTACTTGCCAGTACCACTTTGAATGAAAACTACTACTAAAATCTGTCATTTTATCATCTGAGAATAACATTTTTACTTCACATACTAACTGAAAGAAGTTATCTTTTTGTGGTACACAAATAGGAAGTGATACCACTTAAAATGATGCCTGCCAGTGTCTGTCTGAATACTTTTTCTCAGGGCCACAAACTGAAAGTTACGTGAGACAGACTTGGGTGACCACAATTCTCCAATGTCTCGGAGGAAGTTCTGTGATGAAGAGAGCCAAATGAGACTCAAAGGAAGACTAGTTTCCATTGATCTCTCTCAGACATGATTAGATTAATGGAGCATGGCCGGGATCTTAGTTTTCTCAAGCATTCAAAACTGCCACAGATCTGTATAAGGAACAGTCCACACAGCATATTAAAATGTGTTAAAAGGTGTTTAGGAAAACAAAAAGCTTCTCATGTAGGGGTTGGCAATTTATTTATAAAAATGTATATCTTGATATTTTTGCAGAAGATATTAGGAATACATCCGAAAAGGTCTAAATCGTTAAATGTAGCCCTGCCGTCTTGAATAAAGGAGAATAAAGATTACTCAAACATGCATGAACCACTCTTAATTAGGGCTGAAACAATTAATCGAGTAAATTGAGTAGTTTGTTTACAAAAAAGCTTTGATAATTATTTTATTGCCATGATGATTTAATTTAATTCAAATAATGATATAAAACCACCTGAATCTGTGGTGCACAGTGCGCACAGAACTACTTGTGGAGCTTGTTGCGCAGCGCCTGCAGCAACTAAAGCACATAAATCGAAAAGCACAACGGAGGAGAAAGGCCTGTTTTCAACTCACATGTGTAACTATGGAGCAGAGTTTTGTTGTGTGAAAGAGCACGGAGGACCGCAATGATGAAACAAAGTCTATGTTGAGGGGCGGAGACACGAAGGCTAAAGTGAACGGCAGATAGAGCTAATGCCTCAAAATGACTCAAATTTAGAGTAATCTGGCACACGCCAGATCAATATGTGTATCACTCTGAACTGAGTTCTACACATACACAATCTGGACAGGCTCTCCCTTCGGGCGAAGGCGAAACGTCATGACAAATATTTGTATCTAATTGGTCAAGAAATCTGTTACACAAAGCGCTTCTATGTGCACGTTTGTAAAAAACAAAATAGTCCTTAAATCTGCTAAAATAGGCCAAAGTATGTCTGTAAGTATTGTCATGATTGTTTTGGTTTGTCCTTTTGACTTCCGCCACTACAATGCTGTGCTGTGATTGGTCAGCCACACAGCGGCCGGGCTCAAACCTAACAGCGAGCCTGGCCTGATGGATTCTCAGGAGTGGTTGGCCACGTTAGAAATATTATTATATTAAGTATAACACAAGGTAATCCAACACTGGCCTCACGTAACAAAGTTTAACAAATATGTGTAGATGTTTCTTATGTTACTGTAAGTGATGTGGTAGATGATTTAAAAAGCAGACCGCACAATGTGCTGTAGTCTCTGTTTGTCCCTGGCTGTGGCTCCAGCGTACCACACGGTGATGGAGGAGGTGAGGATGGACTCAGTGATGGCCGTGTAAAACTGCACCATCATCTGCACTGGCAGCTTGGCTTTCTTCAGCTGCCGCAGAAGTACATCCTCTGCTGGGCCTTCTTGATGATGGAGCTGATGGTGGGCTTCCACTTGAGGTCCTGGGTGATGGTGGTGCAGAGGAAGCGGCAGGAGTCCACGGTGGTGATGAGGGAATCCGTCATGGTGAGGGGGGCCTGACTTTCCTGAAGTCCACGATCATCTCCACTGTCTTCTGGGCGTTGAGCTCCAGGTTGTTACCACTGCACCAGGAACCACCAGCCAGTCCACCTGCCTCCTGTAGACCCATCCCCATCTGAGATGAGCCCGATGAGGGTGGTGTCGTCCGCAAACTTGATCGTGGCTGGATGTGCAGCAGGTTGTGTACAGGGAGAAGTGCAGAGGAGAAAGTACACAGCATTTTGGAGATCCTGTGCTGACATTCCAAGTGTCTGAGACATTCTTCCCCAACCGAACGCACTGCCTCCGATTAATTAAATGTGTTTATTTCAATCAGCAGCCCTACTCTTAATACAAGTGCAAAAACGAGAAGAGGAAACCATTGGAAACAATTGGCATAACGTGGTTAAAAGCTCCTAAAAGTCAATTTAGCATAATATATATTCTTTGGCTTCATATCATTTTTAACACACTAAATGCACTACATTTTCTTAAAGCTCATTGTCAAAATGTGTGTTTATGTGAGGATCAACAGTTGAAGAGAAACATCTGGAAATTAGGACGTGCTTATTATCCGATGAACCGATGAATCCGATGAACAATAACTGATGGTGTATGAATGGTGTATGGTGTATGATGGTGATGATGCACCACTGAGGACTGCATCAGCTCTAATTAGCTGCAAAGTGAAAAGTAGCGCACGCTGTACTTGAACATGCCGTACACATTCAGGCAGCTGCTCTGTCAGTGGTAACATAGCTATAATCTTACCACTTATAGGGCCCATACATGTATTATTCTAAAAAATAGTACACAGTTTGTATTGGGAACAACTGAAAACCACAAAAGACCAAACCATTAATAATCGCACTCATCAACCTTCAGCAGCTCTGCCCTCTAAAACTCAGACAAAGTGCGGCTGCAAGGACTCTCACTACATTAGGACTACTATGTCTCTCACATACAGGCAAAAATGTCAACAGGCTTCTGACATAAAATTTAGAAATATATATATTTATTTGAATAAACTAGTACCGGCTGTGTCATGCTTCACCAGAATGGTATCTCTCTGTTTTCTTATACAGATCAATATCAGTCTGGTTTTTTTTCATCTCCACAACTTTGTGGACAGGTGAATTAGGCAATCAGGAGTATGCATGGTCCGTCTGTATGAAAACAAACATGCTTACAAGGAAAAATATCACAGAAGACTGAAACACAGAGCGAAGCACAAACTGCTGATAATCTGAGGTCAGAGAAGTTTGATTTTGTTCTAAATGAGAAAGGACCAATGAGCTCTTTTGTTTCACATGCGTCGCATACATACACTAATCTGATTGCACTGCACTCAAGGCACGATGGAGGGAGTGGTGACCAGACTCACTCTTTGCTGGTCATATTGGGATACCACATAACATTTTAGAACAGTTGTAAACTTCAATCATCCAACACGGGGGCTGATTAAAAGTGTAATTTAATGAGAAAAGGATAGATGGTCTAAAGTGGTGTGAGGACGAGTGTGTAAAAACAGTCTGCCTAAAGTGGTGTGAGGACAAGACGAGAGTGTAAAAACAGTCAGGATTAGTGTGTACACTACAGGTGGCACACTAACAGCTGAGTCCGTACTCATGTGATGTGTCCGGAGAGGACCAGATGAGTTCGGAGGAGCTCAGTGACAGGCGCTCAGATTAAGGTCGCTCTGTTCTGCTTGGATTAGTGCCAGAAGCTACATGATGCTAATGGGTTGGCAGTGCCAGGCAGAGGTATGTATGAGCCCATATGAGCTCTTTCCCAAACCTCCCCATCCCATCCTGAATCAGATTTTACTCACAAATACACAGGGGATGATCTCAAAGCTTTGGCAGCAACAGCTGGTGTTATGAAATAGGAAACACCACCAATGGTCTCAACCTTTTGATCTAAATACAGATATAGAGTTGGCCTCCTTATCTGATTTTTGACTCATTTTCACTTTCACTCGAACAGAGCAGCTGTCACATATCCCAGAATAAATATTTTATTCTCTACAACGAAAATTACTTTAGCTGAACATCAAGATGTCTTTATGTGTAAATTACACTTTTTGTATCTTCCTAAAAGTATAGTAGTACTATTTCAGAAAACGAGACCATATTTGGACTATAGAACCTTTAAATTACACCGGTAAAGACTCAACTTAAACCAATTAATACATTTTATACGTTTAATAATTCCTTAAAAAGTGTGTCAAAATCCATGAATTCAAACACATGCAGCATAGTAGATCCATACAGTATATAGAGAATATACACATTCTCCAATCCGGACCAGGTTGCAAGCCAAACATATGGCTGTGTACAGAGGAACAATCTAAAATGTATGATCACTTTGGCTGGAAATGAACTAAAGCCGGTTTCGACCCTAGAATGAATCATTAGAATGTCAATACCGGAAAGTACTGGGTGGTTGTACAGAAAATTGTATTGCTTACTTAACTCCACTTGTACTGTATATATATTTGGAAACTTTTGCGACAAAGATTTTGCAGATTTTGGCTGCCAAGTGGACAGTGAAGTGGGCAGACGGTACAGCTCTGGGGCACGCTTGGGAAAAAATGGGAACATGAGTCCACATTTCAAGACAGTGGCTGGCCTAGTTTCAGGAACACAATCCACCCTCTCTTTCTCTCTGCTCACTACTATGGCGCGGCCAAACAAATCATGAAAAGTTAACATCAAACTTTGATCTGAAAGGTCAGTGGATCTCCCATGGAACGGCTGACCTCTGCGCCAATGGGAGGAGCACAGCGGATGAAGGCAGGATGTCAATGCTTTTTTTTCCTCAGCTATATTCTATACTCCGTGCTGCCATGGACATCATTATTTTTTCATAATCCCCTCCCTTCGTTCCCATCCTTCACTTCCTTGCTGCCTGACCTGTTCTAAGGACACGGGTTTGAGTGGAAAGCCTGGTCTGTCGCTTGATATTATGGCAAACACTGAGGCAAGGGAGTGACGCAAGGTGCTTGAAACTAGACCACATTAGCTCCTGCTCAAACCGAGAAGCAGGAAGGAGTGGTACTTAAGAGAGAGAAGGAGAAATGGGGTATTTATGGAGTGAGATGAGGAGTGAAAATGATGAATTCAATCTATTTTTGGTGGATTTCTGAAATGTGTAAGCCTTTTTTGCTGTGATGTGTTTTCTACCATGGTACTTACACTATGACAATGTTGAAAATGGATACAAGACCGTGAGAGGCCATATCTGACCATTGACAAGTGTAAGTGAATGTTTATATATGTACATTTATTTCATTGTTATCAGCAATATTGACCTAAAATGGCTTAGAAACAGGTTCATTGACGTCCTGTTCAAAATTGCAGAACCGATAAGCCCCGTCATAGTGACATTTCACCGTTTCAAGCAGAAAATTGTGAATTACATGTTTTTAGTCACAAGTTTCTACGTGACCTCTGAGGCATGATTCGCACTAGAAAGTTTGCACCAATATTCGGACTTAAAACTTGACAAGTGCGCAAATATTTTTGTTTGGTCCGCAGAATTTTGCTTTCACACCAGCTCCTTAAAGTCTAGAACAGGAGGAGCGTAATAAAATGACTTTTTAAATGTATTTTTCCTTATTTTGGGAGCAAGACAAGGCTTTTGTGACAGTGATTGGCTAAAAACAGATCAACGGAAAAAGTGCCCAATCAGAAACAGCCTTATGTGGGTGTAAAGAGTTACCTAACATTAGATTTTACATGTTGTCTTGTTTTTATCTTTCCAAAACATCAACAAACGTGCCAATATTAGTGGATAATATGGATAAACATCATTATTTAGCTTTGTGATGCGATTAAAACAGTTATGGAAGTTGCACGCGCCTGTGGACTTTATAGATCGCTAAAAAGACATCAGGCACGCAATCGTGGATACAGCCGTCTACTACATCATAAATTCCGTGTTTTACTTATTTAGTGCTTCATCCTCTACTTTTAAGAACAAGCACTGGAACTTATTTTGTGTGTCCATGTTTGTTATGTTCTGATATTAGCATTTGCTGGTTCACGGCTCGTTTTGGTTGGTCAGCTGCGTGAAGACGTGACAGTTTACCGAAAAGCAGCTTTGAGCTCTGGAAAGGAGAATATCATAACTGATTGTGGACTGTGCATTTGGTGATTTGAAGGCCAAATAAGGCAAGGAGCAGGCTGTAGTTTGGCAGATTGGTTTGTAGTTATTTTGTCTAGTAGCCTAACTTGGCTAATTTGACAATTGATGTCTCCGTGGTGTCAAAGACACACTACTTTACTGTAGCTTATAACCGCTTAAGGCTCTGTTTGTCTCATTTTTCTTCATGCTTGAGCTCCGTTTTCCGCACTCTGTCACTTGCTGGATTTGGTCCAAAGTCCACACTGCTCACAACCACACCTTGGTCGAGGCCGAGACCACCTCTTCTTCCCGGACCAAAGGACCAGTCTGAAAGACCGGACCAAAGGGCGCATGTGTGAAAGAACCCTGAGTCTTGATTTTTTTCCCCCCCAAGTAATCGCAACTGAGTACAGGGATGTGGGCGGGCATAGGGGGAAGGTGAAAAGAGGAATTTTTGAGTCTCAGTTGCAAGGCATTACGTGATTTCTCAAGCACGCATGAATCAATCCAAATACAACTTTGAGGGAACACCATTGCAACAAGGTTAAAAGTGTTTTGGCATCATGGTTTGGTATTCTGCCAGTAAGAGTGAACCTTAAAGTATGCAAAGTTTTATGCAATTCAGTGAGATATGCTTGTTTGTCAGAAATAAAAAATCCAATTTTACCATGAGTTACAAACAAAGGACAACGATCTTTACGTAACCCTGGCCCTAACGCTGAGGTGAAACCAAATTAGTTGGTACACTTATTTAGGATTCACTGTAGCCTTTTGTCGTTACCTCTAATCAAGTGTCCCGACCTTCGGCATGCAGCTCCATTGAACCTACCGAAGATAAAAGCCTAGAGTTTATGTGAGGATGCAGATATTTAGAGCATGTCCAGTTTAAACAATGGGGACAGCCGGAGCGAGAGATTGAGTGGACAACAATTTTGGTCATTTGTAAATCTCCTTGCACTATCCTGATCTGCTCATCCAAATCTTTTCCTCCAGTAAAAAAAAACACTACTGCCCCCTTCCCCCCTCACAACGCACTGCAAAAAGATTTCCCAGGAGTAGCTCGGATCCACCATCTCCTCCCTCTTCCCCCCCTCTTCTGTCAGTCATTCTTTCTCTTTTCTCTTTCCTCTGCCATGGTATCACTCGTTCCCATTGCCGCTGGTGTGTGAAGAGCACCGGGGGAGAAAACTTCCACCGTGGGGCCTCTTAAGTATTCAAGGTCACCGCTCCACAATGTGCATGTGCGGCGGCGCGTGGGCTATTTCACAAGCCATGTGATGTTTTGTAATATTGGACACGCAGCCCTGATAATCTGATAGTGGCATACTGCAGGGAGATTGTGAAATGGGATGACCTCTGTGTCCAAAAACAAAAAGTGTGTTTACATTCTTTTACTTTGCTGCTTTAACTCCATCAGTCTTTTAACTGGTACGGGTGGCGGTGTAAGGCAGTGTCTCACAACGGCATGTTATCGCACATCGCTGGTGATTGAAGCAAACTTATATCTTTAAAATCTCAACAGGAAGTATGATAGAAGGGTGTATTTGGTTAGGCTACTGCACACAAACATTTACAGACTCGGTTACATGTTTCCAATGTCACTATTAATATTCTTTACAAAATATTGATAAAGATTTCATTAAAATACAAACAGAAGCAAAAGTATATACTTCAACCAAGGTACTGGCTATTCAGGGGTTTCAGCTACATGACTTATGTATTGTCACCGCCATTTTGAAGACATCACAACATGCTGCTGCCTCTCCACTGTTAGACAGTAGTGAAAAACAGTGCATAACATTGAAAATGAAAAAGGTTTATTCTTCAAGAAGACACCAATTCTGGGTTTTGCTGACACTTAAAAGCAGTGAAAACTTGCCACAACAAACGTTTGCAGATCTGCTCTTCCTCGTCCACAAGCCCGCTGCACCGGACAAGCCCTCATAGCTTTCAAAAGCACTGACTTTGTGTGCGGGTCAGTGACTGATCCTAAAATATTACACAACGTTTATTCGCATAGCCACGTTAATTTCTAAACTAGCATAAGCCTGCTCCTAACTACCTGAAACAAGCAGTCGGGAGGGATTTTTGTAAGTCCACTGGTCCATCCTGAATGACAGTAATCCATTTCTGGCGACAAACAAGGTTTTAGGGATGTTTTTTTCGATGTTTTGAGACTTTTTGTCACTTTGGACCCGTGAATAATCTTGCAATAAGTAGTGATTGAAAAAGTAATGTATCAAAACTAACTATACATTTGTTTTACTTTTCTCTTAAAAATGGTTTCAGAATTGAAATTTAAATCCTGGATCCATGTGCTAATCCATAACCACACACAGTCCTGTTCCAGGCTGTGTGACCAAAAGGTAACTTGCCCTTCATGACACAGACGCCATATACAAGTCCACATTGTATGACATGGTGCCAACATTCTTTAAAGCACAAGAAAATTATTGTATTTATATTTTTATATATATATACCTTTTTTTTTTTTTTTAAATGTAATTGATTTTGTCAATACTTTTGCAAGTGCAACATACCAATAAGATTATACTTTTAATATTTCTTGAATATCTCTTGTTTGGTGTAAATGTGTAAATGTAATATGTTTTTATGATGTGCTGCCCTGAGGCTCAGTGGGTTAGACTGCAGCACATGAGCTGCAACAGAAAGTGTCTCACCACACGCTCCTGTGTTTCCTTGTACTCCGTCCAAGACAACCATTACACTGAGGGGGGGAAAACAAGTTATCATTTTTGGACTAAAGTTGATGCGTGTTACTGTACAATAACACACTGTAACCAGTTTAAGACTACATTTCTGTCCTTCACCAAGTATCACCGGAAGGCCAAGCTAATGCGCTGCGCTGACAACACCCCCTATCCATCAAATATGATAGAAGAGATAGAGGACTCACTCATACTTATTTCGACACACATTGTGAATGACAGTGATGTACGGTTTGCAGCTATCAGCCAGCCTAACATTGATCAGCACGGGCTGCCAACCGACCGCCAAAATCAATCATGTCTATTGATCCGGCACATAGGAAGAATGCGTGTGTTTATCAGAGGGTTGTTGTTGTGGGCTATAAAGAATATGATATTACTGAAAGGTTCAAATTAGTTGAAAATCAATGCTGATTTACAGGGTTGGGGGAAAAAACACAAGCTGGTTCTCTGCTTACTCAATAAAACAGCAGGAGCTCTGAAGGCCTTCGGTAAAAAGATGCCGGTTAACACAGAACAAGGCTAGGCCAAGGCCAGCAAAGGAGAGTCGCATTCAGGCCGCTATTGTAATACACAGCCCAGAATACTCAAAGGAAAGATGCATTAGTGTGCATGTCAGTAGTTTCAGGTGGATTGGTTGGCAAGTGTAAAAAGAGCAAAAGGTGTCAGCATACGTTAGGATTGAGAAAAAATTCTCTCTCGTCTCTCTCTCGGATCTCACTCTAACCTCATAAACGTCTAGCTTCTCTCTCATCTCGTCGTCTGCTACTCATACTCTCTCTCTCTCTTCTCTCTCTCTCCTCTCTCTCTCTCTCTCTTTTTTTTTCTTTTTTCTTCTCTCTCTCGTCTCTCTCTCTCTCTCTCTCTCTCTCCTCTCTCTCTCTCTCTCTCTCTCTCTCTCTCTCTCTCTCTCTCTCTCTCTCTCTCTCTCTCTCTCTCTCTCTCTCTCTCTCTCTCATATATAATATATATATATATATATATACTATATATATATTATATAATATATTATATATATATATATATTATATATATATATATATCCAGTAATAGTATAGTAAGCCCTGGTTGAGTTACTGAGTGTAAGTATATACAAATGATGGCATGCCAGTGGAATGAAGCGCTCTCCTGTTCCTCTTATCTGTCTGGGGGAGGAGAAGGAGAAGAAAGCAGAGCCATGAGTGTCACACTGGGACCAAAACATAAAAATCAGATGTAGGAAAAAGAAGACGAGGAAACTAATGCCAGACGTGGAAGAAAAGAACACACTTGGAACACGACAAGCCTGGCTTTTACGGTTTAAGAACAACGTCCTGCATTCTTTCTTTCAACCACAAAATGGCCAGGCACTTTTAGACCATGTGCACGCTCCAGAACCTGCACTGTGGCCGTGTATACACACAGGCAGACGTTTTCTTTACGGGGAAAAGACGCACATTACACATGAAAGGATGTGGGGTGCAGGCTCAGGGAAGGGGCATTGCGTGTCTTTTTATCAGGTGAAGGAGAAGCGGGAGGAGGTTTTTGGAGGAGGCAGTGGGTGTAAGATTTATCTGCTGCCGTCGGAAAACTTTGACCCCAGAGTTGTAAATCTGTCAAAGGAGTCTAGCCAGCTCAACAGGAAACACGAAGAGGAAAGAGAAGAGGGGGCATGTGTGTGGGGCATAAGGGGGCGCGCCCATTTTGCCTGGACCATTTCAAAAGAGGCACTTCTACCACAAATGTCTATGTGTGTGTATTTGTGTGTGAGTGGTTGGTAGGTTGGTTGATTGGTGGGGGTCCCCTCCATGTTTACAATCCTGTAACTGATCTCTCACAGCCGGCGAATCCCCTCCAGCTTCACCAGCGCCACTCCTCCACAACAGCCCCCCAAAAGAGAAAAAAGAAATGCACACGCTGAAAGTATGCAGGAAATTGCTGTTTTGATATATGAATGTTTCAAATGTCTGTACTTGTAGCGTGTGTCACCAGAGATCACAATGATCCTGTTACAAAACCTATGAAACTGATATGCTGCTCTTGTGGAAGCGTACAAAATATTAGATAAGCTTGAGAAGACAACAGAGGGAGGAAAAAAACTCTCGAATCTAACAAGATACACACAAAGAATAGTGACTTACACGACACAGAAATGCTTATTTTTGCTGATGCAACAGTGCTTTAGAACATTAGAACATTTGCTTTTTTAAGCCCAATGAACCATACGAGGGGAATAATCTTTTGGAAGAAAAATAACACTATCTGTGTTCCCTGATAGGAGGTAAACATGTTCAAATCAAATATGACTTTTACTGACAATAACAATTGTAATGTTGATTTACCTTTGATGGCCAACAAGTATGTTCTCAAGCAGATTATCCAATCAGAACGCAGGATGAGCCTCACACAAGTCTCTCATTTGTGTGATCAGTTTCATTGCTGAAATCCAGTTTGTTTGAAACCTATGCGTCCTCTCAGAGATGTGAATGGTCACTACCCTGCACCTGCACCAATCATGACATAGCCTCTGCAGCTCAGAGAGGGAAATCTGGAGGTTCTGAGCTGAACATGAGACATGGCCTGTTCAGAGAACGGGGGAAAATGTCTTCTATCTGCAGGTTAGGGCTCTGGCCACACAGGTTCAGCTGTGATTGTAATTCCTTTTTTAAGAGTGCAGGCTATATACAGCTCCTTTAAATGTCAAACATGAATGAGGACATTAAGACCGTACATCTACATATCGACCATTATACCCAGCTACACATAAAAAACGTACTTACAACGATGCTCAAATGTGCAAAAGTGATGTTCCATTTCTTACATAAAGGTTCTATAAATGTGTATTGCATCCACAAAATGCATACAAATACACCGAAAGCAAGGGGTTGATGCTTATCACAGAGGCGCTTACAAAGGTAATGTAATTTAAAGCTTACACTTTTTGTTTTGATTTTGCATTGGCAATGAATAAAAAATAGCCATTGAGTGAGTTATCTTACCTATAAATGATCAGCTTTCTTGTGTTTCTATTTCGCAAAGGAAAGGAGTGCCTAACTTGTCAGGGACGTCCTATTGTGTGCCCAATTAATACCGGGGAGACAGGGCGATTTGATACACGTTTTGGGGACTCCATCACCATCCATTAGCGCTCTCTGGGAAAGCCCACACCTTGGCATGGGATGGCACGCTGTCACACACTACCCTGGGAACAGCTCAATTAACCACCTGGCCCATCTGAGAAGCGAACCCAATCAGCCCACTTGCAGAGGCACAATACATCAAGATGACAGGATGGTTTGGCAACACACTTATGGGACACATCTTCCATAGCATTTAGTGCATTTAGTCCCTCCCCCCTATTGTTCACCACACAACATCTCTTTAACCTAAATCCCACAAGGAGACAAAGACCAGTGTCATCAAGTTCATTCACAAATTACTGAGGTGAGGTTTGACGCTGCTGTACCAATGTGTAGGAGTGTATCGAAACCCTATGTAAAAAGAGGTGTCTATATGCTAACAAACTTGGAGCAGGCGTGCGAGAGGACACTTCTATTTCGGTGCATGCATACATAGAATGTGTGTAAATGCCAAAGCAAGAGGCCAAACCAGGGCAGAGTGTGTCTGAAGCCCACGCAGACACTGAACGCCCTGCGCACTCTGTGGCCAGGAACACACTGCTCTCACATTACTGTGGGTGATGGGTCTTTTTTTCAAGCTTTTGTTGAGTGAAAGAGAGAACGAGAGGTGTGAAGGCCCAGTCACGCTATGCTACTCATTTTGGGCTGTGTGTGTTTTTGGGGCCATGACTAAAAAGACAAGGGTGTGTGGCTTTGCATACTTAAAGGTTACTATGACGCATGTGGCAAGAAGTAACAGTCCATGGCACAGCCTCTGATGCAATCTGGTGAGAAATCTTGTCTAAAATCATAGACTGCCAAAATGAGCAAACATTGATATAGGGCTTAAATTATGTTGATATAATAGTATAGATTGTTATATTGCCGTTATCCATGTGGTAGGCACAAGGGACATTACAGGCAATGTTTAGGGAACTTGTTGTGGTAACAGATACATGTGTAGTTTCAAAGAATGAGAAGTGAAAGCTGTGGGCTGCAGCTGTTCATGTCTAGAAGGCCTTGTCTACGCCAACACAGAGAGAAAGGAAGTCAACAGCAAACTTTTCCCATGTGCCACTCACACATCAAAGTGTAACAATCAGATAGTTTTTTGTTTTTTTTACAAAAGCGCAGGTTTAGACTTTCTTGGGGAAATATATAAAAATAAATTATAAAGCACACAAAATGTTTACCGTGATAGGGTCCTTGAAGCATAAGCAGAGTGGATGAATGGAATCCATACTTTTTTATTAGACAGGACACTTTCAGTGTGAAATGGGAATGAGAGAAGGGAGGACATGCAGCAAATTGTCGAAGCCGGGATTTGTTAAGGTGGCAGCATACACGAGAGACTCTGGCGTGTATGCTGCCACCTTAACCGCTCAACCACCAGGCAGCACAGGAAGCCACACTTTTCAACAGCATCAGTCTAAAGAGGACAAAACAGTACAGTGTTTCATGCTGGTGATGATTTCACATTCATTTAAAAGCATCACTGAAGTAAACGAGACCTTTTAGATGATGTGTCTAATTGTGATTGGCATACAAAAGTGACACTGATTATTATGTGAACAAAGCCCCATCATCTTCAAACCAAAAGGAAGACCTTAGATTGAAAGTCAAATAAAGCTAGCGTTCCTGTTGCAGCCCAGGCTTTAGCAGACGCTGTGTGCTGGTGTTGGACCGGGTCACTAACATAAACGGGCTTGTTCAAATAAACCCTGCGTTACACATGTCCACGCAGTGTAAACCATTGTCCTGCTGCTCACACGCATAAAACGCCACAATGACAGAGCAGCAAGACACACTGGACCCAGCTCCTCTTTGTTCTGTCCTGATTTGAGATTTTTTCAATTTTATTTTCTGTAGCATGAAATTAGGAAAGAGAGTGTAGAGACATTCCGCAAAAAGTGAAAAATACATTACATTTTGAAAGAGATTACAATTAAACAGCCCTGTCTTTGAGTTAGAGAAGAACGCTTGTCCAGCTGTTGGTTCTGAGCATATACTGTAAGTCTTTAGGTGGGCTTATGGAGGACTGCGGTTGTTCTGTGGTTTCTCTGAGGTGTGTAGGACATAAAAAAAAAGTCTACAGATGTACTCATATTTTTCTGATCACAGTGGAGCAGTTGAGAAAAGTGGAGGTGAAAGTTGCTTTTGGAACAGTCCCAAAAACGCACAATCCACCTCCCCAGTGTTCCTCTCCCCTTCTCCCAGACTCCAGCTCTAAGCCCTGTGCTCCAGTATGAAATCAGCATTGGGCTTGCAGGAAATGAGAGATCTCTACAGGAGATACAGAAGGGTGGGAGGAGGAGGAGACTGAAGAATAACAGCAGAAATGAGGCATAGATTTGACTTTTGGCATCCGATTGTCCACTCACGCTTGTCATGATCACCTCGCTTTACTTTTGTCTTTCTGTCTTTGGCCCACTGCAAACATCTGTGTGTTCACTGCATGCAGCTGTAGCCTGTTCTACAGAGTGAGCTTGAAGCAGTCGCTTATGAAAGGCTGGAGGCTTGTTGTTCTTTCCTGGCGCTGTAACACGCAGCCTAAGCCAAGAAAGTGGACAAGCAGGGAGCTATTTCAGCGAGGTCTTGTTTTTGTTGTTCCATGCTCAAAGACAACATGACCTCATGTGACCCGCCTCTGCTCCTCATGCCTGCAACACAGCAAACCAACAAGGCCTGCATCAAACATGTGCTGCTCTCAGATCTGAACAGCATGAGTCAGTGAATTCTATCACTGACCTGTAGTATTTCTACTGGCCAGTGTATATTTGCATTATACACAGTTTTTTATATACAGCTTTAGCCCATGAACCTTAAATATACATACAGTTAAAATTACTACAACCTTTCCTACACCAGCGCCCAGGTAACATACTGTAGATGCCAATGGATAATGTTACATTTAACATGCATGTTTTCCCCTGGATCAACTCTTATTTTTCCTGGCATTTAAGTCCACTAACCTGTAAAATGATTGGTTAGCAGACACTCCACTCTATTCTATCTCTTGATGGAAGAAGCGTAAAAGACTGACTAAATATAATAACAGCGATGCTTGATTGTAGAAAACCGACTTGTTTTCTGAGCTATGCTTGATGTTTGTTTGTGAAACATATCTCACATGGAACAATGAAACATATCCACACAAGCGCACCTATATAAAGTTTGTGGGCCGAAGGAGAGAAGCAGGACAGACACTCAAACACACACCGGGGTGGGGTAGCAATGAGGGGCGCGCAGTTAATGGCTTTTAAATTTCCACTGACTGAGTGACTTACAACTGTGGAGGAGCACAGCTGTTCCTGATTTGGGGAACAAAGAGGGGGAACAGCAGTGATCTGAGAGACTGGACTGGACTGCTCTACTTTAATGGGCCAAACTCTCCCAGGAATGACACTAGTGTGTATCAGCTTGTGTGTGTCTTCAGTGCTGTTCGAGCCTGTGTATCCATAGCCATCTTTCACTTATGATTTTGCGTGTCTGCACAAAAGAAAATGTGCGTGGGAGGCTGGGCTACAGCAACAGGATACGTCTGCCGCTCCAGCCATAGATTATGGCCGCAGAGCAAGCGAGAGCAGACTTACAACTCTAAAGAGCGGAGAGATGGTGAAGGTCAAGTCTTTGGGGAATAAACCAGAGAGTTGGAGTGAAGAGGGAATGCTTAGATGCCAGAGATTTAATGCAGAGAAAGGGAAAAGTAGATTAAGGCCAGAGCTCATCTAAGCATGTCAATAGGAGTTGAGAAATCTCACATCAAGGAAAAAAAATCCAACTTTGCTTTGATCACAGATTTTTTCCACTAAAGGCGGACAACAACGAGACCTGCTTGAGAACTTTTATTGTAGTCCATCCCTTGAAATATTGCTTCCTGCCCCCCTTCACTCACACACTACAAACCTCTGCTCCTTGTGTTGCCTTAGGTTCCTGCCATTAGTGAACGCCGGCCTTTTTTCCTGCAGACGCCCTACTTTGCTTGGTTGCATGCTCGCTTATCGTGCCACCCCAAGCAGGAGTTGAGTGTCAACTACACATGGGTGGGGCAGTGTAGGGAGGTAGACTGCAGGCAAAGAGAAATGAGTGTGAATGACAGATACGTGACAAGATGAAAAACAAGCATTGAGCGTAAAGGAGAAAAGGTTGCAATAAATAATTCAAGCTCATGAGAAACTGTAAGAATGTTATTTCGTTCTATGTTTTTTCAAGCTGAGATGCTTAGTCATCCTTATAAGCAGTGTAAGGCAGCAGGCAAACCCAGAGACCCTCCCCTCTATGCGTTCCTCTTCTCCCTCTTGAGTGATCGGGCTGACATACATATGGAACACTGATCTTGGTAGCACTCAAAAGGCACTGGGGGAGGGGAATACAAGCAAATAACACAGAGATCTATCAATCTCCATTGATGAACATACTAGTTAGACACATTACATATGCACAGTCAGTGGCACAGATTAAGAGGTGTTCTGGGTGTTGCAGGGATGCTTACCCTCAAATCCCACTCACTGAAAAGTGCACTGCATGTCTCCTGTACATTTTGTCCTTGTTGCAGTTTTGCACTGAGCTTTTCAAGTGTCTCCCTGGAGGAGTGTGTCCCTGGAGGTCTCTCTCAGGGACTCAGAGGTCTGTCACACTAATAGATTTTACCTTTCCTCATTTTCTCCCTCTGTCAACCTATTTCTCTTCTTCCACACAAAATGATATTTTTACACCAAGGAGTGTCTGCACGCCAGTTACAGGATTATAGAGAACATTGTACAAAATAAACTGACCTAAATTGTATACTTTTTAGTTACCATCGGATGACAGCTAAATTACAAAAATTAAAATCATTATAATTGCTTACAGGACAGGGGCAAAGCCATGGAGCTAACACGAGCCATCCACATGTTACCTCCTACGGCAAGAAAACAAACTAAACATGCAGCAAATTTGCTATTGATCAAAATAACATTGAAACAGTACATCTTTTTTAAATGTACTGTAAATTACCATAAACGCTGCATTGAGCTAAGTGACATGATTTGGTCTGTAGCCTTAGCTAGCTGCGCCTTCATGCAGCTTTTGTACGATTGGACCTTACGGTAGGATGTTTTTAGTTTGGTAGAAAATGCAATAGTAATAATTACATAGAATAGGAGTAGTGCTATGTTGAGGTAAATGGGTTACAGGCCAATTGTTTTTAGCCTGATCATTGATAAAGTTATTTTGTATTTCGTGGAGACTAAATTTAAACTGGAAATAGCTTCACTTCATTTGGTCATTACAAAGTTAATGTTAGGTGGGGGAAATTCATGCAACATCAAAGCATTTCAGTTGGGAATGGAGAATCAGGAATGATTTACTTCTTTAAAACATGTTCTTGTTCCTTTTTTGTATGCACGGTGTACCAAAACAACAGAGTAGATTTCATTTGGAGGAATGCATTATATATATTCAGCATCTAAGCTTGCCAAAGTCCTGAAGCTGGAGTTTTACAGGTTGACTTTGAGCTGCATGTTCCAGACTGTGTTGAAATGTCCTCTGAATTTACCTAACATCACCTCTCTCT